>OY982560.1:28876048-28919383 GCA_963859945.1 Euplagia quadripunctaria
AAGAAAGTGGAGGAGCTTGAAATCCATTTTTGTAGTCGGCTAAAAAGAAAAGATAAGTATAAGTACTTTGGTAAGTAGGTATCTACTTAATAATCGTCTCCTTATACAAACATAGGTATGTACCTAGTTATAATTCCATGAATAAACAAAATAAAGTGCTACGTACCGGAAATAAGATAGGGTTTTCCTAAATATTGAATAGCTTTGAAGGTGTACCCCCACCTATGTAGTTGTGGTTTATTGAACATATACATGCAGGTAGGTACGTATGTATAGTGTATTTCCCACCGCACATAGCTACTTCAGAAGTAGGTACACGCGGTATTTTACACCTTATGAGAGTTAAGTAAAATTAAAATAATTTTTATTTTTAGTGACAGTAGATTGTACCTACATATTGTACAATGTTAATTCATAATAATGACAGGGAATTCAAAAATACAGAATATTATAATGTATCTACCAAAGAAGGTGGGGTACCTACGTCTCTAGCTGTCCCTATACATAGTTAGATGTAGGTACACAGCACAAGCAAATGTACACAACAAATGGATTAATTTATCAGAGCCGCTGATACCAATGTAAACAAAACAATTTAGAAACTGATAATAAACCACATGCAGTTGTATACACACATTACACACAGTACAATCCTCCTCTCGACCTACAAGCTTCATACAGCTTGTATTGGCCTTCAGAAGTCCAGGAACCTTCACCAGGCGGCTGCAGTTAGTGGGTAGATTATATGTTAACGTGCAGAGCTAGGTATTCGCAGCATTTACCTTTAATGCAATTGTTGTTGACCTCTGCGAAGAGCGCGTTCGATCTCGTAGGGCTCCATCTTGTGCCATGTCTCGTGTAGCATGCTGTTATTTTCACTCACACAGTTTCACTAACCACCGGAGCACGAGACGTGCGCTCGCCACGCTTGCAATGCGATGACTGACGGCGCGGATGCGGACGGTGGCGGCTCGGTGCGGCGGTCTGCGCGGGGGAAGGAGGGCTGCGCACACGCATCCCCGCCGCCCTACGCATGCAACGCATCGCCGCCCCTCGTATCAATAGGTTTTGTAAGTATCCAATAAGAATAGAAGGGTGCCAATACAAAACATTCGACCTACCAGCTTCTGACTATACAACTACGTATCGCACGTAGATATTTTCTTTTGCGTAGCTTATAGATCTATTTAGGTAAGGTTTGCGTCTAAGCGTAAGGTTTGGTGGGTTATGGTTTGGTATTGGGTTTTGAAATAGGTTACGTCTCCTCAGTTAGGCAAAAGACACCCAACCAAGAAAGACAGCAAATAGTTGGTTAGTACCTAGGAACTTACAAACAATAACTTATATCGACTTTATCATTTCGAATATCTGTCACTATTCCCGGATTTTAAAGTACTGAACTGCTCTAAAAGGACACAAGAGAAGAGGATGCCAGTGACCTTAAGGTTATGCCAAACAAACGAGCGTAGACGAGAACGTCTAGAAAGACGAGTACAGTGGCACACTTGACCGTGTAGTGACGAAGACGAGTGGTTGAGGAGTGTTTGAGCAGGCGGCAGGTAGTAAGCATGTGGCGGGAGCGTTGTATACGTCGATCAGCTGTTCGCTATCGGCGGCGGTGCGCGGGCTGCGGCGTGCGCCGTCGCCGAAGATAAGAGCTATCAGCACGTGCGCCGGCGTCACCGCCTCCGCCGTTATCTTGACAACATCTCCCGACCTACGCTACCGGCTACTGACCGCGAGCACCGCCACACGCCCTATTTGCAACAACGATATCAGATGCAGACTCCACACCCTACTGCTCAGTGTCGACTACTGCACTCGACGACGTCCACATGTACACACAAAGTCCTATAAACATGTCCAACACACTTAGATCAGATATACTAAAGCCAAGGTACATATCTACCTACACGATCTCCTACAAAAACCTCGTCAAACAGTGGCACTCGATAGTTCCACATACCTACTTTACGTGCATGCATTTAATATGCCATCGTAATACCGAATCAAACCCTATAATGAATGTCATATGCTGTAATAGTTTGATACAAAAACTGCAATGTAAGTACTATCTATGGCGTCTGTAGTGTATTACCTACCACAACGGAGCGTATTAGCACGGTAATATTATCTATACAGTATTGTGACTCGGCCCTGTCCTTGAAATAATTACCTACAGCCGGGCGGTACGTAAATACGCAATAGGGCTGCCCATAATTTCATCTACCTACTTGAGTTGGTTTTGTGATTGTAAATATTATAATTTATTTTTTATTTGAAAAAATTAAATTCGTTGTGAATGAAGTGAGAAGTAAAAATACATGTCCTGTTTTTTGATTAGTAGGTACATTTAATAAAAACACCCTCTAAATCTTACTAGGTACCTGCCATTTTTTACTCTCAAAATCATTTCATAATGATATTTCGTCTAATTTAATAATATTTGTAAGTAGCTAAATACATAAGTCAATGGTGTCAATTCTGTTGTATTACTCTCTTGACCATAATTGACAAAACTTTCTTCATACAAAATGTAAACCTTGTACACTTTAAAACAAGGTCTTATTTCAAATTTAAACAAGTAGGTAACATATGTCGCTATTGAAATAAGCAATTTATTTGTCGACTAAAGTCTGACACGCTTAAATAAACTTTAATACCACGTAGCGAGAGCCGCTATCCGTTTAATCCCATCTCTTTTGCTCCGTGTTTTTAGTAAGCGTCTTCGTAGGTGTCGATTAAAATAACGTCATCTTAGTTCGTTTTGAACACGTTTTTATACGGCAATTATACGACATTTGAATAAATGGGAACTCTCGCTGCGTGGAAATAAAGTTGAGTATATGTTGACAGGTTTTAGTGAAATTTAGTGGCGCTGAGAAACAGATGTCAGTAACAAATAGACCTTGTTACGAAGAAGACAAGGTTGATTTCATATGAAGAAATTAAGTCTGGTTTTAGTTTAGTCGAGTGTACAATAGAATAGGGACCAATATACAGCTTAGCCTAGGAAACTAGGTACTAGTTTTTTTTTAACGCGAGCGTGGGTAGGTCACTCGTGTGTCACTTTTGTCACCCTATTTACTTATTTATTTATTATTCCAGGTATTCTATTCGGTGGAACAAGCAAAATACCTACCTATTAAAAAAAGAAACAAATTACGGACTAGCAGGGGGGGGGAGGTATATTATAAAATTATTTTATAAACTCCGTTTTTGAAGAATTCAAGCAACGAAAAACAGCACAATATAGTCTATAATTGCTCTTTGCCATATTAAGTAAGTATTTGTATTTATTTCAATGAAATTCACAAATCGCACGCTTATTGCCTAAAAAACTATCACACCGTTCGTTGGTCACTGCGGCGCATTCGCGACTCTTTTTGTACCGAGTGTATACCGAACTCGAGGCGTGTAGGTACGTCTCGCGATCCGTCCGTTTGTATGAACATACAATACAGTATAGATAGTATTACCGTGGTATCAGACTCGTGGTACGTATTCCACCTGCAAGCTCGCGAATGTGAAAAGGACAGCAGGCATGTATTTCAAAAATAATTTTATTTTTAAATTACCGTTTGTTACAATACCTACCATTGTTATACTTTAAAAAATGACAGTAATCATTAAAATATGTTACTTTTCGAAAGTGCGACATTTCATGCCTTTCTAAAGCATTGTTTAACATTTTTCGGCTACACCTGAAACGTCACACCGCTAGCGCGGACGCGATGCGTCTGATTGCTCAGCTGTGCTTACAACTGCATTTTAGCACAGTTTAGTTGGTGCCATTTTTTTGAGCGCCAATCAAACATCTACGTAGGTATGGTATATATGATCGAAGAACGCACATGTTAGTGCCGCAAATCACTGTTGTGAGAGCAGAGAACGGGATCTATGCATCCCAGGAATCAATAAATTTTATAGTATTAGTGGTAAAAGAGCTGTAAATCGCAGCGATCATCCCAGTTTTTTCATGTTCCGAGTATTCGCTTAACTCGTGTTGTGTGAAAAACTTGTTGTTATTGCAAAGTGACGGAGGGTGGAGACACCCCGCGGCGCGCGAGCGCTACGTCAACAAATATAAATAAACAAGTCATAACGAGCCTTCATCGTTAACTGATTTACAGCGTACACCCCACCCTGCCCCGCAGCCCCTTGCACCCTCCACCCTTGGAGCAGACACGTCGTAGCCTCTGCCACAACGTCATTGTTCTCGATAATTATGTGTGTGTTAAATAAACAAGCTATATTTACAGCGTATGTAGCCTGCCAGACTCCCCACGGAGTGGTGTACCGTGACCTGAACTCATGGGTAAGCTCTCAGGGTGGTTTTATTAATCCAAGCCCATAGAATAAACAAGAACATTGTTCATCTATTTTAAATAAAAAGGTGTTTGAGTTTCAACTGTTTGAAAATTAGGTCCCTTAATAAACAGAACACGACACTTTCTAGGACCAAACTAAATATAGGTAGGGACTGCTATGATACCTACTACATATAGGAATTATAATAAGAAACACGCAGACCTTTGCAAATCACATACTTATTCACGTAGGTACATAGGAATACAAATAGCTATTTGTACTTCGCGGGAATCGACGACGCCTGACGTCTTAATTCAATGCTCGAACGCTGCGCCAAGACAGACAGACCTATTATATACCTACCTAGGCATTATGGCACTTCTAACTACTACGTACCTAGTTATGTCTGCAATCTGGAACGCGTACGAATCAGAACAACAATCTTCTTTATACTTAACACCAAATTTTGGTGAGAACATCATGGCAATCAGTAGACCTTGGGTTAATGGACTAAGAAACGTTAATTGTCATTGTTTTGTATGGTATATGGACATAAATGAGTTTGTAACCTACAAGTAGGTATATTATAAGTAAAAGTACATTTTTTTTTCACGTTCATGTGACCAGCTGACGTATACCTAATCCACCACTCTATAGTCAGCTAACTTTTCTTTTTCTTCGAGATATTGGGTTAGCTATAATTTGATACAATTTTCAATCGGGAGGAAATGACTAAAAATAATATTTTTTTCTACGGGCGCGGGTGGCTGATGCTCCCGAACCCCCCAACGGAACCCCAGCTGACGTTCACGAGGCTTCATGATACAACTTTCTAAAGCATTTTACAAATTATCGCCCGAGAGGAAATGGCTGACAAAATTTGTACCTGGCTCGTGGACCATTATTATTACCTATTTTGTTAAATATTTGCCAAGGCGTGCTTTTCAATGTTTATTTTGGATTTTTTATTTTTCTTTCGCTAAATAGTTCACCTAAATGTGGTGTAGGTACCGACCCCTATAATTAGACTTTTCCACCTTTACATTGTTAGAGTAAATCATTCGCTTATTTTATTCTGAATGCATTTAGCTGTAGGTACCTACCGAACCTGTAATCACCGTGGGAGCCTAGACGGGACCTTTTAGCCTATAATACCTACATATAATAGTAGTTTGGTAGCTACGTACGCGTATATTATAAGGGTTGTGAAAAGTGGTCGAATACTAATGACAGATTCGCGGAAATGTGTGGGAGTTCGCCCGCGCCATTGTCTAACACTAATAGTCTTTTATTGCCCTAATGTGCTCACCGGCTCCTTCCCCGTGAGTACTGACTACCTGAGTTTACCTACCATTGTCTTATTATGTGGTGAGTCCGTACATCATTGTGTTTGGGGATAAAGGCATTATGAGTGCATTATCGCTAACTTGAATTTATTCGTGTAGGGAAGGTTACATCCTATGTATTCAAATATATTCTCTTTAATAATTGTTACAAATTCCTTTTTAATTATGTTCAAAACTGGTGTTGTTCGCAACCGCCGCGCATTCCGCTACCATCATTTCATTTTACATAATGATATTAATTTGCTTGTTTGTATGTTTGGCGCCGACTCCAAATTATTTAGGTATTTACATTAGTTATTGGTAGGGCTGCCATCCGTCCGGGTTTCCCCGGATTTGTCCTAGTTTAGAGGGCGTCCGGGGAGCGTCCGGGCGGGGTTTTCAAAAAGTGTCCGGGCAAAACCCGGACACTCTGTGCCAGGGGACAATTATAATTGTTAGATGAACCGTTAACAAGCTAAAAATGTTAATGGAATCGGCGTTTTTTTTAAGGTGTCCGGGAAAGAATCTCGGTTTCACCCATGTGTCCGGATTTTTTTAAGTTTTTGTCCGGAGTCGGCAATTTAAGTGATGGCAGGCCTAGTTATTGGTCTTTTTGCTATTCAGTTGTTTTTTTCTTTCGTCGGTATTTTTTTTGGTGAAAAGTTTTTATAAGCTTTAGTTACTACTAGCATCATCATCATAAACTAGCGTCATCCATTCTTATCTAGGCTATCGAGTTAATTAGTACCTAGCCTAGGTTTATTTGTTCACAAAATAGAATAATAGGAACATAGCTTACTGGTGATTTCATATTTAGAATAATTAATTCTTTAAAAAAGATAACCCTAACGTCGTCGCGGCGTCGTCAGAACAGATAAAAGAAACACGCGATAGAAAGAGAGGCAACTTTTAGGTGAATATAACTGCAGGTAGTTAGCGTTATGTGACCTGAATTGCGACTCTATTGTGTCCGAACAAGAGTCGCTATTTATTTAAATGATTTTGCGGAGTGAGACTTCTCAGGTACAGAAGTCTAGTAGTAGCACCTACTTATTAATTTAAAACAAAAAAGTACCTAATTGTTTTTAAACTTCACGATATGTATCTGTACACCTATTAGATCCGTAAATCGGAACTTAATCGTGGTAGTATTTTTATGGTAAGTATACTAGCTATTGCCCGCGGTTTCGCTCGCTCAAGAGTTATTTTTCTATACCTACCTCAGGG
Source organism: Euplagia quadripunctaria (assembly GCA_963859945.1). Taxonomy (NCBI): domain Eukaryota; kingdom Metazoa; phylum Arthropoda; class Insecta; order Lepidoptera; family Erebidae; genus Euplagia; species Euplagia quadripunctaria. The sequence continues at coordinate 28,882,912 of OY982560.1, forward strand.
AACAGTACATTTTTGAAATTCAAAGGTACCCTATGTCCTTTTCTATACCTCTGACAACGTGTAGTATACTCAATTTCAGGACGATAGGTTGAGTAGACAAGGTGCAAAAGCGTATAAAACAAACACTCTCACTTTCGCATTAACAATAGGTATTAGTAAGGTAGATATGTATGTATAATATACCTTAACTAGCCAGTAAATTAGCCAGTTAACCTAAATATACCTTATCTTCAGTTAAAAAGCGGTTCTCCAGATTTTTTTTTGCCTCGCACAACCAATCTCTGGAACAAATTGTCGCCTGCAGTATTTCCGGACCGATACGACCTTCAAACCTTCAAGAAAAGAGCGTATTCCTATCTCGAAGGCCGGCAACGCACTTGTGACTCTTGAGTTGCAGGTGTCCATGGGCGACGGTAGTCACTTACCATCAGGTGACCCGCCTGCTCTTTTGCCCCCTATAATATAAAAAAATAAATAAAAAAAAAGTATCTCTGCAGGAATAGCGAGCCTTCGCCTGGCGCCTGACACCGTCGCGGCAGGACCTAAACTAATCTGGCATCCCCGAAAAACACACGTCAGTAAAAGGGCATATCTTCAATAAACTGGAAGCAATGGTAAATCAAAAACACTTTGAAACTATTCCATTACAAAATCTAAAAACATATTGGCCTTATAACCTTTAATAAAAAAACGACGACGAATGACAAATGTTTTGATAGTCACCAAGTGATTGCTAATCGTCTTCAAAACAATTACAAGATGGCTTTACGTCTTCCTATATTAGGTAATCGAGCCGGTATGAGTAACATTGCGATTAAGAATAATCAGTAGTGTTTCCATTTCCACAGCGATACTGCACTGCCAGTATGTAGTGCCTACCTCAATAAATGTAATCGGAGTCGCGCTCAGCTGATGGCGATAACACGCACACCTACTCACTCATAGATATAATAACTTAATAATCACGGAGCGGTGCCATGCCACGTGCTCGGGAATTTCTTTACAAACCTTTCTATAGTTTAATCATTCATGCCTACAACGAACTACCTCACTATAATAGTTACTAAATGGTAGCCTATGTCTATCTCATTGAATCGGACTTCTTTATAACCAAATTTCGTTAACGTCGGGTCAGAGGTTTGGTTGTAGCAAGATAACCAACATACCTACAGACAAATGATAGAGTTACAATGACGGATAGAATTTATACTCGTTCTACGAGTTTGTTGTAGGTACTAGTATTGGATTGGTTTTATTAAAAATGTTTTATAGAGTCTGAAATAGATCTCGTTTAGGTCTTCTGATAAATTAAACAAAACCTTTCCTTTTGTAATTACAAATCGACGTTTTCGGACAGTTATCTAAGAAAATGATTATAAATATAATATACCTAATTGTTTAATAGTTAATAGGTAAACTCACTCGTTTCCATTGCCGTACAGTGATCATTATAAACAAAAAATGTCGTATGTCACTTCAATCCTTTTTATGTCTGTAAAAAGCACATTTTTCATTCAATTATTTAAAGATAAAAATAAACGTACAATAAAACGCAAGAATTTTCATTTGCGTACGCTTCAAACATATTTTCACTAGACAGTTTTATCTTCGCCGTAAACGTTACGTAGTAGGTATGCGGTATGTTTTCACGCTGTTTTCACTGCACACAACGGTAAACGTTTATTATAGAACGTACAAGTGGTAATGGTTATAGTCGTCGCATTTATAGGTAGGTATAATAATGTTAATTTCCATATATTGTTAAAAAGCTTCGCCGTGGTTCAGTGTTATTGCTTTTCCTATTTGTTCGTTTGTTTTGGGTAAGCTATGTTTTCCATTTAAAAAAATCTGGGTTACATACCCAGAATTTAACTATAAAACTGTTTATTCAACCGATCGAATACGTTTCCATTTTGGGACCTGTATTTTTATATATGTCTATACTTACTTTGCAAGAAGTTTCGCTAACTCATCCAGAGGCTTCTGTTGCTGGTACATTAATGAGGACAAACGCCCTGTTAGTGAGCCATACTGTCCGTTCCGCGGGATCTGTGGCGACTCCGAAGCCCGGGACCGGCTGGCGACACTCGCCTGCCACTAATTGCCTTCGTACTCTCGTTACCTAAATTAACCATTAGCTGACGATGCGTACCACCAACAAACACGTTCCACTTTTGTACTTATATATTTGTATTTACTTACATTTCGACTAATGATGTCATCAGTGTATTCGGAACGTTCGAAGTTATAAAACAATGAGACTTTGAATGTGGACATTTCGAGGACACGCTCCACCGGACATCCATCCGCGCTAGCTTCAAAGTATTCGTAATTTAATTCTATTGCAATATAATGATTGACTAGGTATGCCTACAACACACAGTTAAGGTTACCGGTGCGGTGGTACAGTGCCGTAGGTAATAGAAGGATAATAATCTGGGACATATTACCCCCACAGCGCTTTCTAATCCCAAACTAAACAGAGCTTGTACAATTAACCCTAGGTCATGGGTTTGTAAAACTAAAATAGTCTCTCGGGTTACGGAATAAAAAGTCTAACTAAGATACTAACTTTTAAACCTTCGCGTTCCTTGATATAATTTTTTATGTATTTATAGGGGAATTAACGCAATCACGAATTAGGTATTACATACCTGAATTTCCTGACGTTTCGACCAGGTTGCAGGGGCCGTGGTGGCTCAGGCTAGGTATTTAGGTTTTAAATATATTTTTTTAAATAATATAGTCAAAAATTTACTTTACTTTTTATAATGTCCAAAGGTCTTCCTAGATATTTTCTTTTCTGTAAATATTTTGTTATTTTATTATCTATACTTATAATAAATTTGTAGCGGGATGAATTCTGTACAATGAATATATTTAAAAAAAATCGACTGAGGGGTATTAAGATATCGATACTGATGCCAAATATGCGATTCAAAAGTTTTTTGTCTGTCTGTCTGTTTGTATGTTCACTGTAAACTCAAAAGTTACTGAAGGGATATGCTTGAAACTTAGTATGATAATAGTTTGAGTGCCTGCGCAGGTTATAGTGTACTTTTTATCCCGGCTTAAACTTTGGTTCCCACAGGAATATCAATGAAAGTTGTAATAACATTTTAATGTAAGTAGATAGAAATTTTATGTAAATTCAGCCCTCTCCGTTATTTATGAACCGATTTTGATTATTCTTTTTTGTTAGATAGGGTGGTCCCATGTCAAGGAAGTCAGGATCTGATGGTGGAATTCTGATAAAATTGAGGGAAACCCTCGAAAATCGTACAAACGAGTAAGTAGTGTTTCTGTTTACTTTTCATTACTTTATCAGGTATTTGCGTTTAGAAATCATCACATCATGTAGCTGAGCTGATGATGAAAAAAAAATCATAACATTATAATCTTTTTAACAAAAAATTAAACCGACGAATAAAACTAAAAAGCAAAAAATAAATAAACCTTTTAAGTCTTAAGTATTGTGCTTATTTACATAAACTATCAAATTTTATATAAACTTATTTTGATTAATAAAATTATTAATTACCTACGTAGAGCCATATCCTACGTAGGTACATATAAAATTTAGATAATTTATAATTAATCAGTGTGTTGTTTGGTGTCGACTCAAAATTAGTTTATAAAACATTTGATAGTTTATGTAAATAAGCTCTTAAGACTTAAAAGGTTTATTTATTTTTTTGCGTTTTAGTTCTTTTCGTCGGTTTAATTTTTTGTTAAAAATGTTTTTTATCAAACCACTCAATTTAATTAACTAATAAATATTACTATTCGTCGTTTGGTGATCCTAGAATAATCGATAGCTGGTTCTTGACTATGCCAACAAGCTATTTTGCCTCTCGCAGCCATTAAATTCTTAAATATGTTTCCGGTCATTAATAATAATAATAACTTCACACACCTCACACACGGCCATCTGATCCTAAACTAGGCAAAGCCTGTACCTCAGTATAATGTATATTATACATATACTGTGCCTGTACTATGGTCTGGAACCAGACTGCTGATAGACATACTTATGTATTTCTAAATACATACATATTATAGATGAATTACACCCAGACAGAGAATTATTTGTCCTGGGTGAAAATCGAACCCACGACCTATGGCTCAGCAGTCAGGGTCACTAACCACTAGACCATCAGGCCAGTCCAGTAAATATACATATATTTATAAATAGAGTTATAGAAACAGAAGATCCAAACTTTTAAACTTTCGCGTTCCATGATAATATAATTATGTTGACGGGAATTAACGCGATCACGTATTACAGTACCTACAGGCCTGATGGCGTTGATTCCCGTCAACGTAATTATATTAGAATAGAATAGAATTGTTATTTAAAGCATCTATGACTTAGTTGTTAGTTTAACTTAACACTTTGTTAGTATTACACTATTTTACTATAAGTATTAAATGCATAGCAGACACTATCACCAAATAAATTACATCTAAGTTGAAATATTGACAGGTAACCGGTGAAGTTTTTTTTACATTTTCCATTTATTTTCCGTTCGGTTACAGTAGTGTGAAATCTTATATTACACCGTGACTAAACAAAGCTCATAAGCAAACATTTATGGTGGACCTTACTATGGACTGAGAGTAATCTTTTAGGTATACCGAGGGGGCCCATAGTTTCTAGGAAGCGGCACTGACTGAGTGACTACAGCAAGAGGTCGTTAGGTCGTCACAGCTGTTTTATGACGATTTTCTGCGAGGAGAACATCTCCCACAAGGTGGGGGTGATGGTGTGGATTCGGTAGAAAAACTTCCAGGTGGAACCTTTTCACTCGCGATCTCATGCGTATATACGCTAAGAGTGGCCGTGGATGTATGAGACGAGTTTTATGTTCTTCAATCGAATCAGAGTCTCCCGTCCGCGAGCCAGCGCTGGGTGGATCATTGGAGGCAAAACGTCGCCGTACCGAGGATCAACTCATAACCGGCGCTGTGAGGCACACCGGTTGTAGTCGGTTCAAGCCTGATTTACGGCAAAATCAAAATTAAAATTTTTTGTACGCTCCAGGTTGTTTCACCGCCAATACAGTATAAAAAATCCTGCCTGGAGAAAGAGGTGCAATAGGTACTTATTATAAGCGACAAAATGCTGTTTTCCGAAAAAAACGCGAACGAAGTCGCGGGCACAGCTAGTTGTAAATACTTCTTTAAATTAATAATATTATTTTACGAATATGCTGTGCTCAAAAATATGCTGCCTATTTTTAAGCTTTTTACACCTTTGTAAACATTCTGGAATGCATAATTAAGAATTGAATTGAATTGAATGAATATAATATATTAACTAATTTCAATAATAGTTTAAATCTTAAGATAGACTGAGGATGCATTCAAGGGTATGATGAAAATTTTAGGTACGGACTTAGCATAGATTTTTCGAAACATCAGTTAGATATTAGCGACATGGGCAGTTTTTCGTAAGGTAATTAATACGACCACATGGCAATGCCTCTAAGGTCCATATTGCTCGACGACGCGACGGTGGCACTGTACTCATCATTTCAACTAGCTGACTCATAACTGCGAGTGCACGAGTGCAATTCTGAGTATTCCTCGCTGTGGATTACTTTCACATTGCACCCTGTTATAGCGTCATCTGGGGTTAAAAATAAAACAATGGTAACTCCTGCTTAAATAGAAAAATACCATTCGTGGATAGTTACAGTTTAATGAAATATTAAAATGTAAATAAAATTAAAATGCGACCGTTTCTGCATGCCAGTAGCACTGGGGACCACTGACATATTTTAGGGTTTGTTTGCTTATGAGAAGCAGACATAGATAGGTAGATATGGCTTTCCTGATTGATAGTAGTTCCCGTTCTAAGAGGTAGTTTAACACCATATCGACACCTTCTATTATGACTACGACTACAGAGAAAACTACGCGTGATAAAGTCTATCAGACTTAGATGGTATAACAAAACTTAGGAGTTGCCTGTAAAGCGGGTTAAGATTTAAAGACGATGATAGAATCGGTTCTTGTTCATAATATTTGTCTATATACGGGGTGTATTTGAAAATAGAACACTTACTTAAATCACTGAAACTATCCGTTTACAAGTTAAGACCGTTTGAATTCCTAGGTATTTTCCCCTCGGTTTCTTATAAAAGGTGGAACGTGTAAAGGTAAAGATTTTGAATGGTACATATATATTTATTTTGGAATTATTTACTCAGTTTTTGAGAAAATCCATAAAAACTAACTAAATAAATTTCGAACTTAGTTTTGAAGGATGTTCTTAGTAAATAAAAATGAAAAGAAAAAATCCAACATAAAAAAATTCGTATCTACCATTTCAAATCTTTAACTTTACACATTCCACCTACTTTTGTAAACAACTATATCATGTCATATAAATTGTAAACGGATAGTTTTTTTTTTTAAATTGTTTTTGTGACTGCATGCTAGAGTCATGCCCTTTCAGTGATTTAAGTAAGTGTTCTATTTTCAAATACACTCTGTATAAATAAAAATGAATAATTATTTCCCTTGGTCACGCCGTAACTTGAGAACGACTAGACCGATTTCATTCATTTTTTTAAATATTTTCCAATACTTTGTAGAAGGTTCTTACGGAACGAAAAATTAAGAAAATTGTGCAGAAAGTCGGTTCCCGTGGGATACAATTGAATTGAAGTCGCGGGCAACAGCTAGTAGTCTATAAATACAATACGTGACTTAACAATATATGTTATATAGTTTTATTATATTATATAGTTATATTGATTAATAGAATTACTAGGAATATTAGTCTTTAAAATATATTTTTTACGTAACTAATACTTTATCATTGGTGACAATTTTTTTTAAAAATAGTTCTTGCCTATTCAAGAAAAGGGTAAAGATGTCACGTAAATATCAAATTACATTAATTAAAAATGAATAATAGGTGTTAGTTTTCAGTGAGACTTGTGTCTAATTGATTTAGTACTTAAAGGCTTTTGGAAGGAATACGGTATATGTACCTAAACACAGTTTGAGCTGAACGCACAGTGTGTACCTGAGTAGGTACTCCGGCACGTCTTTCACGCTCTCCGGTTACTCAATCGTATTCTATAGGTGACCTTGTTATGAGCCCCACCACGTGCCGCTGCTTTCAGGCCCGCCGACCTGCGCAAGCCTGCATGAGGACTAATTAACTAGAAACTGTAACCCCCCCGCGACCCCACCCGGTGTACGAGTCGCGCTGCGCACGCGGCGCTCGTAAACCTGCAGCAGCGAGCTCTGAGGCTTGCACCTCGCCATTATCGCTGTTATCATTGGTCAGAAGCTAACATTGATCTTCTAACCGGTGATTGATTGCCTCATCTTGATAAGACATATCTAATTTAGGAGGCTTAGCGACTGTTATCAAACCTAGCGAACTGGATGCTCAAGCCAGGTATATAAGAAGTTAAAATAGTATCTCCTAAGAATAATAGACAGGCCTACTCAACTCTATCGCTTGCGATTGTTTATTACTTTTTATTACGTTTCGTCTTTGTATCGAGTAAAAGGATAGTATTTGCTGAAATTAAAAATAAATATATCTAAGACACTGGATGAGTAAATAAATAAGTAAATAATAATATCATGGGACACAATAACATTTCGCTATCTAGAGCCAAACTAAATAGAGCTGGAACACGGATACACACAGGGTAGATATTTTTTTAAACACAAATGTTTTATATAGAAACTCCCAGACTAGACCAGACCAATATTTGCACTGAACGGGAATCGAACTCGAGACCCCGACGTGGCAGTCTAGCGCCGAGATAAAAGGACAAATAAAGAGATAGAAAAAAGACAGGTAACAATGGTAACATTAATACAAACTCGAAAATACTTATTTAATTGTTTTTTAAAAGTACCTTGGTGGATAGTTTCCAATAAAACAAAATGCTAAAGATGATAAATAACACTTGTTTTTTTTCATCAAGTTTATTATTTAGTAGGTACGTAGACGGTTATTACTGGCGTGGGTATATTTATGTGCTTATTGTTTCTAACCCGTGTCAAAACAACTGTCAACTCGCAATTCTATCTAAAGAAAAAAAAGAAAATTTTATTTGGCACATTTTATCTCTGTGGTTTTATAATGATTATGCTCGAAATTCCATAATTTAGCGTAATATAAAGAGATAAAACTATTAGAATATTTTGGCATAATTTTTGAGGTATTTTAACAGTTTATTCTTTTGTTACTCGGTCGAGTTGACCGCTCGGAACTCGGAAATTGGGACGAGCTTCCTTCGCTCGATTGTGGTCAAATCAACCTTGAAATCGAGTGTAGTGAACGTTATAGTCACCTATTTTCTAATTTAAAAACTATTGAAAGGTCTGGACAGTAAGTAATTTAGTAGTCTATAGGGACCAGGTAACGTTTAAGAGCGATAATAGCATAAAGGTGTATCTACGCTAATGTTACCGTATCTATAGGTAAAGGATGAACAAAGGGAATGTTGCGAAAGTCCCTTTGTGTCCATTATCTAGTGGCTTGAAGCATTCCGGCCTCCTTAGTCATGCAACACCACAACCTTCCACTCACTAAGTATTGTTAAATTTTATGTAAAGATGTATGATCAAACAAAATAGCTAGCCCTTGAAAATGTTATGAATATATTAGGTATATGACAAGTGGTCTTCTGCGAGACGAGTAAGAGAGATCATCATATCATATCATATCAACGAAATAAGAAAAAATACTAACCACTGCCATGTTATGTATTCTGTGTTACTACATACTAATAATGTTAACCAGCCACGATGAACTTCAGCTGCAACACACACATGTCATTCGCTCGAAACAACGTGCGTGAAGTGTGTGTGGAGTTAAATTTTTAATGGTCAGGACTTTTTGTCAGTAAGGACGATAAGGTGATAGAAACAGTCCTATTACATCATAACACGATGATGATGAGTTGGACGATTTAGCGGACATGCACATACATACATCAAACACGTACGTCATTGTATAGACTTTTGTACCATGAGAAGTCAAAATATAGGTAGGTATACTGGACACTCATAGCTGTATGTACCCGTTATTGCATTTTTTTTAACTTTGTAGCAAATATTGTTCAAAAATTTTAGCATTCGTCACTTCTTCTCTGTATAAACTATAAGTGTGCGAAATTTCATACTCCTCCGTCCGCTCAATTTTCTTGAAAAGGGATCCAAAGTTTTCTCTTCACGTATTAATATATAGATACCGCGGATTGCCTCAATGTACATACATGGGCCACACTGAACGTTTTTAGAATAGGCCAGTAAGAAAAGCAGCCGACGAAAAATTTATTGAAATTTCGAATTAGGAACTCTTTGAGAATTTCATATTGAGATTTCATATGACATTTGTTTTTACAAATTGGCGGCAATTTAAAAAGTGTCGGTCGTGCATCGAAATGGATTTGACTAGAGAAAATTTTCGCTCAATGGTTCATTCCGACTTTTCTTGCGATCTTACTCAACAACAATGTTACGATAGACTTCGATTGGCATTTCATTAGCCCCATCTTATGCCACTGTTTACAACTGCTTTAATGAGTTTAAACGTGGTCAAAGCAAACTCCCTGATGATTCTCGAGAAGGACGTCCTTCTACGGCGACTACTGAAGATAACGTGAGTGCTGTGCGGCTAATGATAGATGCTGATAGAAGGGTGAGATATCAACAGATTCGGGCAGTTTTAGGTATTGATATGAGTCAAGTACAAAAAGCCTTTCATGAACATTTAGGCGTCAAAAGCTTTGTACTAGATGGCTACGTCATAATTTGACGCAAGATCATAAACACCGTCGTTTGAATTTGTGCCGCTGAATGGTTGAAAAGTACGACGGAGGTGACTCGAATGCTGTAGATGACATCGTCACAGGTGATGAAAGCTGTATATATTGTTACGAACCCGAAACCAAAAAACAATATGCGCAATGGATGTTTACATTCGAAGATTTGCCGACAAAAGTAAAGAAGGGCAGAAGTCAAGGGAAAAATATGATTACCTCATTCTTTGGACAAACTGGTAATTTCGCAACAATCATTCTAGAAGATAAAAGAACTGTTACTATAGATTGGTATGTCAGTCATGGTCTACCAGTTGTCTTGGAAAATGTTAGATACCAGCGCCCAAGAAATAGGATCCACCACGACGTTAATTTTATTTATTTCCAAAAATAAGAAATAATCTTAGAGAAATTTGTTTTGTGAATCCTGAAGATGCCTTCTTCAAATGGAGCCACCATTTGAAGAAGGCGTGGAAGAGATCCATAAAGAAGAGTGGGCTCACTGCTTCAGTCAAATATAGCGTAGATATAATAAATGGGGCAAAAGGCGGTTATCTTTTTTATATAAATAGGCAAAGACAAAACAGTTAAAAACCATTTTCTCCTGTTTCTGAACCGACTTTAGTGATAGGTATCAATAAAAAAATTGAATCAGATAGTTTTTAGGGTTCCGTACCTCGAATGGAAAAAACGGCACCCTTATAGAAGGTCTGTCTGTCTGTCACGACCCTGTTTCTCAGGAACGTGTGGAAGTATCAAGCTGGAATTTATATCAAATACTCAAATCTACTGTCCCTTGGAGCTGTAAAAAAATCAAACTTCTAAGCAAGCGCAATCAAAAGATACAGCCGTTTATGCCCCAAAATTTCCGCAAATTTTCAACACTCGCAAGGGATTCAAAACCTACAGGGTACTTCCCGTGAACTCAGAATCTTGAAAAATTGCGAAAACCGTAAAATTTTAGTTACATCATATAATAAAAATATTTTTAATAATTTTAAACTTACTACCCTTTCCTCATAAACGCGTAGTGGTATTCAATTGAAATTTATATCAAATACTCAAGTCTATAATACCTTTAAGCTGTAACAAAATCAAACTTCTATGTCAACGCAATCAAAAGAAACAGCAATTTAAGCCGCATATTTTCAAACTCGCAACTACTCGCAAGGGAATCAAAACCTAAAGAATACTTCCAGTTGACCTAGAATCTTGAAATTTGGCATGAAGAAATGTTTTATAGCACAGATAAAGGAAAAATTGCGAAAGTCGTTAATTTGTTGTTATATCACATAAAAAAATAGTTTTTGTGATTACAAACTTATATTTTGCGGTTGGATTGTTAACTTTGTCGTACATCACAACGTCTGCAGCAGTACTGCCATTTCAATTTCAGTGCAAAACACAGTGCCCAGTAATCCGGGGTGGGCAGATAGAACTAGAGGGGTGGACGATAAAGCGCCACTTAACTCGCTCGCCAATGAACTTAATTTTCCGCTTGGACAATTATATTAGTTCGTTCATTTGATTGTTTGATATTTTATATTTCTAATGGCAATGATCAAGGCAATTTACTCTTTCACTTTCACTCATAATAAAATAATTTTTACAAAAAACATTGTTTATAGACAAGTTTTACATAAAAATTGATTTCAATTGCATTGAAATTTAATTTTTTTTTAAATTAGGTACCTACTTATTCGTTTCATTAATTGATTTCGAGAACAAAAAAATTAGCATTGAATCCATTTTTGTAACATCAATAAATAATTTGAAGTAGTTTCAGTCTGATCTGCACTGAAATAAAATTTTATTTTATATCAATAAATGAGGGCTTTGTAATTGCTGCTATTTTATTGTCTTTTTTATTTAATTATAATTTTAGTGAATAGTTTTGTTTTGTACGTACATATAAAAGTGTATTTTCTCAGATATACCTACCTACAGTAAAATTTAATGTAAAAAATTTGACGTGGGAGAGCCATGCTTCGGCATGTATGGGCGGCTCGACTCCGCTCGATACCACGGCCTCACAGAAAACCGGCCGTGAAACAATGCTTACATTGCTTTTCGCCGCGTGAGTGAGGTTACCGGAGGCCCTAACCCTTCCCTCTCCCTTATTCCCGTCCTTCCCCTCTCCCCTCTTCCCCCCTCCCCCTCTTCTCCTACTCCCACCTTAAAGGGCGGCAACGCACTTGTGACTCTCTAGTTACAGGTGCCCATGGGCGGCGGTAGTCATTGACCATCAGTTGACCCGTCTGCTCGTAAATAATGATTATTGTTAAATTTGGACCACTGTGGGAACACTAGTTATTTACTAATGGCCTATAGATGGCGCCACGGCGCCATCTCGACTCAGACATTTGTCTGAGTAGTACTTATGTTGTGAAGTCCACTATGAGTGTGTTTTTATAAAAAATAAACATTATTAAGTGCCGCCAGAACGATAAACAAAAAGAATCTAGCAGATTAAAATTTGCACCATAGACCGCGTTTATGCAAATACAAACAGTAGGTAAATACAACTTTTTCCTGTCGATGAGTATTGTCGTAAAAAAGTAATTTACTTGTGCAATCAATAACCGCGGTATTCTTGGCAATATTTGTGATGGCCTGACGAAAATATTAACATGTAACCCCCCCCCCCCCCCTCCATATACCTACGTAAAAATAAATACAAAAAATAATAAAAAGTATAAACTTACAGAAATTAATTACGCTTCTGTTATAATGATAATTTGTAAATTGTAATTGTGTACATTTGTAAATGATGATGATTTCGATAATATAAAAACATATCAGATACCATACTTGTAAAACAAAGTTAAAACGATAACCATTATTATTTTATACAAAAACGTAAGTATTCTTTATTTTTAGTGGTAACTATTTTTATAGTAGTAATGATTGCTATAAACAGTTATGTAGGTACCTATAGGTACTTATATTTTTATCTTTTATAAATCCTCAAAGTTCTTTCTATAAAACCATAAACAGAAATGTAAAAATCATAAGTATTTTAAAAATAATAAAACCGATTATATTGACCAAAATAAACGATGTCGTCGCTACCAGGTTCCACCGGCCATTGCTAAAGGCAGGTCACAGACAGTCTCGAAAGATTGTCTGTGACCATAAGGGTACTTTCCTATGGTAATATAAATTGTTTAACAACCCTCATGAAATTAAGTACCTATGACATAAGGCTGAAAAATTACATTTGTAACTGTTTTCAAGTTTCTTATTATCTTTTAATTGTTAAATCAAATATTAAAATTAAATGATTTGGCAACAGCTATGTATTATTTCATACAAAGTTCTACAGATGGCACCGTTTTGAGGTTCATTAAAGAGGAACTCATTTGACTTTGCAGTCCAGTACCGTATTATCATATGACGCAAAAGTATAAAGCAGTAGCTACAAGAAAAGTATTGTTTTTATCATATTTTACAATTTACCAACTATATTCACAAGTCGCTAAATAATAATAATAATAACTCCACACAACCCACACACAGCCGCCTGATCCCAAACTAGGCAGAGCTTGTACTATGGTAACCAGACTGCTGATAAACGTACATATATGTTTCTAAATACATACATATTATAGATAAATTACACCCAGACACAGAACAAATTATCGTACTCATCACACAATAATTTGTCCTGGGTGGGAATCGAACCCACGACCTCTGGCTTAGCAGTCAGGGTCACTAACCACTAGACCAAAAGGCCAGTCAGTAAATAAATTAGATAAGTTCGTGACAAGTCGCCATTACACAATAAAAAAGGTGTGCAATCGATTATCTTAAATGTATTTACTTTTGTGGGGCAATTAATTAAACATATTAATGTTAAACTAATGCAAGATAAAATAAATCAACTAAATAAAACATTAATTCTTTTCGGTACCTAAATAAACTAGATATTATTTGACAGCTGCTTCTTTTATGTTGTTTCGTCCCTTTTTGTTTGAAAAAATCTGTCGCTCGTTGATTAATGTCAAGTCTGTCAACTGTCAATCTGCGTATTGGTATTGGACGAAGTAACTATTCTTTTATCTGTGCATATTAATAGCATATAAGTCGGGCACAGTCCTAAAGGAATATTAAAGCATTAAACACGCGTGGATGTGTATTTTGATGAAATATTATTATGAGATGAAAAATAAAACGAGAAAATAAAAAAAATCTTCTTTAAAAAAATGGCAGCTACATGTTTTTAACAACATTTCTCAAGTATTTCGACTTGACAATAAATTAAAAATATTGAAATTTGAAATTGAAATTTTACTATGGGAGTATGCCCAGTTACTGGAATTGTTTAGTTTGATTTATTTAAGTAAATACAGTTTCTATTGTACCTACAAGACCGGAAAACAAAATCGTAAAGGATTTTGAAGTTAAATGCTACATTCGTCTACAGCTAAAGGCGTTTAATAATTCATCATGAAACTTTGCAGAGGCAGGTGTAGGTGCGTTGTCAGGAGTAGCTATAGAGAAGGACAATGTGTTTTTTTTGACAAAAATTATTTGTGTTCAAAAAGCTTGTCGTTTTAATTTTAGAGATCATTAATACGTAATTACTTATCAAACCAATCACTCTCCAATGACATTCATTGTTATCTACTTTTATAACATTTCACGCAGAAAAGCTTTTTGAAAAGAAATAATTGGACAAAACCTAAACTTATTTTATTCGTTTACACGAGGCACAATACCTTTTTTGGTAACCCGACGTTTCGATCGAATTGTACCGATCGTGGTCACGGGTGGACGCGTCCCCCGTGACGTGACGTTGTTATCGAGATTACGTCCCAATTTACACATCTAATAATGTAGGTATGTTATGTGGGAACTGTGGCCACTATGTATTTAGGTAAATGAAATACGTTTTTCAATGTTTTAGGATTAAAAAAAAGGTTAGGTACGTAAAAACGTCTGGATTAAGATGTCATCTTCGTTTGCAAATAATTTTTTGATAAAGAAATAAGTATATCTGCGAATATTAACAATTGCAGATAGTTTTCCAATGGCAAGACGTGATGATACTAGTTTCTTCAAGTATATCCTGTGGAAACCCTCACGGGTCATCACCTCACAGGGGCCGGATAACACTGCTTTGACTCTTTTTAGAAAATTGCATTCAATACATATTAACAAATACTTAATTCTCCTAATGGTGGACTTAGTTAATGACCTAACGCCCGTATCCAGGCCAGATAACAATATTTTCACAAAGTAGAAGTTACCAAAGCAATATTACAAACTGCCGAAAAGTCAGGCCGTTCCGGTTTCCAGGGTTTACAGGGATTTCCTCTCTAGGGTACACCTGAGACCCCGGCCTTAAGAACCCGTGACGGATCAACGTGTGGTTTTAGTCAGTTCCAGTCCGACACCGGACGACAACCGGGTCCGACTACACCTAAGCATTTATCTATTTAATAAAAGACTTTAGGAGGAAAATCAACACTTGAATCATAATCAGTAGAGTCGCTCGGCTGGGGAAGGACGAAAGGGGACTCCTCTCCTTTCCTTCGCTGTCAATACAACTACATATTCTATAAACTACATATTCTTAGGTGGTTAGGGGTCATCGATTAAACGTTTTGATCTAAGAACATTGAATGTAAAACAGATCGAAACCCAAGTGGATAAAATGAATGATCTCCGTTTCTTTTACTTCTCAATGGATAACAATAGACGCGATAACGATAATCTTCGATTGCAAATGTCCTGAGGACGGTGTATTCTTGACATGGTGGGTAGGTAGAAAACTGAAAGAAATGCTGAAAAGCTTATAGGTATAAAATTATCGATTAGACAAAGCTAGAACGAAATTAGATCCTAGGAGCTTATGACCTTAATTACGTTCTCTGGATCCAAGCTCGACTCTATGTCATTTACCAGACCATTTACTTTGCTAAGTGGTAAGTACTTGCTACCAATAAAAATGAAGTAAAACAACGATCACAGCAACCAAGAGCACTGAGTTAAGCAGAATTCATAATATTGTGGATTATAACAGCGCAATGCAAGTTTGTATGGTAAGTAGGTCCGTAAGTACCTTCACTTAGCACGTGTTATGTGCATTATATGTAGTACGTAGGTACAATGTTTCGTTCTCAGTTGACGTTAGCTTAGAGCGAGCGCACAACACTGGTAGCGGCGCGCTAGATTCTACCGCCAGGCGCTAGGTGCGTATGTACTATGGGTACGTCTAGGTGGACTGTGGTTGAACTCTTGCACAAGGACTCATTTACTAGGCTTACGGTGATCTGTTAAGGCCAGGCCTGTGCTCATACCAGACAGGTTCATTAATATGAGCTCTCTTCTCGATAGATCATTCCCATTTCCTCACGTGCGTTATCAAATCAAGTTAATTTATTGCATAACTATGTCCAAGTTCGTTCTTAGACTTACCCACATAAAATGTTTACCCTTGTTGTATATGCAATAAGAATATTTTAGTTATCATTCGACCAGAAGTCTGTTGTATGCAACTTCGTTTCAACCTCATTCTCGCCGTTCAAAACAACATTTGCCTGCTAACGCAATATGTAGTAATTATTATAATTAAGTGCCTCTACTATTTATGTACCAACTTCGTACTTTGACATCGGTTCGGTTAGTTTGCGTTGGCGAGAGGAGGGTGTGTGGGGTTGGTGCGGTATGAGGGGGGTACCGTTAAATAAATGGTGATATTAATACTTTTTAAACGCAGAGGCCGGAGGTCGCCGGTTCAGCCTTATCAGAGCGGTCGGCCTCACTCCCCGCACCCCCGCGGCCCGCGCGTTCCGCTCCGCACTCGCCCGTCAGCGCTGTTCTCGCGATGTAAAAATATTGTTATTGTCCACGGGCGAGTGTCCACGACGTGAACTGATGATTGTTACTGTCCTCGCGGCTAATGAAACTACTGTCGCCGTAGGTTGGATGGTACTGTTGGGCCTCGCCACGGCCGCATATAGCGCGCCTTTTGGACACCTCCACCGTCGCCAGCAGACTTCCACCGTGGAATGTAACCAAACCGAGACGAGGTCATGTAGTTTTACCTACTTTCTTAGCTACCAACTAACGTCACTAATAACTGTTATCGTGTGTAAGTTTGAAGATTGTTTTTAAATCTTATACTTATTATGTACCTACCTATGTTATATAAGCATGTGTAAAGGTGTTAGTAGGTAAGGGAAAGTATAGTTTAATGCACCACCCCTACAGAGAATAAGTCAAAAAAGGTAGGAGTCTTGTAAATTCCAAAAATAGGCAATGAACTTAATATCATTCCTTGAAAAGTTGATTTGATGTTTGTTTGTTTTGGGTTTAGTTTTGTTGGTATATAAGAAGCTTAATACCTTTCATGGGCTATATTATTTATGTTTTCTCAAATTACACACAGTTATATAAAATGGATCCAAGGTTTTTTTCTCCACGAAAATTGGGAATTTGACTATTATTTTTGGGTATTGGTCTAAGCATTATCGCTTAACCAATCAGTGACCGTAAAGTTAAGAAGAAAGAGAGAGATAAAAGATGAGCAGGAAGGTTAACCCCACCGTACTTCGCCATTGCGTGCAGCGGGTAGTAGTGTTAAATAGTTAGATGTCTATTTAAGTCCTTGTCTTTTATTTTAATATCTTGAAAAGTTTTCTTCTTGACTGTACTAAAGCAACTAAATTTTTTAAGAATTTCAAGAATGAGATGAGACGATGTGAAAATTCTTCCACTCGTCCCGATGGGCCGAGTTTGTTTTGGGACGAGATGACGAATGACCCCTCTGGTCTTACAGAGATTTTGCCATATCACTATATTACCGGCAAATCGAAGGTAAGAGAAGTATTCACTATAATTAGTAATGGAGGAACCTTCCCAGTTCAAAAGCATAAAGATGGTTTCCAGTACACCAGTGATGCTACTCTTGGTCCCTATGAAAAACAGGTCACTACATTCTTGAAAGCTCTCAGTGGTGCCAAATTAATGATTTGTATATTGCAGTAACTGAAGGGCTGTACAACATATCCGTGTACTTGTTTATTTATAATTGTAGTAGGCGTTGGTTTTCCATCTCACCAGATGGAAAGTGTCGATAAAGACGAAGACGGTACACGCCTCTTAAAGAAACCTATTCACTCTACTCTCGAATGTTCCAGAACTATAGTCAACAGTTCATTCCACACTTTGCTGACTCGATACATAAAGGACATATCAGAGCGTTTAGTTCGATTTTTGGTGTGTGCTTGGATCAGTGGATAGTGTCGTGTAGTGTAGACTTTTTTATTAGCAATTAAAGCATATCACCTTTTTTAAACTAATTAATTCAAAAGAAAAATATAGGAAATATCAACCGGGCAATTCAACTGCAATTCTCAAAGTAAACACACAGCGAGTTCGGACATCTTAAGAAGTGTCAGACCATGTGCACTTGACACAGTTTCGAGACTTTATAAAGTACTAAAAACTGACGGGCTACTAGATGTGCATTTGATTAGGTATGTAATGTATAGTCCATTGTCGTTTTACTTGTTATCAGAGGGTGTTGTTAGCAGAGGATTTATGTGACGTCTCTATCTCAATGTATAAAATGTACATTTTCTGCGCGTACTGGTATTCCGAGAACGCTAATTGATTTGATAGACTGACATTAATCGTTTTAGTTTTCGATTTCAACGTAAAATCACATAGTTCTACCGGAATTTCTTTAAAGTCTTACGTATACTTAATACTATGTTAGAAAATAATATGTGAGTCTGAATTTGATTTCAGTCAAAAAACCCTTCTAGATTGTCATATTTTTTACTTGAATTACTTATTAGGATAGTGTAAGAATTAGTAGAGAGTATTAAAAGTAAAGAAGGGAGTCCAGACGACGGGGAAGTTATTAGATATATAGAAAGGGTGTACAATTTACAATTTGTAGAAATTATGTATTTTCTTATACCTATATTAATACGTGAAGACAATCCTTTGTACCCGTGTGCGAAATTTACTTAAAAAGTTAAGAAAAAATCGCGCACGGTGGAATGTTTGTACGTAAGAGAAGTGGAGAGAGCTAAAAGTTTTAAACAATATGCGTTTTACATTTAACAATTATGTGCAAACTCCTAAATAATATAATTATGTTGACCTCTCACGATACGGATTACGGAAAGTCTATACAATAAAGGTTTAACTAATACTGGAAAACGAATATCTTGATTTATGTTACAAATAGGTCAATGAAATTATGATATGAAATGAAATTCGAGTACCAGGCGATCCCTAGTAATAATGAGTAGTCTATCACTATCGCTGGGGGGTGACTATCAGCACCGTACGAGTGATAAACTGATATGATATGTAAGTATGAATGAATTACAAGATGGTTGCATCTAGCACAGTGCCAGACGCTATCGGCGAATATAAGGCTCAATACATTCAACACGCGAGCTAACTACCTATTCGCCTATAACAGCTATAACCTACATCGGTTCAGTTAATGGAAAAAATACAGGCGGTCGGTACTATTATTCATTACACACGTATTATACCGTGTCGGAAATGTTGTATGCATTCGCTGTAAGTACGTGTGCATTGTGCAGTGTGCGGCAGAGGGGGAGAGGGTAGAGGGGGGGAGGGGGCAGTGTTGGAAAGTTTTATTATTTGGGGTGCAGAGAGATAAGGCGATCAGAGTGAGGCTAATAAGTGTGTGCTCGTTAGTGCTGCAAACAGCGTCGTTAGCGGCCTGCGCCTGCGCCCGCGCCGCGGCGCCGCCATCGCCACTGCTCGTGTGTGCGCTGGCGAGACCTATGTACATTCATAGCGCCGTGTAGCACGCCCGATGTCGCACTATGCAATTATTACACTTTCCGCAATTTGATGATAGTTATAAATAATTGCGATTTGTATAGGTATGCTCCTCATTGAAATTTTGTCAGAGCATTATATCTCACTCTACTTATGAATCTGCCTACGTACTACCTACTTAGGTGTCCTGTTTATAAATGCAATCATTTTAAAACAGAGGTAAACGATGCTGTTCGCCCAGATTTATAGAAATATCGAGCGCAGACAAACAACTTACGCATCAATTTTATGTAATATCTACTAGTCTTTTGTGTTGTAGGTCCCAGGCAGAAGCCTCTCGCTGGACACCATGGCAATGTCAATGGCTTGGAGCGAGAGTGCTTTAACTACTTTTACTACTACGAAAACCAGCGGGAACTGCCCCGTCCCGCAAAAGACGTATTTATTAGGCGCCGGAGAGCTCAAAACGATTTCCAGTATCCGTTAATGCTGGCCCGAGGGCAGTTGTTCAACAAGTCAAGTCATTAATTGTCGGGGCTTTCCTATGTAAGTTACACAAGAAGCCCCAGTAATAACACCCCATTAGGGAAAACGCGTGGTATCATTTATTTCGAATACTAAGCAGTTTCAACACGAAACAGTATCCTACCAATTTTATTTACCCACGTTTCACCAATATTATGTAAATGATGAAAAAATAAAAGCAGAAGCGAGACAAACAAGAACACTGAGACCTTTAGCTACAAAGGTGATAAGTTATAGATGATATGATTAAGGGATGTTTTATTGCTTTATCTTCGTTTTATAATGATACTTTTTATTGCGCAAAATATTCGCTTATTTTTTATCTCCTTCTACGAATGTAGTCAATTTTATAATATTTATCTAGTTTTTAGCTACAGAAATTTGGGAGTTATGGTTAAAAGAATGTAATACGAGTGTGTGAGATTAAAAACGAGTCTATTATAAAAACCAAAAAAATATTCCGAAATAAAACGTAATTGATTGACTGACATTTTCCCGCGAGCAGGTACCTTAGTAACATCCAAATGTACATAACAAACATTTATTTAGATACATTTACAATATTATTACAACAAAGCTCCCAAGGCAATATTGCAAGCTTATAACTAATTATAGTAAATTATTATAAAAAATAAAAATTAATAAAAATAATGATTATAAATTTATGATATACATAACTTTATGTCAGAAATAATGCAATTTTGCGCTACTTCTGTAAATTTCGGCAGGCTACAATTATAAATGTCTATAAATGTAGCCATTACGTTAACAATCCGTATGGCGCGGAACAAGGGAGCGAATTGCAGTAAGTTGGTCCTCGCCACCGGCACGCTGAGTGTGGCGAGCACGTAGCCTTTAGGCACACAGCTGCAGGCGCACCAGCACGGCCGGGTGGCGCAGCCGACCGCGCAGCACATGACCGAGTAGTAACATTCAATTCTGGAGTAGCAAGCGTTCATAGGCTACGGTAACCGCTTAACATCAGGCGGGCCATATCCTTGTTTGCCACCGACGTAGTATAAAAAATCACTGGAAAAAGCCCTCGTTTTTAAAATTACTTTTTCTGTAATAGGTAGGCCACAAGTTTAGGACGATGTAGTGCGAGTTTGGCTGATCTCACTAACCTTACAAACATTACGAAGAACTCTTAGATATACCCACCGGTTTCATCACAGTCGCCAGTCTGGAATGAACTACCTGCGTCTATTTTTCCAGGTAATTTTTATTGGGACCTTCAAGACTAGAGTGAATAGGTTTCTTTTGAATAGGCGTGTACCACCTTCGTCTTCATCGTCCTTTCCATCTGGTGAGTTGGAAGACAAACGCCTATTCCATTCTCTCACTCAATAAAATAAATGTTTTCCTCTATCGTAAAAGCAAGTGGTTTATGTAATTAGTTTCTAACGCGAAGATGTTGAAACGCCAATATTTTGACAACTAGGCTACTAGGCTACAGGGCATTAAATCTTTAATTTCCTTTGTGGGAATTATAGGATGTCCTCGATATCAAGGCTGGTATCTATGCTAAGAATTTCATAAAAGGATGAGGTGATTAATGGAATTATAAAATCGGTAATCATATATCAATACGTTAGTTGAATAGTTACCAAGTAGTGGTTACATGCTCAAAACAAATAAACACCTACAAACAAATTCAATCAATACTCTTTCAGTTCTTTACCTACCTACGTTCCTGTAAGCCTCTTTTAAGTTTAAGTTGTTTCAAGATTCACGCATATTATATTTTATTTGAAGTTTTAACTTCGATATCTTATTTTATACATGACTTGTCTAGATACATGGCTGTAGAAAAATTACAGTTTTTGCGTTTCGCCGGTGGAGCTTCTACGCAATGTGAGCAGTCATGGGCAGTCATGGCATTCTAAGAAAAAGCCATTGACCATTGCTCATAGTCATAGAGCGCTTTGACTGACACAATGCCTTATTGTGAGTTTTACGGTGCCGTTCAATATATAGGTACCTACATATGTACTTAATAAGTACCACGTAAGTATGAAGGATGCAGTAGCTAGCACATGTCTACTTATTTATTACATTGATGTTGTATGGGAGTAATAGAATGAAGCAAATGCGAGGGTATATTTATTTTATAGTTACATTGACGAGTAGGTAGGTAATAATGTAGCAGCGGCGTGTCGTAACGTGTAGGTACATGGCGCGACAATTCGCTCGTCGTCACGTAGTACTGCGATGTGGCAACTAGTGTCGGCAGAGCGGCACGTCCGTCGGTACGCAGAATTAGCGTCTCTGCACCAGCCTCGCTGGCTTGTGTAACCAGTAACCAGTGCACCACTCGCCGGCGAGCGGGAGCTCCGGGGTCGCCGAGGGCGCCGCTTATCGCGCCCGCCCGTCCCGCGCCACCCCGCGACCCTCTCTGCCCATATTTACATTGACAGACACAACCCGCTGATAACATCGCAATCATCACTTCGTACCGATCGTTATACATTTTATTTTTCTTAATGTTTTACAGTTTACGTCATCACACTGAGATGTAGGTAGGTAGTCTCTCAACTCTATATTTATATATTATTTTATTATGAGCTCTATCCCGCGCAAGAATCAGCGCAGGAATTCCGCCAATGTCAAGTGTTTTATAATTATACAAGTGAATAACAAAAACGTAAAAAAAACACAAGAGAATAATCAGAATAATGTTCAAAACCCTATCTATATCATCCATTCTGTACGAACGGCCTTAGTTTTTTTGTCTATGTATGATTTTGATGGTTTCATAGATATTTTTTGGATATCAAATCACAATCAAAAATTAAAAAGAAAATCAATTTCATCCTCAAAGAAGGAAGGAAGGAAGCAAACTTAGAAAAGTAAGTAGGTATCTATAATAATCTATATCATTAAGTCAATTTGTGTTTAATTTTAATTCATCCTCTACTATCTCTATTATCCCAATTAAGGTAATTGATGATTTCAAATACTTATATATACCTATTTATAGGTAAGTAATCGGTATAATCCTACATTGATCAAACCTAGATTAGGTACTGAGATAGATATATATATATAGAGATAACCAGCTGATGTTGAGATATAATATTCTACGTTGTGGGAACCTTGACAGACAACTTGAATCTAGATAGCAGTGGAGGAATGAAGAAAAGTAAATAATTGAATACCACCTAATAATGGTAATAATTAGTTAGACTTATTTGACATTTTGTACTGCAGTGTACGTGCCTCCCTTTAAACGTAGAGTTATTTGTCAATTTGTACAGCGTAAGTGTAAGTGAGATCACGTAAAAACCTCTGACTTATTGGTCTATTTGTACAACAGTGTACCGACCTGAAACTTGGAGCTGTTTGTCAGTTTCTACTCAACTTTATCTCCTTAGGAAGATGAACTATTAGTACCTACTAGAGTGTAGCTACCAAAACAAATTTATTTGTCTATTTGTACCTACTTCACTGCCTACAACATACCGATCTATTGATATTGATAACAGATTGTGAATTGCCAATATACCGCCCGGTTTAGATTCACACTGTTGGAAGGAAATAGTTACTTTGTTTCTTTCGAAAAGAACAATGACAAAAGTATTCGAAGCTTTTGTCTATATTACATAATAATAACTTGACACATCTGACTGATCTCACACATGGCCGTCTGATCTAAGGTTGCCACCTTTTTTTTTGTCCAAATAAAGTAAATTGGTTATTAAAGGTAGAAAAAAAAGTACATTGTGTCATAATAAAGTACTATTTATTTTACTTTATTTATTTTATTATAAATATATTTTCGTCACTTTTAGCAAAGAATTATTCCTGCTAAAAATCTGCACACTTTCTTTACAGTGTATATTTATGTTAAAATAAATTAGTAATTTATTTTTTAATTAATTATTTATTTTAATCAACAGATGCATTACTATTTTAATAAAAATCTACTATATTTGTATACTACTTATTTTGAATCCGTCTTACGACCAATCTTTTTTTTATGCTTTATGTAAAATAAATCCCAGAGAAATCAAATCACACGAAATAAAGTACTTTTGCGTACTTTATTGTTGTCATAAAGAATATAGTACAATTACTCGAAATAAAGTACAATACTTTACAATAAAGTACGGGTGGCAACCCTAGTCTGATCCCAAACTAGGCAGAGCCTGTACTACGGTAATCAGACTGCTGAAAACATACTTAAATATTAATAAATACATACATAATATAGATAAAGCTGGGTGAACCCACAGAACAAATGATCGTGCTCGTCACACAATTATTTGTCCCGGTTGGGAATCGGACCCACGACCTCTGGCTCAACATTCAGGACCTCTGACCACTAGACCAACAAGACCATCATATTATATACCTAACTTAGGCGTTATTCGTCCCAAATTTCGGCTGATTACGTATCGTCCGCAAAAATGATCTATCACCTAAAGATAATAGATAATAGACAAAAAACGCGTGACGTGTCTTTGGGACACTCGTTTGGAATGAAGTTCCATTATATAATTAACGGATTGAATAAATTGTATCAAAAAATGTGAGCCGTCACGGGACGCCTGGCAGATGTGAAACATCGACATTATTTTGTAAAAGTCGAATCAAAAGAGAGAATCGCACAGTCGAGTCGTCACACCGTACACACTACTGCATATAGACTGTATATATATACCATCATATAGCGTTGCGACGCGTCGCCACGGCATGCGTCGCCACGCCAGAAATCAGTTTTACGTGCGGCCATAGATGTTTCACATCAAAATATAGTAAACATTGTAAAAACTCGAAATTAAAATTACGCCATCTGTGAAAGTTGCCCGAACTAGTAGGTATATGGATAATTAGTATACAACTAGGCCTGCCATCACTTAAATTGCCGACGCCCGGCAAAAACTTAAAAAACTCCGGACACATGGGTGGAATCGAGATTCATTCCCGGACACCCTAAAAAAACCGCCGATTCCATTGAAATTTTTATCTTGTTAAAGAGTCATCTAACAATTGTAATTATCCCTTGGCACAAAGTCCCGGACACTCTTGGCACAGAGTGTCCGGGACTTTGGGTTTTACCCGGACACTTTTTGGAAACCCCGCCCGGACGCTCCCCGGATGCCCTCTAAACTAGGACAAATCCGGGGAAACCCGGACGGATGGCAGCCCTATATACAACCAACAACACGTTTCGTTGCGCTAAAACTTTTTCCGTCTAACCCGCATCCGCCGAGCGTCTGAAGTTTAATGTGCGTTAAGGAACGTCGTTCAAAAAGTCCAGTTCATCAAATAGGTAATAGAACTAACTTTGTTTTGCATTATTATTGCAACAAGGGGAGTGGGTAGGTAGGTAGTTGACAGAAAATCTATTCGCGGAGAGCCATGTGTAACAGAACCTTCGGAGGAGATATTGGTCCTTCGTAATGTTCTGAGCAGGGGAGGGACCACACTTGTCACTCTATTCTTAGTGTAGTTATGTGTGTCGCACTCGGACTTTTTATCGTGTGTACAACTGGACACCCAACACGGTCTGTTTTTTTTGTAGAATGTGAGACGAAAGCGACATAATATTGTTGACGATTTCACGATGATAACTATGTTCCAATACACAGATACTACAGACGCTACAATAACAGTCGACTGCAACAAGCCACAGAGCAGGAGAGTGCACGCACAGGGTGAAGTAATATTGCTCAAATGTCAACAGAATGCTTACGCTTTCTGGCATGGACAATGGAACCGGATTCAATATAATGATTGAATTATGACAAATTAATTTATCTACCTAGTTTAGTAGAAACATTTAAAAAACGTAAATTTTCACATAAATCAGTCATCATTATCATTACTCAAATATTTTTATTCCTAGTCTATTTATAGTTATTTGAAAGTGATTAAACAATTGTGCAACATTCAGCTCCTTACTAATTTTCCTTAGAAAGGCGAAAGTTTGTGAAGATAGATGGATGTTTCTCTTTAACGCAAAAACGGCTCAGCGGATCGGGATGAAATTTGGCGCACAGAGATAGATTATAGTCTGGAATAGCCCGGGAAAATGTACAGCCAGCCTGGGATAGATTTTACCAAAATTCCCACATGGACGAAGTCGCGGGCAACAGCTAGTGTTATAAATGAGAAGGTGAGTTTGTTTGTTACGCTTACACACCTTAACCGCTCAACTGATCACCATAAAATTTTACATGTACGTAGCCCGGGTATAGAAAAGGACATAAGGGTACCTTTCATCTTGTAAAAAAGTATCTAGTGTTCCCGAGGGATGGCGAATTGATTGACTAACTACTAAACCTCCGCGAACAAAGCTGGTAAAATTATAAAGCGATTTTTTTTATTCAGTTAAACTTGTTCATTTTGTTAAACGCACAGTGGTCTGATCGATAACTCCTTATTAGAAACTAGCTGTTCTGCGCAATTTCACCTGCGTTTATGGTTACTGCTGCGCTCCTAAAGGTCGTAGCGTGATGTTACATGGCCTATAACCTTCCTCGATGAATACTCTATCTGAGACAAAAATAATTATTCAAATCCTACAGTTACAGAGATTAGTGCGTTTGTACAAACAAACAATCAAACAAAAAACTCTCCAGCTTTAGTAGCTTTTTTCGTTTAGCTTTAATCGCACAAAACTTTTACTCGGTGTTTACTATTCGCCTTCGTTGCGTACTGACTTCTCTTCTTCTTTTGAAAACATTTTAGAAATTTTAACTCCTTCTTATAGTCATACAATTGTAATGGGCGACTTCAATACTTGCTTACTAAAAAATGACTGTCGCTCCTCTTCGCTGCACAGTGTAGTAGAAAGCAGTAATCTATCTCTTTTAGCACTAGATGCAACGCATCATTTTCCAAACTGCACTCCTTCTCTTCTTGACCTTATTCTTGTCTCCTCTGCTAATCATGTCATCAAACATGGTCAATATCCAGCTGATGCATTTTCTTATCATGATTTGATATTTCTATCTTACGCTATCCGCCCACCCAAGGCAAAGTCGAGAATTCTTGTGCAACGTAATTTCAGTAGAATGGATACTGTCAAACTTAGACAGGATGCCGGTAATATTAATTGGTCAGCTCTATTAAACTCTGAGTGTGTTAATGAGAAAGTCCAAATTTTCTCTGAACATTTGTTACAGCTTTATGACTTGCATGCGCCCTTGTGATGTACTAAAATAAAGCATTTACCGGCTCCATGGCTTACCGACGACATACAGCACATTATGACTAAAAATCTGCAGCAAAAAACAAATACAAGTGTCGACCCACGGACACTAACTGGAAAAAATATGCATCCCTGAGAAATCACTGCAATAAGATGTGTAGAAATGCTCAACGCCAACATATCCACTCATCCGTTGAAAACGGAGATCCAGCCAAAGTCTGGAAATTTCTGAGAACATTGGGAGTTGGAAAGTCGCGCCAAGACTCTATTCCTAAAAATATTGAAATCGATTCACTTAATAAACACTTCTCTATTTCGTCTAACTTTAATGAGACAATTAAAGCTAATACTCTTAGGTATATCCCTTCTACACCAGCTCCCGACTATTCACCTTTCGTCTTTGATCAACTGTCTGCTTGTGATGTTAAGGAGACTATACTAGCAATCTCATCAAATGCAGTAGGAAGCGACTTTATTAGTCGAAATATGATTCTCCCTATCCTTGACGAAATCCTACCCATCCTTTGCAATATTTTAAATCACTCGCTGTCAATTGGTGTCTTTCCAACTGCGTGGAAAGATGCACAACTTATTCCTCTACCTAAAAAAGTAAAACCCTCATCATTTTTTGATTACCGTCTAATTCTATTTTACCTTTACTATCCAAAGTCCTTGAACGTCTTATCCATTCTCAATTAAGTAACTTTCTCGCTAAACATTCTCTACTGAACCCTTTCCAATCTGGCTTTCGTCCTGGTCAGAGCACGACTTCTGCATTAGTTCACATTATGGATGATATCAGACTGGGCATGGATAGTGGAAATATTACAGTACTTATCTTACTTGATTTTAGCAACGCATTCAATACTGTAGATTTTCACATTCTGCTTGGTATACTACAGTCTCTTAACATATCTCCAGGGACAATTGATTGGTTTCATAGTTACCTGTCTGGTCGCCGACAGCGTATACGCATTGAAGACTCAGTGTCTTCTTGGTGCAGTATTTCTGCTGGTGTACCGCAGGGTGGCGTTTTATCTCCCTTACTCTTCGCTGTTTTTATAAACTCCATCTCTAAACAATTACGTTCGTACTACCATCTTTATGCAGATGATTTACAGATATACACACAAGCTCCGCTTAACATGTTATCGGAAGCAATTAACATAGTTAATACTGACCTGTCGCACATTGGCGAATGGAGTCATAATTATGGACTCAAAGTTAATCCCTTAAAAACTCAGGTATGTTTCATTGGCAGCCCTGGGTTAGTTTCAAGAATTGACTGGTCACAACTGCCCCAAATTCAATTCAATGGCACCACATTAAAGATCAGCACTAGTGTCAAAAACTTGAGAATTTACATGGATAGTACCTTATCTTGGGGGCCACAGCTGCAAGAAGTCAGTCGTAAAGTCTTCGCTTCAGCATGGTCCTTACGAAGATTACGTAACTTTCTTCCGACTGCCACTAAGTTGCACAAACACTTCTCCTTCCAATTCTCGACTATGCCGATGTCAGCTATCAGAATCTCACTGAAGCACAACTTGACAAGCTTGAGCGACTTCAAAATTTTTGTATAAGATTCATATTTGGGCTAAGAAAATATGATCACGTTTCTGGATTCCGTCAAAAGCTCAAGTGGCTTCCAATTCGTTATCGCCGAAATACCTTTTTTCGTTTTCTTTACAATGTTTTATTCAATCCTAAGGCCCCTTTTTATCTCAAAGAACGGTTCAAATTCCGTCATGATACACATGAAAAATCTCTGAGGTCATCAGAGGATTTGGGAAAATTTTATGACCAATCCTTTACTGTTGAAGCTGTACGATTGTGGAATGCGTTGCCAGTCACCATTAGGCGAGCGCAGTCAATAACAATTTTTAAGGAAATGGTTTATGATTATTATTTATCACTTTAGTTTAATCCTATCCGTATTAAAGTATGTTGTATGTAAGTGAAAATATGTATAAATGTATGTATGTTATATGATAGACTTAAGTATATATTATATATTTATGTATGTTCTGTATTAGTATATTTAGTATGCATAAGCAGACTAAATATACAGGATATCTGTATATTGTTATTTTGATTAAGTTATAGTATTTATAGTTCTTCATAAAAAAAAAATGATATGCACCTCCAACTACAACTGTCTCTTCGAAACAGATTGATCCATCCTAAGGTTGCCTGGAAGAGATTGCATTTTGCAAAAAGGCCGACCTTTGTACATAAACTGTATGACAAATGTATGTATGATAATTTTACTGTAAGACTGGTGTACAAATAAAGAGTAATCTATCTATCTATCTATCTATAGATTAATTGATCACTTGCTCGTTCGTGAGGAAACCGATATACCTGAGAATTCTATACATTGTTCTCGAAGGTTTGTGAAGTCTGCCAATCAGCATTGTACCACTGCTCACAATTTTCGTCTTGGCACTTACACCTAAACAAAGCTAAAGCTTTTGTTATACCGCGGAGGTGGGCACAGCTGATCTGCTTGAATTGGAACCACTATCAGTGTAGTGTTCTGTAATAATTTGGACGGGGTCACCCCCGGCCAAATTATTACAGGCTTACTCACGTGAACGCCAGGACTCCACGAGGGATGGAATAGCACTGCCAACATCCAAGTAACCCTTGTTAATTAGATTCGTCGTCGTTTATTGCGCCAGTCACACTGGCTATATTAAAAATTAAAAAGAAATGGCGGATTTTTGGAGTCAACATTTGTTTTTCTACGAAACCTATCGATTGGGATATTAACATGAAGGGTTTTAAACGATGATTAGAAAAATATATGACTGGAAAAGATTTAGGTAGCTTTATTGTAACAAGAAAAGGGTTTAAAAACTTTGAGTTGTTGCAGGTTTGAGCTCCAACCAGCACACAACGGACTTGGAGAGGGGTTAACAAGAATTGTGATAGTGTTTGACCCATGTCACTAGTACTCACGTTCATTAAAGAAGAAATTGGCGCATTCTTAATTTGACAGAATTATTAAACAGCCAAAAACTTGAACAAAAACGACGCGAATATACATAATTGATGTAATTTAAATTATTGGAGATAGTTTTATACCTGAACGTAACTATTCAGTCATCTGTGCCCGAACGTAGAACTGTTAATAGCAAATACGTGCGAACTGCATGAAAGTGACCCGTTGACCTAAAATATTAAATAGTCATTCGATGTCTGTGTGTCCTACGTTGTCGTGTTAATCAGTTTGCGACGCGACGCGGGTTTGTTTTGATGTGCATTTACAAAGGCGTTTTGTAGCATATTGATACTGAAGTAGGTACAGAATTGGTACGAATCGACTATTTTTCTGTGATGATTTTATTTCCTTCTTTCTTACACATATACCTGGACTGAGTAACGTGTCCCTCTTAACGTGAAATCCCTTTTTTCTTTTCTCTTTCTTAAACTTTTACTGACTGCCAGCTATACGGCTAGCGGCTCCTAAAATACCCCTATCCTACTAGACTCGTAAAGTTGGTAGCATAGTATTTTCGATCTTATTTTTGATCTTATTAATCGTATCAACATTTGGAAATGGCCGTTTATAGATCGAAACAGGCAGATATGATATTATGTTTTCCATTTTTATTTCCTTAATAATTTTACATTTGACAAAGCAAACTATTGTTGCGGTGTATGTGTGTTTTGATCTATAATTTTTAATTATAATAATTATTTATTAAATCGACGATTTTGAATAATTGATGATAAATTTTATGAAATAAATACATTTTATGATATAAGATGCAGAAGCCACACTCACAGTCACCACACATTGGCAGTCATCCGTAAACAGTAGGTACCTCCATTTGACTGGCACCATTTGGTATAGGACGTATGTATCGGTTATTTTATTATCCAATCGTATTCAAGTCCCAAAATTAGATTTGATCGGGATTACATTTGATCAATGATTTACGGAACTAGCAAACATTAAAAAAAATGTGATTTAGAATTGATTTGAGGCAAATCCTAGGCGACGCCATAATTTGGAACAATTATTAATATCCATGACGATTCCTCAGACTTCGATAAATAACGTAAAATATGTAACATTATAAAAAATGCAATAGTGTTATCTTTTGGCGAACCGCACATGGTAACGTCAGTAAATTATCGGTTTGTAATTTATTTATGTTTCCAAAACACTTTGTGCTTGCTACTACATAGGCTTGATACTACATAATAACATTTTCAAAATTTACATTATTATATTTAAAAAGTTTTATAAATAATAGCTATTGTCTTTTTAGGTGAATGATTTTTAAAATCTATTTAACAAACAAATTTGTTTCTCTTCTAATTTTTAACTACTTATACATTCAGTTAGAAACAAAAATAGTAAGTATTTCCTTTTTATTTGCTGAATTCCAAAGCATTTTATCACCGATGAAACGTCCAGCTGTCAGAGCTATACCCCCCGTCGAACGCCCCTCACCCCCCGACGGGCCCCGCGCGGTGCGGAGGGGGTCAACTGTGTCGCGGATTTTTAACAAAAACCTTTGTAACAGCTAAAATATAACAGCTACAGCGAAGATAAAAATACTGACAAATAGCTAGACTCTTATAGATGCCAGTTATCTACTTCAAAATTCGATAGTAATAATCTATAATACTTAAAATGAGGTTTATTACGAGGTCTCGAGTGAAAAAAAAAAAAAAAATCTATAAATTTGTTTCGTAAGCCTAAAATACAATATTTATTTAAAATAAAACATTTAAAAACAAAACTAGGTTCAATTCCCTTTCATATGATACTAATATGTTGATATATAATTATAATCTTATTAGAATTTATTCACATTAGAAAGTTGATCTATTTAGAATTGCCGAAAATCCGCTCAAACGTCCAGGCAATTAAAGAGGCCCAATACTTTTTTACATCTAAAATAAATAAAAATAAAAATACTGGCATATAGCTAGACGTATATAGATGGAAGTTATCTATTTTTAAAATTCAATAGTGAATATTTATAATACTTAAATTGAGGTTTAATATGACGCCTCGAGTAAAAAAAAAAAAAAAATCTAGAAATTCGTTTCGTAAGCCTAAAATACAATATTTATTTAAAATAAAACATTTAAAAATAAAACTAGGTTCAATTCCCTTTAATATGATACTAATATGTTGATATATAATTATAATCTTATTAGAATTTATTCACGTTAGAAAGTTGATCTATTTAGAATTGCCGAAAATCCGCTCAAACGTCCAGGCAACTAAAGAGGCCCAATACTTTTTACATCTAAAATAAATAAAAATAAAAATACTGGCATATAGCTAGACGTATATAGATGGAAGTTATCTATTTTTAAAATTCAATAGTGAATATCTATAATACTCAAATTGAGGTTTAATATGAGGCATCGAGTAAAAAAAAAAAAAAAATCTAGAAATTTGTTTCGTAAGCTTAAAATATAATATTTATTTAAAATAAAACATTTTAAAACAAAACTAGGTTCAATTCCCTTTAATATGATACCAATATGTTGATATATAATTATAATCTTACTACAATGTATTTAAATTAGAAAGTGATCTATTTAGAATTTAGAACTTTCTCCACGTATCGTAATCGTTAAAGGGGGCTGTAGTAAATTACAAAAAACGTAAAATCCATTTTTTTTTTTTTTTTAAATATTAATAATAACCAGTCTTCCTAATTACCAGATAAAATTTATTAAAATATATGATATACCATATAAAAACATTACGATTAACCGGCAAACAAAGACGAAATAAGGCGAAATTTTAATCAAAACAAAATAAAAGTTATTTGTATCACATCGAAAAACATACTTACAGACTTTGGATTCTTAAAATTTTTAGATATCCTAAAAGAATGGCTCATAACGATAATTTTGATATATAATACTAATACAAAAGCATAATAAATACATTATTACTTACATTTTAAACGCAGAGCTCAAACAAACAAAATACACAAAAAACACAGAGTCCGGAAACACTCACGCGACATTTCGATCACCATTTTTAATAATTACTGGTAAATTATTGGCGTGCCCTACCACAGACTAATATATACCCATAGACGCAGGATTTAATAGAGAAGAGACTGATATAAAATTTTTAGTCGACTCACGAGCGGGAATAGTCGAAAAACAAGATTCAAAATTATAAACCGTCTAACGCCCACTACGTTTCGCGCCATACATTTTTGGGCCTCTTTTGTTGCCTGGGCGTTTGACGGTATAAAGTTTTGGGCCTCATTTGTTGCCTGGGCGTTTGACCGGATCAGTCATTCAACATACAAAGCTATACTCAATGGCAAAGGTATGCTGACAAAATTATGTGTATAAAGGATGATTCACATTAGAACGAGGTGAGCGCGAGCCGTGGCACGTACGGGGGACTGTCTTAAGTTAGCGGAGAGAAGTCGTTTTTTTAAATATTTTTTGAAGTGAAAACTTCTTTAGCGGCGGTCACGAGCAAAATGTTTACTTTATTTAAAAAAAACCTCGAAGATCGAAGAAAAAAAAATTTGGTAGTACAATGAAGAACAGTTAACGAACAATTGAAATAGCAAAAAAAAAGTAAAAAAACGACTTCTCCCCGCCAATTTGAGGGTAAGTTTTTACTTTATTTAAAAAAAAACTAAGATCGAACAAAAAATTTTTTTATAGCGCAATGAAGAACAGTTAACGAACAGTTGAAATAGCAAAAAAAATATAAAAAAGACTTCTTCCCGCCAACTTAAGACAGCCCGTTCGGGGCACGGGTTGGAAATACTACAAACATTTTAAATGAAGTAGGTAGATCATATTGTAACTTGCGACGCCCGCGGCACGCACGAGAGACGCACGTGTTGCCAACGAACAAAGCCGAGTCTCGGGTTCGGCGGCTCGCACCCTGCACGGTCTAATGTGAATCATCCTTAAACCTCTGAACCGAGTACGTAACCTAGTAAAGTTTTGTTTAGGGATTAGTATGAGTTGTGGAAACTCACTCGGATTGACAGACTGACTGACTTTATTCCTTAATTCAAAGAAGCTGCTAACGACTAACTATTGTAACCAATTGTCACAAAATAGAGAAGCGTACAAAAGCAAATACCATACCTACGTAATAAAAAATAACTGCATAACGGTAATGGTAGTATGCACAGGTTAATTATTGTCGTTTTGGTATTTACGCACTCAAATGTTGTGCTAACATTTGAGTAAACTATTTTTAGACTATTCTTGCAATATGAAGACCTTTTTTTACGTTTTAGACGTTGTACACGACACAGGTAATAAGTATACTAACACAGGCAGGTATTGCACTGCTTGCGGAAGGGAAACTCCTCTACAACCTCCAACACTAACGAGCCACCTGCCACACTCTGCACAGACATCACTTCGTGTCATATAATGTATATAAATTGACTGGCGATATTGATTAGAATTCGGTTGTATTGGTATCGATCAATACTGAGACGCTAATGCGGAACATGGAGGTGCCGCACCGCTGGCTTGTCGTCCCTGCAAGTGTGGTGACACGCTTGAGGGAGCGCGCCGTTATCACTCCTCACCGGAAGTACTCCCACGCGGCTCACTCCCCCGCATACGCGCTCCACTTAAACGATACTCACTGTGTGTCGCTCGCTAATAACTTCATTATTTCGCCACACACTCGCAACTGTTCATATTTGTACTAAAGCAACTCTAACACAATTATCACGTGACGAGTAAATGTTCCAAGTCGGTCCACTCGCGCTAACACAATGCTGTATGCCAGTAGTAGTATACAAATAAGGGTTCAGTTCCGCGTTGGTCTCGTTTGAGTATACTTACGTGCCTACTGAATCAACGCAAGCTATTACAGCAGCCGGCCGTACGTAAGGCGAACAGGAGTGTGGCGCGGCTCGTGGCGGCTGCCGGGTGGCACGTGGCGGCAGGTGAGAGCGACAGCGGCGGGCCGGGAGAGACGCGGCACGGTCAATACTCGCTAAACAATAACAAGGAAGACGCGGCCGCCACCGAGCAGCGCACATGCGAGCCTACTGCGGCGCGCCCCACGCCGCCTTGCTGCTTTATCTAATCGCGAGCCGCGATAATACGCTGCGACTCCCGCGTGTCTGCCGCCGGCGCAGGAGCATCCCCGGCACACGCCAGCTCGCCTGCGCCTGGCTGCAGTGAAACACCGTTCTGCTCAACTGTCTCACTCAGTAGTATAAAATGGTTTGCGATTGTGCGATATAGAAACGCGCGAGTCAAACGGTCGCAAGTGCAGGTGACGGCGGCGCGACCGGCCCTCCGCCGCCGCACTACGGCGCATGCGCCACTACGTCACTAGGCTACGCTAGATCGAAACAAAGAGCCGCGATTTCTTGATAAGCCGGCGCAAAAATACAATTAAGTATGCCTAACCTAAACATAGCCACATACCAACAACATAAAAACAGTTATTGATTAAGGTACAAAGTAAAAGCAGTCAAATAAACAATCACACACACAAAATGATTTTCACCTTGATGCAGTAAACGGGTTAAGCTAAGTAAACCCTTGTCACGCTCAGACGCTTAGTCTTAGGCAACCAGCGATCAAAAACTCGCTTGTTTTTCCCTTAGGAACATATCGGTCCGGTTACGACTCACGCATACCTAATTAGACACTGCAAAATTGTAGCAAATCGTCAATACCGGCACACCTGTCTATCAGCGCGATCACAAATCTAAAAAAATTTTAAGTTCGATCGGATAATGAGGTCAGAGTGCAGATAAAGAGCACTAATGTCTGAAGAAATAGCGAGTCGGTGCGAGTGTGGCGCCGTGAAAACTAATTGCTGCGGTTACTTAATTTAAAAACAAGCCTTCTTCAAATCAGTTTTCAATGCGTGCATTTTTATATCTTACTAGCAACCCGCCCCCGGGCTTTGCACGGGTACAATTTATACACTTAAACCTTCCTCATGAATCACTCTGTCTATTAGTGTAAACCGCATGAAATCCGTTCAGTAGTTTTTCAGTTTATCGCGAACAAACAGACAGACAGACAGACGCGGCGGGGGACTTTGTTTTACAATATGTAATGACGAATAGATAAAGACATATCATAAACAATTGATTTAGATGAAAACCGGTTTTATTTCTGTTGTGTGTAATCGATAACATTAGGCACACTATGTACATGTATATATTGTCAAAATAAACCAATAACCGGACCCCGTAGG
>OY982560.1:28919583-28996289 GCA_963859945.1 Euplagia quadripunctaria
CCGCGTACCGCTTACGCAATTGAAGACGTCTCGCGACACGCCTGACCCCGGCCTGAGCCGGACCTCCTCCCGAGCTCGGTCCTACGGAGTTCTTCCAGCGAAAACGATGGTATGAAGGTACATGTATACAGTCGAGAAGCCAAGGAGCTTATTTACCTAAGATGCAACCGCGTGCCACGTACAGATAATTTTATCGATCGATAGAATCGATGAAGTCATCTAAAGTCTTTCTGTTGGACTTTAATTGTTACAACGCGAACCACCCTACAGAGTTTCTACACTAAAGTAACACTCAGCGTTAAGTAGAGTATCTTCAAGAGTCGTTGAAATTTTCAACAGGAATTCCCAAAGGGTAATTTTCTCTTTGGACATTTTAATTCCCGCTTGTGCCGAGTCTGGAACGCACCGGTGATATTCCTGGTGCTGCAAGTCTCTTTAAACTGAGAGAACCAATTAATACCAACGACTTAAATGCATGTTAGCCAAAATCGCGTATGTACATCTAGACTTAATTACGGGTAGATATTTGGGGTTCGTTCCCACAACCACCCTTTTCAGCATCCTATGCCGCGTTAGGTACCTACTATTAAATTTCTACAAACAGAAATAAAAACAATAAATCTTGAAATTTCTGACTTTTAAACTTTCGCGTTCTTTGATACCTTGTATAAAATTATGTTTACGGGAATTAACTCGATCGTGTAACAGGTATTTACATATCTTTGAATTGCTAGACGTTTCCAGCAGGTTGCACTGGCCGTGGTCACAGGCGGACTAGCTGGACTGGCTGAGGGCGTGCACCACTGAGCCGGTGAGCATAAACATAATAAATAACACTATGTATAACCAACTTCTGCTCGAATCGAAACCACCGGTCTGTGGGTTTACCTCCATAATAGAGAATCTCAAGAATAAAGAAAACAGAAAAGAAAAGACTATGTTTAAACAAAAATACCTTAACATACTCGTAGTTTTAATACAAGCCGTGGTAGCACTTAAAAGTGTCTTGGTTCAGCACACTGATCGGGAAGATCATCGGATGATAGGGATTCCGTGGTTCTCTTATATGTTGTAGCTCGCTTTACTCGACACAATATTTCTAATGGGATTTTCTTTGGTTGTCACTTTGATCTGTAACATTTCATAGAAATTGAACTTTACCTTTATATAAGTATATAAAATTAACACACAATTTCGAAAAATAACTATAAGATGAAAAGCACCGAGAACTACACCGACTTGTAACTTTGAATAATAAAAGTCAAAATGGTAGTCAAACCAGGTTCGGACATTGGCCTTCTTATGACCAGACCAACCTACTATAGGTACAGTATAGGGGGAAAGAATGATTTCTCCTGTCTAAGTCATACCCAAGATGGCGGAATGAATGCAACTATGGTCTAATCCACGCTGATCATCAAATATGTGTCTTTTCCTAGTGTAGGTGTACATTTCTAAACAACACATAATGAATTTTCTTGTCACTTTTAATGATTTTGTTTTTTTATTTTTTTATGCAGACATTTTTAGAATAATCTGAACATTCCATCAACATACTTGGTATTAAATACCTATAGTTTCATTCATATCAGCCCTCTCTCTTACGAAATATTACCTTTATCGGTCAATTTTTCAAGTTTAATTTTCAGTTTCAAAATAAGATGTCTGTATTAAAAACACACTATACACAAACACACAATAACTTGTGTGTTGATATTTGTTATTCAGTCGTTGAAAGTCCTAAACGTGAAAATGATTGAGCGAACGACTCGGAATGACGAAATTCCTCCTTTAAAGGTCCAAGTCCCACTCCAAGTCGAGTCGAGGCTTGAAAACTGACATTTGATTTAGAAGCGAAAAATAGGAACTGCAAATGTGTAATAAGTTTGACGGCCGCTAGCTTAAGTTCAGTTCGACCTTCCGTACAGCCTCGCAGGTTTTGGATGCCTTTGATTTGTCCGTTTGTCTTTCACGTCATCACAAATCTGTGGGGGCAAGTCGAGCAAAAAAAACAAGGGCACAGTCGTACCAACCTTTTCTCGAATTTATATACTTATACCTACATTAGAGCTTTCGACTGACTTGCAAACTTTCATTTGCCTTTGGTATATAGAAAGTTATCATTGATTTATGCTTCCTTCCTCATTCCTAAACCGCTTCACCACACTCCTCGATATGCTCTTACCATTCCTTTATAACCGACTAGCTAGCTTAATTCTAAATCTCCCTAAGCTGACTAAAATAAAATGTAAGGAATCCATTTTCAAATATTTAAAAACCTTAGAGTATGATGCCACTGAATCTTTTCTAGACACCAGTTACAACTTGGCAAATGTGTGATATCCTACCATAAGTGTAACCAGTACTTACCTAATATTGTTTTTGCGCATTTCTATCTCCACATATTTGAAATTTGTAATTTAGGATATTGTTAGCACTGATGAACAGTTACCTCCTGAGATACAGCCTCAACTAGTTCAGAAGGTACGGAACTACATTGCTAAGAATAGCCTAAAACGAACATAATTTTAGTGGATACACCATATTTTTCATTAGTAATGTACATTTGTGCAACCAATTATATAAATTTATTTATAAGGCCTATTTGGAAATAAAGAATTTGATTTGATTTGATTGATTAGGTCCTAATATTCGGTCACCAACAATTTCCCTCAGTCTTGCATCAAATAATGTTTAATAAACTTTGAAAAGACGTTAATAATGTCTTGTACTGGTCGTTTGTAATGCTTTGGTCTGGTTGATGTCTTCTCAAAAATGTACCTACCTATTACAAATTATACTATAATGCTGACTGGTGAACATAATAACACCGTTACCAGAAGACAATGGAATTATACAGCAACCTTAAAAATAAGGATTGGAGGAGGTTCCAGTATTCACGTAAAGTGTATGTAAAAAATAATTTAAGAACGAATACAATATTTTTCAATGAAGTCACACTGAAAAAGACAATATGTAAAGATTTTTAAAACATAAAACAATACCAGTACCAAAAAATAGCCCTACATTAATTGGCACTAGTGTCCCTACTTAAATGCTGAAAGTAAGTTTCACCGAAACCCATGCAGGGAAACCTTACTTAATTACATTGCCACCAAACGTAGGTCTCAGTAAGAAATAATAAGAAATTATCATGGAATTAATATTAAAATAGTTTATTTAAATTTATATTTAATATGTTAAATATAAAGCTATTTTGATAATATAGTCACGTAATAAAAATTAAGTAAGCAGGTTAAGCTTGTAATTGATAGATAGAATGAAGTGAAAACAGAATTACAACGCTTTGCGTCTTTCTCTTACACGAAAAGATTCAGTCAAGGCTGCCAAGACATTAAATAAAATTGTCAGTAATAAAATTATAAGAAACAAATAACAATTTATAGTTCAATATAATTTGGATTAATTAAGACAAATTATTAAAAAATCATTATTATTTACTAAACACTAATGAGAAGGTATTAGAGCTGCTCATTAAGGTTCCAGTGTAATTAGCTCGGTAAGTAGGAACACAACTGCATAGAGAGACTGCAAGAGAATTAAATTAACTGAATATTTAATTACCAGTAAGTTATGTGCCTATTACTCTATTTGTGTGAACAAATAAACCTAGGCTAGGTACTAATTAAATTGATAGTGTAGAAGCGAACGGGTCGCGTAAGTGACACAACATTTTTTGCACGATTGGAAAATCTTAACAAATTATACACATATACCTTCCTCATGAATCACTATCTATTAGCGAAAACCGCATGAAAATACGTTCAGTAGTTTTTCAGCTTATCGCAAACGACAGACAGACAGACGCGGCGGGTGACTTAATTTTATTATGTGTAGTGAAGCAAAGATTACTAAGTAGCTACTGCGTAACAAACAAAATAACTCCTTACAAAGGTATCGATGCCTACTGGTTTAATTACCTACTCTTACTCTTCTATGTACTATTTTTATAAAAAAAAGGTTTGTTTTCAAAGTTTTAGTATCCAAAAATACTACATGTGTTTTATGTTTATGTAAAGATTACTAAATAAACTTCTTCCATTTTCTAAAATCTCTGTTTTTAAACGGTATGGTGGAATATACTCTAAATGTTATAAAAAGTTTTAGTAAATAATTTGAGGGAAACAAGGGAAAATAATGTGAAAAGGATAATTTTTTATAATTTCATAAATAGTAAATTATTGCTGCCTGGCTTTTTTTTTCTCTTACGTTATCTACATTCTTATACTGCACATAAACGACTATGTCAATTTTCACTATGAATTTTACAGTATTGAAAGAATATATCAATACGATCTCGAATTACCTTTTTTGTAGCTTAAAAATAAAAGCGTATGCGTGCGATGCAGCTGTCGGCAACCCACTGCGCGAGACTGCATAAGGTCCGCCGACGGACAAGCGGCCGGTACGTAGTTAGACCCCGCAAGTACATTGAGTGGCATGGCCTGCCCGTACAGAGAGGGTCAGGTCTCTCGTCGCCGCAACACGTCGTTTATACGTTATAAATGATAAATGTTGTATTGTGCTAATAGATCTTGTCTTAAATAAACTCAAGGATCCATATCTACATATCATTACATGACAGACTGCTATGAAAATTAAGCTAGAAAATGCTATCCCATATAACACTTTTCTTCACAAACATAACTCTTATAAAAACAAATACAAAAAAATGACTAACATATTGTCTAACATTAAAAACAAAAGAATACAGAATGCTGTATTATACAGAGTGTTACAGAAAGGTGTGCTCAAATTTTAGGAGCGTTATGTGTAGCCGACAAATAGTTGATTAACATTTTCAGGAAAATCTGGACATTCCATGAACATTTTCGGTATTAAATACCTATAGTTTCATTAATGTCAGCCTTCATTCATACAAAATGTTAGCTTCATCGGTCAATTTTCAAGTAAAATTTATCAGTTTCAAAATAAGATTTCTGTACTGAAAATCACGAATTTTAAATACGGTATTTACGGGTCTACTATACGACCCTAAAATATGACTTCACTTTTCTGTAACATGCTGTAGATAAATGTCAAAAAATAACAATACCTAACTCAAAATAGTACACTATCAAAAATACACATTGCGATATATATTAGGACTAGCGGCCCGGCCCGGCTTCGCACGGGTGCAATGATGATACTACATATACTACAGAATGTCTTTATATACAACGTTCACAGCTTTTTTGTCATTAGACAATACAAACATGTTTTCTTCAGAGGTTACTCTGGAAAGAGCGACATGTAACCCTCTGGCCGGTACCGCCGGAACCGCTATGCCCCTGCATTTTAAATCTGTAATATCTTCGAAAATATTCATTGAAATTACATGCTGTAAAGAGCCATTTTGATCTATATTCAATGCAAAATGTATTTAAGGTACTTAATTGGATAAGGATTAATGCTGTATTGCTTAAAATCGCTTTGTAAATAAGTCATTATTTCTCGTAAAAAGTAAAGGATAAAAAATGGTTATTGTGGGTTATCCCTAAGAGATAGACATATACCATGGCCGACTTTTTTGTGGACAATACTGTGGTACATTATTTTGATCTATCTTGTAGGGTTTAGCCAGCGTTTGCAATGTAAACGCAAAAAAAAATGTGTTTATTTACGACATCACATTAGAAACCTCTAAAGTTATCAGTGTTTCTCTACTATATTATGCATGTATTATACATATAAACCTTCCTCTTGAATCACTCTATCTATTAAAGAAAACCGCATCAAATTCCGTTGCGTAGATTAAAAATCTAAGTATACATAGGGACAGACGGACAGCAGGAACCGACTTTGTTTTATACTATATAGTGATGCTACCGTCATGCGTCATGATACCGATTTCTTAAAAAAATCCCTCAGTGAGTCTCTGGACAATAAATTATAAATTGCTCGAGTAGCTCTTTTCTGTAAAACAAATATACCTGTAAACGACCGGCGACCTAAGCAAATGCGACTGCCGTGCCATGACAAAAAACTGTATCTATAGATTCTATAGTCTAGTATAGTCGACAAGTTGAAAATGGTCCAAAATAGAGCTAGATCGCTAGCTAATGAGCTATCGAGCATTTTTTTAGGCGTCATTCCGGATCCAATGGAATCCGGAATGACGCCTAGAAAAATGTGCCAAAAGTGTGTATTAGCACATAAAAAATTGCAAAAGTTTTAACAATTAAAGATGAAAAAAAAATGGCCTTTCGTTTGTTGCCAATATTTCATAAACTATTAATATTTAAGAAATTTCAAAAAAAGATTCTGAAAGAAAAGAAAATTCCCAATAATAAACTCCTAGCTTCCGGAACTCGTACTCGAGTACGACACATTAAATAATTTATTTTAGGTATTGAAATTTTTTTTTAAATTTGAAAAAAATATGGTGTATTCTGAACGCTATAAATAATTTATTCTAGTTGGAAATTTTACTTAAAGTTCATTTTTCAACAAGTTAAACGATTGTTAACTAACAAAATTTTCTCGAATTTCAGTCTTCATTGTAAATGAAAAAAAATGTTTAAATAATTGTCGTAAAAAATTTTCGCTTCGTCGAGCCTTTCTTATATACATACTTAACAAGATCACGTCATAGAAGTTAAAAAAATATTCATACTTTGTTTATAAGAATTTTTACGACAATTATTTAAACATTTTTTGTACTTGAACAACATTACTGCATTTTCATTTCGATTCCGTTCGAACAGAACCGACATTATTTCGGTTCTGATCAAAGAGCAAAATAAAACTGTTCCTGCTCGAAATAACGGTTAATTTCACTTCCTATTTTGTTCGTTCCGAATTAGATTACTAAGTAGTTACTATGGCCCCGCCCGCAACGAACCTTTACTGATATTTTATAATTAAATAGCCTAGCTCAGGGGTCGGCAATTGCGGCTCGGGAGCCATATGTGGCTCTTTCGTTGTAAAGTTGTGGCTCTCCAGTTCCATATGTAAAAAAATATTATTTACTATCAAATCTCTTAAAACCTGTAATTGAGTACTATGATATAGTATGACTGAGATTTCAATTACATTTTGAATCACATGTATATCTAAATTTAAATCAGTTAGAAATGAAAACTTTGGAATCTCAAAGGTTAATTAAGAAAGCTAAATACCACAGTTGGCGAAATTTTTGTAACTCCTGTAATTTA
This sequence comes from Euplagia quadripunctaria, assembly GCA_963859945.1. Classification (NCBI taxonomy): domain Eukaryota; kingdom Metazoa; phylum Arthropoda; class Insecta; order Lepidoptera; family Erebidae; genus Euplagia; species Euplagia quadripunctaria. The sequence goes on from OY982560.1 coordinate 28,926,762, forward strand.
GTAACGTCTGTGTCTGATATGTGGCGTGGTATGAAATGAATGAAAGGCATTAAACAGCAAGGACTATTCCCACCTATTGAAAAACCAATTGAATTGCTACTTTCTCTGACCCCAGATCATGCATCTAACGTAATTCCAAGGTTTATTTCTGAAAATCATATATTAGAATCTAAATTTACAAGGGAAGAACTCGATCCTAACTTTTAAACTTTCGCGTTCCATGATATAATTATGTACATACGGAAATTAACGCGATCACGAAAAGGTATTACATACCTCTGAACTGCCTGACGTTTCGATCAGGTAGCATTGGCCGTGGTCACAGGCTGACTGGCTCAGCGGTGCACGCCCTCCGTCGTCGAGATCGTCATCCACCCGCACGATCTACCTCATTGATCGCATTAATTCCCGTATAAATACATAAGAATTCGATAATTGTCTTAAAAAAAAGGATACTGCTCCTGGCCAAGATGACATATCGTATTCTATGATATTTAACTTACCAGATGAAGGAAAATTATTTTTACTTAAAATCTATAACCTAATTTTTCTATATAGTATTGTTCCGCATCAGTGGCGAGATATCCAAATATTTTCTATCCCTAAAAAAGTAAATAATAATGTTATTAAATTAAGGCCTACCTCATTAATGTCATGCGTTTGTAAAATATTTCACTTAATGCTTGGTAAACGCCTAGAATGGTGTGTAGAAAAGAACAAGCTTTTGTCACAACATACAGTGGGCTTTAGAAAATCACAATATGTTTGGATGCACTATCTAGGTTAGTTTCATACATTCAAAACGGTTTTACTAAAAATAATCCTACTGTAGCATGTTTTCTAGATATAGAAAAAGCATACAATAATGTTTGTGTAGAATCTGTTTCGAGAACCTTAGATCAAATGCAAGGTCCAAGATATGTAATTATCTCTGGTCCTTTCTAAGCGAAAGGCATCTTAAAATAAAATCATCAAACAGCGAGGGAGTAGAATCAAGATGGACTAATAGAGGGTTGGCACAGGGAGATCCGTTGTAGGGTTGGCACCATCCGCCCCGGTCCAGGAGGCCTTGGCGCAGTATGGGTGAGTTGTCCCGTAGCGTCGGCCAAAATTCTGGGCGACGCTGGCAAGGTCCTCATCGGTTTCGTCAACGCCAGAGTTACAGTTCTGGAAGCGAGACCGATGAGGTGTTTTAAGTGCCTGTCCACGGGACACACCCGCGTCAAATGCTCAATTTGCTTTGATTGCAGCGGACTTTGTTTCCGCTGCGGCCGACCGGGGCACAAAGCGGCGGAATGTTCCGCCGCCCCTCACTGCCCAGCTTGTGCGGCGGGCAATCTGCCCGCCAATCACCAAATGGGGCAGGGGGGCTGCAAGCCACCCCGCACTTCTCGGCAAACTTCAGGAGCTAGCCAATCGACCCAGGCTGCCTCCGATGTCAATCCTGCGTCGTTGTCGTCGCCCATGGAGGTTGTAGAGACAGTCAAGTAATGGACCAAGTCTCCAACCTTCTTGTCCAGACGAACCTGAACCACTCCGCCGGTGCGCAGGACCTTTTCCTGCAAACCATGGCGGAGTGGTCGATAGGTGTGGCCGTAGCCGCGGAGCCCTATTACGTTCCTCCCCGTCCAAATTGGCTGGGTGACCGGGACGGCTCCGTGGCAGTCGTCAGCTCCACGGCGGCTCATTCCCCACCCTTTTCGCTAAGAGACAAGGGTACTGGATATGTTGCTGCCGAATGGGGGGGGATCACCATATATGGTGTCTATTTCTCCCCCAATCGGAGTCTGAGCGACTTCGAGGTTTTTCTCAGCAATCTAGAGACCTCGATGCGGCGACTAGCGTCTGGGCACGTCCTAGTGCTGGGGGACTTCAACGCAAAGTCCGTTGCGTGGGGTTCCCCCAGGACGGACGCACGGGGCGATGCCGTGGAGGAGTGGGCGGCATCGGTGGGCCTCTGTCTTCTAAACAGAGGCTCCACCAATACGTGCGTGCGACAGCAGGGGGGGTCGATAATGGACCTTTCGTTCGCTACCCCTGCTCTCGCCGCACGAGTAAGGAACTGGCGTGTCCTGGAAGAGGTTGAGACGCTCTCGGATCACCTCTATACCCGATTTGAGCTCTCCCGGACCCAGGACCCCAGAAGGGGTCACACGGCGCGGCTTTCTTCCCGCTTCCCGTGGTGGGCTGTTTCGAAGTTGGACAGGGACCTCCTAGAGGAGGCAGACATCATTTACTCTTGGCTGTCTCCGCAGCCTCTGACTGAGGAGGTAGACATGACGGGGGCAGGCCGCTTTCGCGATGCGATTACGCAGATTTGCGATGCGGCCATGCCCCGCGTCCGAGGTCGTCGGCCTCCAAGGAAGGAGGTCTACTGGTGGTCCCAGGAGTTGGCGGACCTCCGTGCTGCCTGTACTCGTGCCCGGAGGTCCTACACTCGCAGCCGGCGGCACCGCGAAGAGGGGGAAGAGGACCAGCTTCATGAGGAGTACTGAGAGGCGCGGGAAACTCTGAAGCTGGCCATTAGCCGTGCCAAAGAAGGAAAGAGAAAGGAGATGCTGGAGGGTCTCGATCGTGACCCCTGGGGTCGCCCATATCGCGCGGCGCAAAAGCTCCGCGCGTCGGGCCCCCCCCTTACGGAGACTCTCCAGCCCAGCTTCCTGCAGGAAGTGGTTGAGGGCCTTTTCCCGCAACGGGTGGAGCACGTACCCCCGTCGATGGCCCCCTTGGCCGGAGACAACGGGGAGGACGAGGATGATGGTGTTCCACCCGTCACGGAGGCGGAGGTAGGGGCGGCTGTTCTACGGATCCGTTCCAAGAACACCGCCCCCGGGCCAGACGGGATTCCTGCCCGAGTGTTGGCCCTAGCCCTCGACCACATGTCCGACCGCCTCAGGGAGGTGTTCGACGCTAGTTTGGCGTCCGGACGCTTCCCTGACTGCTGGAAGAGCGGGAAGCTGGTACTTTTAAGGAAGCCGGGACGGCCTGCCGACTCGGTCGCGGCCTACAGGCCCATCGTGTTGCTGGACGAGGCGGGTAAATTGTTTGAGAGGGTCCTCTCTGCCCGCATCGTCCGGCACCTTGGCGATGGTCGGCCCCGATTTGTCGGACGCCCAATTCGGTTTTCGAGCGGGGCGTTCGACGGTTGGTGCTGTGTTGCGCCTGAGGGCCGTGACCGAAGAGGTAGTGAGCTGTGGCGGCGTGCTGTTGACAGTGTCGTTGGACATCGCCAACGCCTTCAATAGTCTGCCATTCAGCTGCATCAGGGAAGCACTCCACTATCACGGAGTGCCAGGGTACCTGAGGCGGCTAGTGGCAGACTATTTATAGGAGCGTACCGTCATGTACGAGGACCGAGAGAGAGTTTTGAGTCGTCGGCCCATGTCGTGCGGTGTTCCGCAGGGGTCTGTCCTTGGACCACTCCTGTGGAACATGGGATACGACTGGGCCCTTCGAGGCGACTTCCCTCCCGGGCTGGGCGTAATTTGTTATGCCGATGACACGTTGGTCACAGCCCGGGGGGTGAACTTTCAAGAGGCGGCGCGCTTGGCCACCAGGGGAGTCTCTCTGGTGGTCGGGCGCATCGAGGCGCTGGGCTTGCGGGTGGCCCTGGATAAGACGGAGGCCCTTTTATTCCATGGGCCCCGTCGTGGTCCACCCCCTGGCGCCTCTATCGTGGTTAACTCGGTCCTCATACCGGTTCAGGCCCACATAAGGTATCTGGGCCTGATCCTCGACGGTAGGTGGCTCTTCGACGAGCACTTCCGACAGCTTGCTCCAAAGCTGGTCGGCGCTGCGTCCGCCCTTAGGCGACTCTTGCCCAATTTGGGCGGACCCAGCGTCGCTACGAGACGGCTGTACACGGGGGTTGTCCGGTCAATGGCACTGTACGGTGCACCGGTGTGGGCGGGAGCTCTGACCGCCCAAAATAGGGCGCGCCTCTGGCGCCTTCAGAGGGTTATGGCGGTCAGAGCCATACGCGGATACCGCACCGTGTCGACGGAGGCGGCGTGCGCGTTGGCCGGGACTTCCCCGTGGGATTTGGAGGCGGAAGTGCTCGCCGAAGTATATGGGCGAACGGCTGAGTTCCACGTGCTGGCTTTGCCGCCGTGGCGGCTCTCCAGCCGGTCATCGTCGAGTGGGCAGGGCGGCAGCACGGGACCCTTTCCTTCCGACTGACGCAGGTCCTTTCCGGGCACGGCTGCTTCGGGAAGTACCTGCACTCGGTCGCTAGGAGGGAATTGAGTCCCGCCTGTCACCACTGCAACTGCAGTGAGGACTCGGTTCAGCACACGCTGGCGGTTTGCTCCGCCTGGGCGACGCAGCGTCGGGCCCTCACTGCAGTCATCGGAGGGGATCTCTCGCTACCGGCCGTCATCCGCTCCTTGGCCGGTAGCGACAGGAATTTTACCGCGGTTGCGACCTTCTGTGAGGACGTCATCTCGCAGAAGGAGGCGGCGGAAAGGGTCCGGGAGGACGACCTCCACTCGGACCTAATTCGCCGCCGGCGAACTGGGCAACGGAGGCGCGCTTACCAGCGCCTCATGCCGCCCTGAGTGTGGCCCCCCGCGAGGAGGCGGCGTCCGCGTGTGCCTGGACGTCGCCTAATTGAGAGGATCTTACCCGAAGGTGGTGCCCGCGCTTTTGCGGGCAGGCGCTAGGAGGGTTCCGGATGTCTTAATAAAGCAGTTCCCGGATCCCTCCTACTTAAGGCGCAGTACGGCACACCGTGTGGTTTTAGTCGGTTCGATTCCGACACACCGCCCCACCGAAAACCCGGGTGGGGTGACGGCCCGAGGGGGTTTCCACACGCACAAAAAAAAAAAAAAAAGGGAGATCCGTTGTACACGGGGATTGTCCGGTCAATGGCACTGTACGGTGCACCGGTGTGGGCGGGAGCTCTGACCGCCCAGAATAGGGCGCGCCTCTGGCGCCCTCAGAGGGTTATGGCAGTTAGAGCCATACGCGGCTACCGCACCGTGTCGACGGAGGCGGTGTGCCGTGGGATTTGGAGGTGGAAGTGCTCGCCGAAGTATATCGGCGAACGGCTGAGTTCCGGGCGGGAAGCGGCAGTCGGCCCCCGCCCGAAGAGGTACGCGAATGGCGTGAGGCCGCTCGCCGAGCCACAATGGCTCGTTGGTCGTCCCGGCTGGAGGCTCCACGTGCTGGCTTTGCCGCCGTGGAGGCGCTCCAGCCGGTCATCGTTGAGTGGGCAGGGCGGCAGCACGGGACCCTTTCCTTCCGAGTGACGCAGGTCCTTTCCGGGCACGGCTGTTTCGGGAATTACCTGCACTCGGTCGCTAGGAGGGAACTGAGTCCCGCCTGTCACCACTGCGACTGCAGTGAGGACTCGGCTCAGCACACGCTGGCGGTTTGCTCCGCCTTGGCGACGCAGCGTCGGGCCCCCACTGCAGTCATCGGAGGGGATCTCTCGCTACCGGCCGTCATACGCTCCATGGCCGGTAGCGACAGGAATTTTACCGCGGTCGCGACCTTCTGTGAGGACGTCATCTCGTAGAAGGAGGCGGCGGAAAGGGTCCGGGAGGACGATCTCCACTCGGACCTAATTCGCCGCCGGCGAACCGGGCGGCGGAGGCGCGCTTAACAGCGCCTCATGCCGCCCTGAGTGTGGCCGCTGGTGGATGGGACGGGTTTTCCCCTCCACCCGCTATAGTGGCCCCCCGCGAGGAGGCGGCGTCCGCGTGTGCCTGGACGTCGCCTAATTTAGAGAATTTTACCCGAAGGTGGTGCCCGCGCTTTTGCGGGCAGGCGCTAGGAGGGTTCCGGATGTCTTAATAAAGCTGTTCCCATGTCCCTCCTACTTAAGGCGCAGTACGGCACACCGTGTGGTTTTAGTCGGTTCGGTTCCGACACACCGCCCCACCGAAATGCCCGGCGGGGTGACGGCCCGAGGGGGTTTCCACACGCACAAAAAAAAAAAAAAAGGGAGATCCGTTGTCTCCGTTATTGTTTAATTTAGTAACATATCAAGTATGTCATCAGATACAGAATGTATTTGTTTCTCAGGACGCAGATGATTTTGTCATTTACATAAGTGACAGATGTATTATTATATGTGAACGTCAGTTACAGAGTGCACTCCATTGTCTAACCTGTTTGCTAGGAGAAATAGGATTGACTTTATCACCGACAGAATCTAGTTTTTGTGTTTTCAGTAGAGGTCGCAGAAGAATATTACTAACGTTAGAATTGTATGGGCAACGGTTAAATGTAATGGATAACATCTGCAGGTAGATAGAAGTTTAACTTGGGGAAAACATATTAATGAAACAGTTGACAAATGTACTAAAAATTTAAATTTATTATGGTTATTAGCAGGAAGTTCATGGGGTATGCATACTAAACATATACGTAGAATTTATATAGCATTGATAAGAAGCCGACTTGATTATGGTTGTTGTTTATACGACTCCAGTGCCAAAATACATACATCCAAATTAGATAAATTACAAAACCGAGCACTCAGAATTGTAGGCGGTTTTATAAAAAGCTCACCCATTCCTGTGATGGAGAGTGAGTTGCACATACCACCGCTGTTCGTTAGACCAGCGCTTCCCAAAGTGGGTTCCGTGGGAAAGTCACCAGGGTTCCGCCAAATTATTTATTATATCCATAGTTAGGTTACTTCTTACCTACTTTTTTCTTTTAATATATTTCCAATTCTGTGATCTTTAATTCCCAAAGTGACTGTTGACGGCAATAAGCTTGCCCCCTATTACGTGAGTACTCTTGTACTGTTTTATACCCCTTGGGGGATACAAGCGATGAGTATGTAGGTTCGTATGTAGTTAGCTACACACATAATTTTGAAATAGCACAAAGTATGCGTTCAGAGGAAATGGTTCTTCTGCTATGCTATATGGTTTTCGCTAACTACATAAAAGCAATGGAGCATTTGTTCCATTGCTTTTATGTAGTTATGTTGTTTTTGTTAGAGTGTCACCTTTTACCTCCCCCCCTCCCCCCTCCCCCCGGGAAGGTTAAATAAGCACGGAATAAATAAAAAAACAGGATGTACTCATGAATGTAGGGTTCCATGAAATTATAGTGATTTCATGAGTGTTCCGTAACCTTAAAAGTTGCGCCCCCTGCGTTAGACGACAATACCTTGCTTACAAGTTCATTCTCAAATCGCTGTCTTGGTCTAATAACATTAATTTAGATATATTTTCCGAACTGGGTGCACTTATTCATAATAGTTACTGGAGAAACAAACAGAAATCCCTGCTTGCTACTACTTTTCATGAAATATGTCAACTCGGAGTGTCCTCTCATGAAAATCTTAAAATGTACACTTTAGATATATGGGTATCAGGTATACGAATTAAAAAATATATACAAAGTGACTTAGACTGCATTAAATGTTCTAAACAATATTATAATTCTAGTTTTTTAGTACATGAAGTGGTGTCAGAACTATTTTCGAAGTATGGCGATTTTTAAAGAATTTTTACAGATGGATCAAAGAATAGTGATGAAGGTGGAGCTGCTTTCTTTGTCCAGAATGTAGGAAGCCAAGACTGTTTTAGAATCAGTGCAAATAATTGTATCATGTCTCTCGAACTCATTGCAATATATCAAGCTATACTATATGCATCTAGACAAAACTGGGATAGAGTTGTTGTACTCACTGACAGCAAGAGTGCTTTACAGCATGTGGCTCGATGCGCCTCTGGTTGCAGAGGTGCATCGATAGCCTACGATATCCTCAAACTCCTCAATATCCTCAATAAAGAGGAGATTAAGGTGATATTGCAGTGGGTTCCTGCGCATATAGGTAGGTCTAAGGGGCAACGAGGAGGCTGATCGTTTATCTAAATTTGCAGTTGAGAGGGGTGATGAAATTTCATATATTGGGATCCAGATTATTGGGAATACACAAGGAAATTTAAATTACTTTGTTTCGAAAAATAGAAAACTCATTTTAATGATATTTCTAAAGTAAAAGGTATCTGGTATAAAGTAATACAGAATGAGCCTACTCGTGCGCCGTGGTTTGATGATGTTAATATTAGGAGAAATTATATTAAGTTGGCGTTAAGACTTCGTTCTGGGCACTATCCGTCAGCAAAGTTTGCTTTTCTGATGCGTAAGGTACCATCACCTAACTGTGACATGTGTGGCAAAATTGAAAATGGACTCAGGAACAGGAATGAAAGGCAATTATTGATTAGACAATTTAAATTAAATATTTTGGATATTGGGCTTGTTCAAAGTATTTTGGCGAATCCAAAGTCGGAAATTGTCATCAATCATCAATAATTCCCTTTTATCTAGAAAATATTAAGGTAATGTTGTGTTGTGTATGATAGGGTACGATGGGGTTGGCGTATCCTTGTGGATAAAAACCCCTTATTAAATAAAATATAGATTTAAAAAAAATTGAGATCTATAAAATATATATTTAAGTAGAAAAAATATCCTAACATAATAAGAGACATGCAATGCAATGCATTTGAAAACAAATACCGTCTAAACTCTGATAATGGTTCTTTACCGCCATCTAACGTTTATTTTAGATATTATGGTAACATACGTTATAAGTAATACATTATGATATTGTCCCGTTTCATGTGTAAAATTATGAACGTCTTTTGTAACTGAAATACTTATTATAAGAAACGTGCAGGATATGGACATTTCATGTTATATAAGACAGCGCCATCTATGTTATACTACTTGAATCTCTTACCGAGACAGGTTTGGTAAATTAGTACTATACAAGTGGCGTTGTATTCGGGTTTTAATTGGACTAGGTACAATAAATTAATACGCGGTTAGTCAGTATTTTCAATACAGATTGAATAACTTTTTTTTGATGATGCAAATCGTTAAAATAGTAGGTTTATTATGTGTTTAGTATTTACAATGTAACATATTCTTACGTCATCCTAGCTGAAAATCACGGCAATAGGTACATACCTAACATAATTATGTCTATCTTTTAAGGTTGACTTTTATTCTAACTCTAACAGACTATAACCTTTTTAATGGTAATCAAATTTGTTTTAAAAAATGCATCATTTGCGAAGGTGTTTTTATAAATATGATATTAATCCTTATCCAAACAAATACGTTATTCATCACCAATATTTAATTTTGAACGAAATTGCCCTTTATTTATTTATTTAAATCTTCATGCATAATATGTACAAAGGCGGACATATTATGGCATTCTCTACCAGTCAACCTTAGGGTGGTAGAGAAATCTTATAAGTAATAATCCCTTTACATCATTTAATTTCAATGAACATCTTAGTAGATATCATAGTTTTAAAATAACTCGCCAACAAAATAAGGATCAAGTAGGTATCACGCCATAACTACCTACTAAGTAATCTGTGACCATGCGCTCATTTAAGGTCATCGTCATCGCACACTAATACGGCACTGCAACGGCACAGCTGCAGTAAAGCGCCGCCTGAAATTCAGGCCATCGCTAGCCGCCAGCGTGCTTTACCACGCGTCACCCCCGAGGTGCAAGTTCGCTTAACGTGCGCCGCCCGCAAGGTCCAAGCTAATTTCATCGTCTTCATGTCACGACACGACACTGACGTCACATAAAGGCGTCGCACGGCCGGCACCTCGACCGCCGATCGAAATTTGAAGAACATAATATTGGAAACAAAATTATGATTTATTTAGGCGTACAAACATTTAACTACTTATCAAAATATATTTGTATTTACATTATCAAAAAACTTATGTATATTTTGATTTTATTTTCCATTATAAAACAGTACCTAAAACTACTTCGAGCTTGAAGACGTTTTTTTTGTTTTCAAAAGTACATCGCCTTTTTTTACTTGTTATTTGTAATGGTGCTGAGCAATAACCATAAAATATCCTTCGAATATATCACACGGGTCGACAAGGCCGTCTGTGCGAATTTTAGATATTAGGATAAAGGTGTCGTGAAAATTTCTTGCGAAGGAAGCCAAATCAGACTGTTTTAAGCGGCGGGGAGAAATCGTTTTTTACATTTTTTTTTTGCTCTATCAACTGTTCGTTAACTGTTCTTAACTGTTCGATCAAAATTTTTATTTGTTCGATCTTGGTTTCTTTTTTTTAAATAAAATAAAAAATTACCCTCAAGTTGGCGGGGACAAGTCGTTTTTTTACATATTTTTTTTGCTATTTCAATTGTTTGTTAACTGTTCGTCATTGTTCAATCAAAACTTTTAATTGTTCGATCTTAGTTTTTTTTAAATAAAATAAAAAAATTGCTTTCCTAAGTTGGCGGGGAGAAGTCGTTTTTTAACCTTTTTTTTTTCCATTTCAACTGTTCGTTAACTGTTCTTCATTTTTCGATCAAAATTTTTATTTGTTCGATCTTAGTTTTTTTTTTAAATAAAATAAAAATTTACCCTCAAGTGGCTAGGTTTAGGTTAGGTTAGAACTGTAACCATAACGCACGAGCCAAGCGAGCGAAGCGAGCGTGACGCGGTAGCGGCCGGCGAGTGCCAGAACCGAATTTTATGACAAACGAAGTACTTGGTCAAAAGGCCAAAGAAAAACTAAGATCGAACAAAAACAAAATTTTATCGAACAATGAAGAACAGTTACCGCACAGTTGAAAGAGCAAAAAGAATGTCAAAAAGCGACTTCTCCCCGCCAACTTGAGGGTAATTTTTTTTTTATTTAAAAAAAAACTAAGATCGAACAAATAAAAATTTTGATCGAACAATGAAGAACAGTTAACGAACAGTTGAAATAGCAAAAAAAAATGTCAAAAAACGACTTCTCCCCGCCAACTTAGGAAAGAATTTTTTTTATTTTATTTATAAAAAAAAAACTAAGATCAAACAATTAAAAATTTTGATCGAACAATGACGAACATTTAACGAACAAATGAAATAACAAAAAAATTTAAAGAAACGACTTCTCCCCGCCAACTTGAGGGTAATTTTTTATTTTATTTAAAAAAAAACTGAGATCGAACAATGATGACCAGTTAACGAACAGTTGAAATAACAAAAAAAAAATGTAAAAAAACGACTTCTCCCCGCCAACTTGAGGGTAACTTTTTATTTTATTTAAAAAAAAACTAAGATCGAACAAATAAAAATTTTGATCGAACAGTTAAGAGCAGTTAACGAACAGTTGAAAGAGCAAAAAAAAATGTAAAAAAGCGATTTCTCCCCGCGAACTTAAGGCAACCGCCAAATCATTCTTAATTTTACACGCTTTATATTAGCTCCACTTGTATGTTTGTAACCGACTCTTTTGGGGCCGTTTTAGACCCACATTAAACGGCCAGATTGCTTTCAAATTTTGCACACGTATCAAGGACCGATGTCAATGCAATATTTCGATAATTTTTTTTATTGTTTTTAGTTGAAATTTCTAGAAAAGCCTGTTTTTTAGTTTTTTAATCTATAATTATTAATTACCGGCGGACCTTATACGCAATCTTGAGTTTCGCGCAGTGGGTTGCCGACAGCTGCACACGCGCATATTCTAAAGTACAAAAAACGTAATTCGATGTCATCAATTGGAAACAAAATTACGATTTATATAAGCGTACACACATTAACTACTTATCAAAATATAATTGTATATACATTATAAAAAAACTTATGTATATTTTAGATACTTTTGATTTCATTTTCCAATATAAAACAGTACCTAAAATACTTTGCGCTTGAAGAAGTTTTTGTTTGTTTTCAAAAGTATATCACTTGTTTTTGCTTTTTATTTGTAATTATACTTAATTATGTAGTTTTGCAATTATTCTTTTTATACAGTCAGTCACTAGTATCAGTAATTATATCTATACTTATAATAAATCTGTAGCGGGATGAATTCTGTACATTGAATACATTTATAAAAAATCGACTGCGGGGTATTAAGATATCGATACTGATGCCGAATATGCGATTCAAACAATTTTTGTCTGTCTTTCTGTCTGTCAGTTTGTATGTTCACGATGAACTCAGAAGTTACTGAAGGGATATGCTTGAAACTTAGTATGATAATAGTTTGAGTGCCTGAGCAGGTTATAGGGTATGTTTTATCCCGGGTTAAACTTTGGTTCCCACAGGAAAATCAAAAGCTGTAATAACATTTTAACGTAAGTAGAATGTATATGCTTATTTTGAGTAACAAAACAACGAGCGTTTGGTATAACTGGTACAATGTACGCTCTCTAATCGTCTGCATGCTAGATCGAGTCCTACACTCTTTTCTTTCTGGCATTATTTTATATTTGCTTTAATATTTTTTTAACACTTTTTTTTAATTAGGTATCGTTTTCGCAAAAGTGGCCATACTGCGTAATTTGCGACGTATGTTCAGACCAAATTTTGAAAAAAGATTTTCGCTATTGAGCTCTTCGGGCGTTATAAATTTTCACCTTAGTTACAATTATGTTTTTGTTTATTTTACCATATGAATTGCGCACGCAACACTCGGTAGTGAATTGCTGAGGCAATGTTCTTACTACACACCAGGGATGTTGCGGATGCATATTTTTTCACATCCGCGGATGTGGATGCGGAGGCGGATGTCTGAAGGCTAACATCGCGGATGCGGATCTTAGGATATTTTATAACAGCTAGCTTCTGCCCGCCACTCCGCTCACGCTAACGATCCCACAGAAACCTGGGCCCTAAATAAGTCTTTGGTTTAAAATAATTCCAAATATCACTTTGCGTTGGTGGTGACATTACAATGTTATTTGATTTACTTTCAAATGATCAGTGTAAATTCACAATTTCACAATAACACTCGAAACGACAACAAAAATGATAAGCGCAACTAGCTAAACACGTTATGAGTTATTTACGAGAAACAAATGATACATACACAACAACAAACGCGTCGAATCTTCTCACCGAACGAAATCTTCATTACTATTGGTCAATACACACGTGCATAGTGCTCGCGGACGTCGCCGGCTCCACCTATTTTCTTTCTTGTCGTGACTTGTGGTACATCTGCATCCGCATGAATATCCGCATCGATTATTGCGGATGCGGATGCAGATTTTAATATTTGCAACATCCCTACCACACACATACGTCAATACTGTTAATTAACAGAAAGTCCATACAGATTCCGGTATCCTTGGATATTTCGTGTCGTTAATTTTGTCACTACATATTTAGTTCATAAGCTTATTAAAGTAAAGATAAAATAAAACTTCCGCAGAACTTCTCATAACTTTTATTGAACTAATTACCTATATTTTTAAAGATTAATTAATAAGGAGCTGACAAAACTCAATGTTTAGATTAGCGCCTTCTAGTGAATCTATATATGTATCTTAGCGTGACGGTCACGCGAGATCAGTGCTTTTTTCCCCATAGGAAAAGTGCACAACGTGCCTAAAGAAGTTTTCACTTCAAAAATCTTCAAAGGTCTTATGTTATGACGTATTGATGCAAGCATTAAGTATCAATTCCGGCAAAATCCCTACTAAATTTGATTTTTAAAATTGCCATCAGGATCAAAACTATCTTCCTCCAAAGCTGTTGGAATCAAATACGGCTAACATTCAAATCGGCCAATCACAGTGCTTTATTCACGGAGTCTATGATGGCCGATTTAGTACTAGAGAGTGTGGATCGTGGCTCGTGTTTTTATTGATTGGAATATAAAATATTAACTTTTCAAAGTAAAAAAAAAATGCAAAATTAAAGTGTAGGTACCTAATGGAGATGCCTGTGGTCGAAATTGAGCCGGGCAAGGGCAGAAAACGCAAGAAATGTCCCGAGAAGTGGAAGGCAAACGTGTTAAAATTGAAAGGTAAGTAGTGGTTAGTGATGTGCTGTGTTTTTGTTTTTTCATTTTGCTTAGTTCAGTTTATCTATGTGTTTGCATTTTTTTACCTATCGGAACAAAGAGCTTAGAATCGGTAGGATTTGGATGTGTTTTATTTTTATAATACACTTTTTTATTGTATATAAAGTGTTTTTACGTAAGTACCTCTTCTCATTTAAGCTAACGACTACCTATGCTGATATTAGAATTTAATCGTTACCTTAATTTGACCGATTATATTATCAGTAGCTGTCACGATTGCCAATGTGATGTTGGTAGTTATAAATTATGACAACCTCGTCGAACTAAACGTGTTCTCTAACTGTACGTAGCTTAATTTGAATTAATAACAATAGTTCTTATATCACAGATACAAGCCGTCGAGTTTACCAGAACATGTGACGTGTAACCATGAGACAAAAAGTTTCAATGAGTTTTAAAGTGAAAGTTCAAGATCTTCTCAAGTGCCATAAATCTTTTTATGCGAGACCAGAAAAAAAGTCATTCAGTCGCAATAATACTAAAATGTTGTAATGCAATAAAAATAAATAGAAGACGACCAACTAGAAACACGAGAAATGGTAAAGAATTTTCAATAAAGCGATAACCCTACCCTCTTACCTAGCTCCCTACTTCCAGTTCTTGTGCTCAAATCACGACCGAAATCTTCGATCAACAAATAATCTACTTCTCCTTTGCCCCCCTCACACCACCGATTTCATCAACTCTTCGTTCTTCATTTAATCAGTTCTTCTCTGGAATGCGCTCCCAGTCGAAATCAGAATGTTAACAAACCGTTTCATATTTAAGAAGAAAATCCGCGATCTCCTCCACAACGAGTTGGTAGAATAAGCTGAACACTAGTACACGACCCCGTACTGTGGTATTCATAGTATATAATAATATATATTATGTATGTATGTATGTGTTACATATTAGATATTAGTGGGTAGATTCATATAGCGATGTAAGAAACTGGTTCAATGTTTTGTATAAAACGCCGCTAGAATTATAAGTTGAGTTGAGTATCAATATATACGAGTTAGATCACACCCACAGCATGCGATGGTGGAACAAATGTGGCTGATGCGAACTAGTTTTTAAGAAAGATAAACCTGTTAGTCGATTATTTTGAGAGAGATCTAGACGCGATACCTTGGAGATCTATTTGTGAACTGCAAAGTGTGGACGATATGATATATTTTTTCAATTTACATATCACACAGCTATTTGATGCTCATGCCCCTATTAAACAAAAAGTGTTCAAAGCGAAACCAACACCCTGGATCACTGACACAATAAAAACTATGTATGAACGGTAGTAATATACATATGAAATAATTGCCTACCTACACGTAGTGGGTAAATACTTTATACTAGCAGTTCCCGCCGGGCTTTCACTTGCGTGTATATATTTACTTGAATTTAGATATTTTAATTTTATTTGTATTGATGTATTACATTAGCATGTACATAATATTTATCTATTTACCTATACTCTGTAGATACAAACATATTATCACCACACTTACAAAATCCTCACACACACACACCCTCACACACGCAAATAGACAAATTAAAAAAAAAACTTAAAAGGGCCCAGTTCAAAACCAGCGTCAGGCACCCACCAGTGCCCGGCCCAAAGCTGAACTGGGCTCCCATTTTGGTGCGACCGGGAGATGACTACTTCTCGTCTTGTAAACTAAGTTAGGTACATCTCCTAAAACTCAGCTATATGTTTTAGAATTTGATAATTAAGTGTTTCGTTTAGTTGTACCAGAATAAATGTATTTTCTTTCTTTCTTTCTATTTTTATCTGACAGCTCCGGGTCGGAGCACAACGCGCATGAGGATGACGAGGAGGCTATGTACCAGATGTCTTTAGAGAAATATAGACCGGTGTGTATGAATATTATTGTAAATAATAAACCATTAATTATGGAAGTGGATACAGGGTCGGCGTTATCTTGTATAAGTTACTCAACATACTTGAAATTATTTAAAAATTTACCGTTTAAAACTTGTTAATTGACGTTGAAATTTTATGACAGCTCAGCAATTCATCCGATAGCGTACTTAGAGACAAAGGTTCAATACGAAAATAATGTTAAAAAGTTAGATTTATATGTAATTAATAAGGGTAGCACTAGTTTATTAGGTAGACAGTGGTTATCCGAATTGTCTATAGAAATACCTAGGCTAAGTAAGCATACTGTTAGCTTGTAGCGGACAACTCTGATTCATATTCAGTATTATTACTCGAGTCATTCATTCAATCGATCATCAACTGTTCTTTTACTTAATACATTTTAGCAGCCGGCACTTCTGCTTGAGACGTCGAGGTGATAAGTAGTATTTCCACTGGATTGTTGTTGTGACTATGTTATTAAAAGTATGTAATATTTGATGGATTTGATGGATTAGGAAAAGGAAATAATTAAATATATGTTTGATTTACGTATGGAGAAGATTCTTATTTACTTAAACCCTGTCCTGAGGTGTGCAGATAATAATTCAGAAGTGGGGTATCAAGAAAATTCTCATAATTTTCTTGTTTACGTTCACGTTCACGATCACTAACAATTTATTTTAATAATGCATATGAAATTTAACGTAAAAAAAATTGTCAACTACCCAACCTTACTTTTCAGTTAATTGTCTAAAATACAGATTTAAATATTTCCTTCTCCATTCTTTGAGACAATAGTGATTATGTGATATTTCTTTTTTTTTTGTTTTCTACCCACTGATGAATTGGAAAAGGGAAGCAATTTTCACATTGAGTGTCTTTTTGTTTCTATTTTTGCTTCTTTAATGCATAAGTTACCTTAATCGTACGTACATATGACATGACTGAATAAGTGTCTATGAAACTAGATACTTTAAGTTAAGAGAAACTGGGGAAGATGGAATATTATTTCTAATGTCTGATTTGAATTGTTGTGATGAGTTACGTACTGCTACATCCCTTACTTTAATACTTTAATATAGCAGTGCAATACAATATTGCTGACTTGCAATAATAGCAGATTAACGAAAATATAACATTGCAGATCAGCAATAAATACACTATAAATACGAATCAGTTTCCCAAATTCGTTAAGTTATTATTCTCTAGTGCTGATATAATTTGTGGTCTCTAACCACTCCCCAACCTTGGTTGGTTTTCAGCAAGGAATTCTAGAGCAATAATATACTCCGGGTCTATCCTGCCCTTCGTTAGGGCTATTAAACGCGTATAATCCGTACTAAATGGTGTAATATCAATCTAGTGTCTGTCTTAAGTTACCAAAAGTTGTGTAGAGTAAAATAATAAATAGTTGTCATAGTGGATTTTCATAACTACACATTTGGAAGTGCAAATAAATGCACTTTAAACACCCAGCACTATCCTAGGGTCGTTTATTATTCTCTAGTGCTGATATAATTGTGGTCTCTAACCATCCCCAACCTTGGTTGGTTTTCAGCAAAGAACTCTAGAAGAATAATATACTCCAGGTTAATTCTGCCCTTCGCTAGGGGAAAATAAACGCGTATAATACGTGTTAACTGGTGACGTAGGTGTAATTTTGTCTATAACCTAATAAGTTGAGTTAATTAAAAAGTAGTTGTGATAGTAAGCACCAGACTTCAATCTAGTAGTGTGTTGCTTAATTAGAATAATTATTATTTATATCGAGAAAAGTTGATGATCTTCTTCTTTTAAAACCTCCTTTTATGCTGCAAGTTTTATTCATGTCTGCTTGTTTCATTTACTACCCGATTCTTAATTTTATAATGTACGACACATACTAAGCTTAACAATTACTGCAAGTTCCAGATTCATTGGATTAGAATATTGAATACAACCGAGGGAAAGAGTTGATAATCAATATGGAGGAAAACGGAGTGCCCAGGTTTGAGGGCGGGAGTGAGCCCAGGTTTGAGGGCGGGAGTGAGCCCAGGTTTGAGGGCGGGAGTGAGCCCAGGTTTGAGGGCGGGAGTGAGCCCAGGTTTGAGGGCGGGAGTTAGCCCAGGTTTGAGGGCGGGGGTGAGCCCAGGTTTGAGGGCGGTAGTGAGCCCAGGTTTGAGGGCGGGAGTGGGCTCAGGTTTGAGGGCCCACACCCAGGCCAAGGAGGCCACGGACTGCCTAGGTCAGAGGGCAGTGGAATTTCAGGATCTATTGACACGGATGCGAGTGGTACTGTATTTATGAAAAGGATCGAGGGCCGGATGACGTGTTAAAGTGGCCGTCGATACGAAGCCGTGATTGCTATTGATAAGATGGAGCCTTGGTTAATATTTTCTAGAGATTTAGGGAGTAGCGATGGGGAGATGGATTGTGATAGTGGATGGACTGTGAGTAGTTTACATTGCACTATCCATTATCGTCATTATTATTTTCTGATGATATTGGTAAAGGTTTTGGAGAATTATTAAGCAACAGCCTGGGTCATTCTATTCAAAATTGTTGTATGCTTGGTGAAACATATAAACAAATAATTTTAAATGTAGTCAAAGATAAATATGATACATATACAACCATGACATTATTTGTAGGTAACAGCTTAAATGTTTGAATTGTCATAAGATTATACTGTGTGCATTCCCCTATTCTGACCATTTGTCTCGTAAACAAAATAATTTTATTCATATTAATAATCATATGAGATTTCTAGTATCTCACTATAGTGACAAATTTTCATTTTTTGACACCAACAATTTTGTAAATAAGTTGACTAGGGAAGCTATGTACCTCCCTATTAAACTGAGACACAAAATAGCTTTGCTATTAGCTTATATTATTTCTCTGTCATAAATAATGACTAATTCATATATACTTTACACAGTTTAGTAAATGTAGTAATGTTGGGTTAGATAGTAGTAGTTTTAGGACAAAGGAGGGCTCTCAAACTATGGGTACAGGTACAGCCAGTGAACATTTGTCACCTGGTGATGACATAGTCCAGAGCCATGCTTCGGATAATAATTTAAACTAGTCAATATGACAACAGAAGATATCTTCTAGCTTTAGACAGTCCTCAAATCATACTAGGGTTAAGATTAAGCAGAATACTTTGAAGTTCTTCTACCAAAACATTCAAGGTTTGTTTAGTAAGTCACTAGAAGTAGAAATGCTTTTGGAAAAAAAACAATATGATAGTGTGTTTTACAGAACATTGGTTGAAGGAAGAACAAAATATGGTAATTCATTATAAGAACTATAGTGTGGCCAGTTGTTTTAACTGAAAATCTGTTGCATGGAGGATCCTTAATCTTAGTTAAAAATTGTATTAAATGTAAACAAAGGAAAGATATAGTTAGACTTTCGGTGGAACACTGTGTCAAGTTAGCCTGTGTTGAGCTAGATAGGCATGTTATAGTCTGTGTTTATAGGGGCCCAAATTCTCATAATTATTCAACCTTTGATACTTTAATGGAAGACGTAATGGTAAAAGTCTCTACTAATAAGAAATTAGTGATAATTTGTGGTGATTTTAACATAAATATTTTGGAAGAGAATTCAAGTTCAAATCAATTTCTAAGCCTTTTTAAATCTTTTAATCTGACAAATATTTTTTAGAACCTACTCGTGTAACTCAGACATCTTCTACTTGTTTAGATAATGTTTTCTATAATTGTGAATATTTAGAAAAAGCTACTGTAGATTATCTACCTTCAGATCATAGTGGACTGAGTGTCACCTATAGATCTGAAACACCCTTGCAGAAGGTGCAAATAAAATTTAGACAAATAACATCTGGAAAACTAATGAAGTTTGGTTCTGTTCTAAATAACAAGTTGGCTTTACTTAACAGTAATGTAAATAACGTAAATTAATTCTACACCGATTTCTTTTCGGTAGTGCATAATTAATTCGATATCTTTCAAAAGAAAACTAAGGATGTGTACCCCCGATTTGTTTTTAGTGATTGGGCAACCACAGGCATTAGGAAAAGTAGAGATGGCCTGTACGAACTTTATGGCCTAAGGCCTCACATAAAGAGCGAGTCTTTCAAACGGTACGTTGCTGATTAATTATGTATTAGAGCGTGGTACTTTAAGCTCTAACAAGGACATAGCTCAGAAATTTATTGATTTTTTACTGACATTCCAATAAAAACTACTGAAACTCTGGACTCCTCTCCTACTCACTCTATCAGTTTTCTTAGGAAAAAGTTTGTAACTGTCCCGTAGATTTTAGTTTCAAGCACGTAAGCCCTGCAGTAGTATTAAAACTTTTAAGGATATTAAGATAAAATTGACTGAAGATCTGTGGGGAATTTCTATCAAAACTTGCCAATCCATTATTGAAACTTCCGCTCCTTGCTTAGATGTAATATTTAATTTGAGTGTAGATCATGGAGTTTTTCCTGATCTCATGAAAAATATTAAAATCATACCGCTTTTTAAATCCGGAGACAGTAAAAATGCAAATAATTATAGGCCTGTTTGTCCTGCCGGTATTTAGTAAGGTTTTTGAAAAGATAAGTCCGCCAATTAACAGACATAGATAGATACTGCTAGACTAGTTTACTACAGTTATTTCCATAGTGTCATGTCCTACGGGATTTTGTTTTGGGGGGCGCACTGCAGACATGGAGTCTATATTCATTCTGCAGAAAAGAGCTATCGGCCATTTATACACTGCGTGGTCGCGAATCCCTTAGAGAACTGTTTGAGGAAATTAACATCCTGAGCGTGCCTTGTCGGTATATTTATGAAAGCATTATGTATGTCAAAAAAATTGCACCTATTTACTCAACCATGTCAGACAATTACATTACTAGAGAACGAAATAAATTGGTGCAACCAGTATTTGGACTAACAAAAGTGCAAATATCTTTCATGGGGTACTTGTATTGAATTCTATAATGAAATACCTCCTAATATTCTTCGGCTAAATGAGGGGAAATTTGAAACTTGCATTGAACGCACACTATGTAAACAAGCATATTATAAACTAGAAGATTATTTAACTGATAAAAATGATTGGCCAAATGCTGGTCCTGCTCCACAGCGACACTGTAAATGACGCGTGGTCCTAAGAAATATGCATATATGAATATTCACTTGAAAACTAGTTTTATCTGACATGTTATTTATTGATATTTTTTACCATTATTATTGACATTGTTAACTTTACAAAACATTGACTTTACTTTATATGTACTGGATATCAATTTTATGTTATATAGAAAATTTTGAATTATATATGTGAGAACTGTGTAGTCAATAACATTAAGTTAATTTGCTAATTTGCCTGGCAGTTCTGAGTATGTCATGCTCGCCTAGACGTCCGATGATGATGACGACGATGGTGGCGTATGTGTCGGGTCGTTCAGCTCCCTTTGATATGATTGAAGTGGACTATGGCTGGCGCGTGTTTCATGCTCGTGAACGAGTGCTGTTGGTTGGGGCTGGTCATCTCCGAACTGCTATGACTTACATACAGTAATAGTTTTGCGCGACTGTTTATTGTTTAGAACAATACGTTACATTATCCTCACATTTAATTTGCGCATATAAGCAATGTTACCAAAGAGTTGTAAAAAAAAAAGATGTTGAAAAAGAATGTCCTTGGAGTTTCTGGCCTGTTCTTCTCCACATGATCTACTTATTGGAACAGGTAATTAGTTTCACGAATGACTTAGTCTGACCGACTACTGCTCCTGACAATTCAAAAATACCTATAATGGATTAATTGAAATAAATGATTTTGATTTGATTTGATTGATTGATAGTGAATAGCAGATGAGAAATTAAACGAAGACTCACGATTAATCTTTAGTGTTACATTATTGTGCCATCATTTTGTTATGATTATTAATGTCTAGGTCGGTGTCTTATGTGTGTATTCTAGAACTCTTTAATTTATGATCAGATGTATATTTATCTTTCTATGTTATGCTGATCTGAATTAATGAATTAGAAGTAAGTGCTGAACTGTTTTTATAATTAACACAATCATCTTTGCTTCTGTTTTTATGTCCTCCTCTGTTATTTTTATATGGCTATTAAGTATACTTGTTATATAGTTGTCAAGAAGTATAGATATTTATATTTCTTGCACCAATCAAAATGTTGTTGTTTGAAAGGCTGCTTTGCTAATGTCACCGAAAGCAATTTTTGTAAGGAGGCAGACATTATGTACTCGTCAAGTCTAGAACCTAATTAATTTTTGATACCTCTAAGCGTGAGGACACGCTTTAAGCAGGAAGGCCGAGCTGTTAGCTTGTAGCGGACAACTCTGATTCATATTCAGTATTATTACTCGAGTCATTCATTCAATCGATCATCAACTGTTCTTTTACTTAATACATTTTAGCAGCCGGCACTTCTGCTTGAGACGTCGAGGTGATAAGTAGTATTTCCACTGGATTGTTGTTGTGAGCATGTAAGTACAAGATGTGACTATGTTATTAAAAGTATGTAATATTTGATGAATTTGATGGATTAGGAAAAGGAAATAATTAAATATATGTTTGATTTACGTATGGAGAAGATTCTTATTTACTTAAACCCTGTCCTGAGGTGTGCAGATAATAATACGGAAATACATAATATAATATCATGCAAAAGTAAATTGTTTAATGATGTTATCTCCAGACATAAGGACCTATTTGACGGCACTTTGGGAAAATACCTACACCGGGGAAGAGGTCAATTAGTAGGCATAAGGAAGTAACTAACAAGGAGGAGTTAGACACAGCGGAACAAACATACTTACATTTCGCTTCCGAAGCGTTGCTGTTAGACTCGCGTAAATTAAAAAAAGAAACGGCTTCGGACAATATTTTAAGCAGAGTA
Source organism: Euplagia quadripunctaria (assembly GCA_963859945.1). Lineage (NCBI taxonomy): Eukaryota > Metazoa > Arthropoda > Insecta > Lepidoptera > Erebidae > Euplagia > Euplagia quadripunctaria. Next base: position 28,949,337 of record OY982560.1, read on the forward strand.
GTTAGATATATTAATGACGGCTGGCCGGATGATGTTGACATGAGAGAATTAAAGCCATACTTCAATAGAAAAAATGAGTTATATGTAGAATTAGGTTGTGTAATGTGGGGACATCGGGTCATAATTCCAGGTTCTTGTAGGGATAAGGTAATTACGGAGCTTCATGAGGGTCACATGGGTGTGGTTAAAACTAAGTCGCTGGCCCGGAGCTATGTATGGTGGCCCGGTTTGGAAGAGGCACTGGAGGTAGCGTGCCGGGCTTGCCCCGTTTGCGCCTCGGTGGCCGACGCCTGCGCACACGCCGCGCGCTTGGCCTTGGCCCGACCGTCCATGGGCCAGAATACATGTAGACTTTCTGGGGCCGATAGTGGGGCAAACTTACCTTATTGTGGTAGATGCTCATTCCAAATGGATAGAGGCTATTAAAATGAATTGTACTGTGGCGAAGGCCGTCATAAAGGAATTACGGGAAATGTGGGCAAGGTTTGGGTTGCCGAAGCAAGTAGTAAGTGATAACGGCCCCCTATTTTTCAGTACTGAGTTCAAACATTTTTTAAATACCAACGGAATCGAACATGTTGTCTCAGCCCCGTATCATCCGGCTTCGAATGGGGCAGCGGAAAATGCCGTTAAAATATGTAAACGTAATATAAAAAAAGCAATTAAATCTAAAACTGACATACATGCTTTTTTGTGTCGATTCCTACTAGCTACTACTAGGTTTAAAAAGTTTGAGTTGTTGCAGGTTTGAGCTCCAACCAGCACACAACGGGCTTGGAGAGGGGTTAACAAGAATTGTGATAGTGTTTGACCCATGTCACTAGTACTCACATTCATTAAAGAAGAAATTGGCGCATTCTTAATTTGACAGAATTATTAAACAGCCAAAAACTTGAACAAAAACGACGCGAATATACATAATTGATGTAATTTAAATTATTGGAGATAGTTTTATACCTGAACGTAACTATTCAGTCATCTGTGCCCGAACGTAGAACTGTTAGTAGCAAAATACGTGCGAACTGCATGAAAGTGACCCGTTGACCTAAAATATTAAATAGTCATTCGATATCTGTGTGTCCTACGTTGTCGTGTTAATCAGTTTGCGACGCGACGCGGGTTTGTTTTGATGTGCATTTACAAAGGCGTTTTGTAGCATATTGATACTGAAGTAGGTACAGAATTGGTACGAATCGACTATTTTTCTGTGATGATTTTATTTCCTTCTTTCTTACACATATACCTGGACTGAGTAACGTGTCCCTCTTAACGTGGAATCTCTTTTTTCTTTTCTCTTTCTTAAACTTTTACTGACTGCCAGCTATACGGCTAGCGGCTCCTAAAATACCCCTATCCTACTAGACTCGTAAAGTTGGTAGCATAGTATTTTCGATCTTATTTTTGATCGTATTAATCGTATCAACCATTTGGAAATGGCCGTTTATAGATCGAAACAGGGTGTCAAATAGGGATTCGATCTCACACGCATCGAGTAGAAAGCGTACACTATACCAGATAAGCTAAACGCTAAAAGTGCAAAAAAAGTAAAGAGTGTCAAATAGGGATTCGATCTCACACGCATCGAGTAGAAAGCGTACACTATACCAGATAAGCTAAACGCTCGCTGGAATGTCGTTCGAAATAAGGATATACATTCTACTTACATTAAAATGTTATTACAGCTTTAATTCATTTTCCTGTGGGAACCAAAGTTTAACCGGGGATAAAAAGTACCCTATAACCTGCTCAGGCACTCAAACTATTATCATACTAAGTTTCAAGCATATCCCTTCAGTAACTTCTGAGTTTATCGTGAACATACAAACAGACAGACAGAAAGACAGACAGACAGACAGACAAAAATTGTTTGAATCGCATATTCGGCATCAGTATCGATGTCTTAATACCCCGCAGTCGATTTTTTTAAATATATTCAATGTACAGAATTCATTCCGCTACAGATTTATTATAAGTATAGATAACCGCTATTTTTTTCAAATTTCTTTCTATTTATTTTCTTAAAACTTTTTAATTTAATCTGTTGTCTTTGTTATCTCAGTAGTGTAATATATGTGTTGGAAACTCAACTCCGCACTATTTTATTCTCGTCGCCACATCACCGCTGCCTACAGTCCTTCTTCGCTTTGACTGGTCTATGGTGTGGTGTGGACAATGATGCTGATGAGCTCTTCTTCATTGTCGGGATGTACGTTACAGGGAACTACGTTCAGGCTGCTGTTAGCCGGGAGACCTCAGCTTCTCCATTCCCGGAACCGTAGCGGCTACAAGTACCTGCCTTCCTGGACGCCTCAGCGACCTGATCCAGCTGGCACCGGACGGTCCGAGGGAAGTACTGTGGATTGCAAGAGCAGATTGTGACGGGCTGAACTACCCACGCCCGTTAATTTTTCTTTTGATATTTTTTTTTTTCAATATACGTTTCAGTACGACATTATGATTAATTTTTTTATACAACAACCTGAAACGTATCAATATTATGTATTAATGACGTATATTATGTTTCTATACACATATGTAAGTAATAGTGTGTATCCCGTGTATTATATATGTATGTATATCAATTTGTATTGATTATTTTAACTTATACATATAAATAACTTCAAATAGATCAATCGAAAATTCAACACATCTTTGCAACTACCGTATAACATTTCTACATCACCCCAAGGTTGACTGGTAGAGAATGCCATGGGCATTAAGTCCGCTTTTGTACAAATGTGCATGAAGTTTTAAATAAATAAATAATAATTAAATAAATGTTGACAAGAAATTAATTCCAGTATGCCTGTTTTGGCATTTTCAAATACGATTGGGATAACAAAATATCGAGTTCAATTATTATTTGTGATGCAGATTTTTTTTAGAAGTGTTCAACCACCTATAGAAAAAAAGAGGCGTTGATCCTAAAACGCCGAAGTATAAGGCCCAAAGGCTACAGATTCAAACTTTTATTAAATCATTAAAATGTTTCGAAACGCATTATTGCCGGAATTCAACTTATCAACATAAATATCTCAGTAGTGAACGTCGTCAAAAAACTATTCAAAATTTTCAAAGACAAAAATCTTTATTCTATTCTAAAATTGTTGTATTCTATAGCAGTTTTTAATGAGGACTTTAACCTAGGGTTTGGAACACTACGGACAGATGTTTGACCCATCTTATGATAGGAAAAAAGATTATATTCCTTGAAATATCAAGCATTTTTTCGTTTGCTTCGAGAGAAGCAACCGCAACTTGCAACTTATTCATTTGACTGCCAGAAGAACTTAGTGTTACCTACCCAAAGTTCGTGATCAGAGCTGTTATTATAATCGGCAAATGTATTTGTACAATTTTACCGTTGTCCAAGGATCATCGAGAGATCCTCTAAATGTAAATACGACTTTTGCTTTCGTGTGGACCGAAAATGAGTTTGCAAAAGCTGCAAATAACCTCTAGCTATTTATGACAAACTCAATAAAACAGATTTTACAGACGTTACTCAGACTCGCTTAGTTGCCGATGAATGTGGAGGGCAAAATAAAAATAGCACCATGCTTGCTGTGTGTTCTCGTTGGATTTTATTAAACAAAAACATATAAAAAGATTGAACTGCTCTTTCCGGTTACTGGCCATTTCTTCATGCCACCGGATAGAGTATTCGGTAATATAGAAAAAAAATATACGAAAGAGGGAAGTTATAGCTACTCCTAAAGAGTATATCGATTTGATGGCCGAACATTCAAAAGTTACTGAGCTTAAAAATATATCAGTTTATGACTGGAAAACATATCACACAATCTGTACAGAACATAATAAAAGCTACAGCACAACTTCATTTTAAAATTACTCTGTGTTAACGATTCAATATAAAACGATCCATAAGGATTGGCAATGTATTATTAGTACGTGGAGAATCTTTTTACAATACTGAAACAGGCATTGTAAAAAGTATTAAAATTTGTAAAACTAGAAAAAATACTGAATGTTAAAGCCAATGCTGATTTCCAAGGGTTTAACAGTGAATCAACTTAAGGTTATTGATGTTAAGAGCATTACGGAGAAAAATGGGACTAGCGGCCGGAACTAGAATTTCACAAAAACGTATTTGAGGGCCCCTTGTGTGATATTGAAGAAATAGAAGGATCTGATTAACACGAAATGAGAAAGGCAGGTAGTAATAATAATAAATATAATATTAAGAGTACAAAATTAAACATTAACATTTTGTATGTGATATTTTTGTTTCAATCTAAAACCTAATAAAAATCATATTGAAAAAAGTCACGTTATATACCTGGTTTAAGAACCATTTATTTCTTAACAATGTATGTAGGTTAAACATCACTAGTATTGATGACGTTGTAATTTATAACCAGAATCAAATCCAGCTATGTGCATGACTTAAATTGAAAAATATTTGATATCCTTCTCAGGACACGTAAGGATTCATATTATTTAAGTTCAAATCGACTGCAGCTATTTCAACTACTACAAATAATTAAGTAATTAAAACATAATTTCCATATTATAAGTTTTAATTTTTTTTGGGTATAGCTAGTTTTGATTTGACACCCTTAATGTTTCTTTTTTACTTTCCTAAAATAGTAAAGTCGCAAAACTTGCATTTCGTTCACCCGATACGATGCTTAAAGCGACCAAGCAAATGCACCCATTTGCTTGTAACTTGCATAACTATTTACATTTGGTGATTCCGTGAATAATAAAATGCCGATTAAGCATTTAGTGTTAGCCTTTATTTGCAGATCTCATGGTTATTGTATATTCAAGTATTTTTAGTTTTGTTTTTAAAGTTTAGCGATCAGGAAAAACTCAGATTTCTGGCAACACTGGTTAATTGTGTCATACGACAGATGATTTTTGATTTTTCGTCAGTCGGGTCGTATAATCGTATTACCTTTGATTGGCTTTGATTGTTACTGTACTCTGTGGTTGGGCCAGTAAGTAGTATCTGTTACCATTATTGTAACCCATAGAAGAAGTTAACGTTAAAAATAATTTTATCATAATAATACACTTTTGTATCGCGCGACAGCAGGAAGGCCTGTATATGCATAGTTTATGCATTGCCTGATTACTGGTTAATGGCAATGCAAGTGTGCTGCTAATGAGGATACATTCTGTTAGTTGAAAGGTGTATTATGTCTTCAGAAACTAATAAAACTACAGAGCCCGGTGTGGTGTCCGTGCGTCCCGCTACGCGCAATGACATGAAGCACGTTCTTGATATGATACAGGTGAGAAAACGGCTCTAATCACTTGTTAATTGATTTTATTTTGAACTTCCCCATCTCCACATTACTGAACATTTATACTAATATTAATAATAATACTACTATTCATATTGAAAAATAATTAAATCTTGAGACCTCAAACACGGCCGTCTGTTCCCAAACTAGGCAGGGCCTGTGATATGGTAACCAGACTCCTGATAAAAGTACTTATATGTTACTAATTACATACCTACATATTACAGATAAATTACACCCAGACACAACAAATGATTATACTCTTCACACAGTAGTTGTCCTGGGAGGTTGTCTATTGTTTACCCGAAGATTATATACCACAATCATTATATTCCCGAATTTCATTTACTCGAATTTCATTTGCCCAAATGTTTTGTTTGCCCTAAAAGACATATGGCATACTTTTAATTGTCCGAAACGAAACGATACGAGTGCCATACGTATTGTTTTTCATATTTTTAATTGCCATAATAATTATTAGACATAATATTCAAACGCCATAATGATTATTAGACAAATATTTAAATGCCATAATAATCAAAACTACTTCTGGGTGGTTTATAAAAAATAACCACGAAGGGGATGGCAAGATCTATTTGCTCGCTTCACTCGCTCAAACGACCCCGCCATCCTCTTCTAACCTAACCTATCCGAGTTGGGGTGCCCTAACATCCCAATTGCATCCAGTTTTTCCTGATATAACAACCGTTACACACCCAATGTCAATGGCTAATGATGTTATGGCATATGATAATTATGGCATGTGATAGTTAGGGCATGTGATAATTAGGGCATGTGATAATTAGGGCTTACAATGATTATGACAAATGATGTTATGGTAAGTGACTTTATGGGAAACAAAGCTTCTAGCACGTGACTAATATAGCAAATAAGAGTAGGGCAAATGAATATTACATCATATAATATTATGGCTGTTGACTATTATGGCAAATGGTATTAGGGCAAATAAAATTCGGGCAAACGGCAGTATACCGTCCTGGGAGTGAAACAAACCCACAACTTCTGGCTCAACAAGGGTCACTAACCACTAGACCAACAGGCCTGTCAAATTCAAGGTTTGAAGACAATACAAAAACACTTTTTTTTAATAATAAAAAATTTAACTTTTTCATATTATTTCATTTTAGTGAGACCAACATAAGTATTACTATATCTGATGACAATGGCCTCTCGTGGTTTGCAGATTGAGTTGGTTTGGGCAGTGGTGGCAGAATCTTTTGAAGTCAGTAGTCAATCATCTTTATTGCATAAAGTAATTTAATAAAGTGTTTGAATCTATAAGTCTAAAAATTATAGATCAACAAACACAATGTCACCAACAATAGGTTGCATTGTCAAAAGTAAAATTATGATTAAAATACTGGATAACAAATAATGTTGCGTAGTAATTAAATGTGATTGTTATCTTTTCATATTTGGCTAGACCATCCGGATATAAAAGTGTGGGGGTAAAACTCCTGCCGATGGTCACTAGTGTTGTGATAGAAGTGGTCAGTGTACTGTGTATGATGAAGGTAAAAATTTGTACATATTTTAAAAGGCTTGTCAACGCAGATGAGGTTGTGCAGGTTGGCTAGTATTTTATGAATTGAAAATATTTTTGTGAATCATCATCTTTGGTCATATTAGTGCCTCACTAGATTGTAAGTCCCAGGTTTGAGTCCCAAGTAAAGCTATTTGGTTTTGGGTTTATCTGTTTTTGTGTTTAGCGATGCTCCATAAATTGTAAAAAGCTCCCCCTTTTTTTGTGGGATCTATTTTACATTATTCAAGTGACATAATATATAAAATTATTTGTTTTGAAAATGAACAGCTTTTAGTTATTACTAAACAGTCAAATCTACTTTTCACTTGCATTTACTATTAATGAAGTGTAAATTAGCTACTACCTAGTATACTATTTCATAGACAATGATCCTACATATAATGAGTAATGAGTCAACTAAAAATTTTAGGGATTTTAACTATTTGGTGGATTCGATAGTTAATAGACCTACCTTTTATTTATCAATCTAGGTCCCAAAACTTTAAAATACACAAATAGATAATCTAATAAATACTATTGCAAGTTAGCTGATTCCAATTTTAGTAGGCACTTCGTTCACTGAGGCAACTACACGACTCCGACGACGACACAATTAATACATTAGGTTTACCAATACAATATCCAATGAACCACATAGTTATAACAACTTAAACTTTAAAAAAATCGTTATTCTAATACAAAAACGGCATAAAATGTAAATGCGAGGTGTGTTTGGGACACCCGGTTGGAACGAAGTTCATTCGCTACATATAAATATTTTTAATGGGTTGAATAAATTGTATCAAAATATAGTACCTAAACATTTTTCCCTAGCTCGCCAGTTTCTGTAACTGGTCAGTTTCATAGATTCGTCAATTTTAAGTAATTCGTGAACTAGTCAGTTTCCTTACTCGTCAGTTTCTTAATTCGTCATTTTACATAACTCGTCAGTCTATGCTTTTGACAGGGTACAATCATGTTTAACTAAAACATCGTTCCTCGTGCGTGGTTCACCACGTCGACAAAATAAAAGAAGAGGTAACACACTTAAAAAAAAAATTACTGCAGGAGGCACTGGAATGCCGCGTAACAAAATACGAGTAGTAAACAATTAATTTTATAATAAAATTGAAAAATATACTTATACAAATTTAAAAACAAACTAGGTTACTTCCAACAAAAAAAAAAACGTTATAGGTAGGTATAATGTCACGCTCAGGATTTCACACGCATATGATGTCATAAATCTTCCATGTTTCTGGTAGAACCACCACTTCTATCCACAAACTTTAATTTTTACGCTTATTTCTACGAACCTCCCCGACCCGGATAATTAGTAGACAACCAACATCTTAGTTGCAGTAGTATCGCGCAGAATCCTCAGATGGCGTAAATAAAATAAATCAACTCACGGTCAGCATTTTTCGTTGCGCTAACACTTTTTTCTCGCTAACCCTCATCCGCCGAGCGTCTGAAGTATAACGAGCGATAACGAACTTCGTCTCAAAAAGTCATAGCAATTAATCTGCTCTCCTGTAACATTAGAATTTTACATAATTATGACTCACTGTACGTAGGATCCATCGATTAGATGTATCATTTTGAAATTTACATTTCACATTTTTTATGCACTCCTAGTATTACTCTGTGTCATATACCTATGTGAGATTTATTATTGACTGCTTCTTTTCTGTTAGCTGTACATCTTCCACAGCAGGTAAATAAGCTAAAATATCGCGCGTTTATGGGCTCAATCAGATGTGCCGTAGGGATGTGATCGGTTCTGCTAAAAGTGCTTTCATATGTGGTTGGCAGGAACTAGCGGAGTACGAAGGCGTCCCGAACGGCCCGCAGATCACCGTGGACGGTGAGACTACATATCCGCTCATATTGCCTCTGTGACTGCATAACCGCTCATATTGCCTCTCTAATTCCATCAGATATTGTATGACATAATGCAACCGTGGCTTACATCACTTTGGGCTTAAAGACGTTGTGTTGTTATATTTGTAAGGGGCTTGATAGGGTTATCATTGAGCAACTCTAAAAGGAGATATGCCAGTCAGGGACTTTACGTACGTCAGGCTGGCCCGGCCCCATGGAATTTGGTAATGAGATTGGTGTCAATCGAATGCTGCTTTAAAATCTCCTATAATCTTATGCTAATTTGTACAGTAAAAAAATTTATATAGCTAAGAAAAGAAAGTTACATTCATTTAGTTTTGGTCGTATACCCTTAAGCCTTCTGTTTGACTAGATTATAAAATTCTAAGAAAGTTCCCGATGAGTGACCATCAGTCATTAACTAATTTCAGGACGTATAGTTTGTTGAATGAAACAAAATTCGTAATTGTAATATTTTTTCCTTACCACCTTTTTAAATTAGTTAAGCAACATTTTGGACTTATATTCATTAGTATAACAATTGTTAATTATAAATAATCTGAAAACCTTATAATTTTCCCACCAAAATATATTATCATTTTTGTATACATAATCATTTTCATACGTTAAGTAAAAATCACAGATATTTTGGAATACATAACGAACCTATATATATTTTCTCCGTTTCTGGCTTCCCAACATAATCATATAAAGATAGTTCACAGACGCTACCACCGATTTTTAGACGGCGCTTGTGTCGCGTCACATGTCATAACCAGTGGTCGGCGTAGGTAGTGCCATTTGGTGGGATTCGTTCGTCGTGGCATAACGTGGACATACCCTCTCATCTTAAAATCCCGGGATTCTAAAGAATCAACTTTGATCAAATATTACCTACCAATATATAATTCAGAAATCCGCACCCTAAAAGTGTCTACTTTCCTAGTTTTTATTAATAGAATACCAGTTTCATAAAAACTAACCGAATAGCGTTACGACTCGTAATCGTGTAAATCTAAACTAATACTAGCTTATTCCCACAGCTCCGCTGGCGTTGTATTTTGCAAAAACTGACATGTACAAAATTTCATTAAAACTGTGTAGTTTCGGAGATTAGCGTGAACGAACATCACACATTATATGGGATTTTTCAATATTCAGATTAAAAAGCTAAAAATCTTATTGCGTTAGATAGCACCAGTGTTGGGTAAGTTTTAATTGTAAAGACAATTAAAGATTAACCATTGATTTATTGTTAATTGTCACCATAACAACTAAACATTTATCAATTGTAATTGTGGAAAATTACACTTATTTTTCTCGTTCATAAACATCGTCGGAAAGGAATTAAAAACCTTAATGTAAAAGGATCAAACATGCCAATACCCTTTATTGTCAGTTTAAAATACATAGTCGCCAGGGATAGGTACACAAAACGTACCGAATCCTTTTGTTCCATTTTCTAAAAAAAGCGGCGCACTTTGGCAATTTTGTGCTATTGTTTATTTATACATTGTACTAATTAGGTAAATATGTGTATACTGAGTTCAGTTTGCACTTCTCAATTCTCCACTTTGTGACTATCATATTATTTATTCGTTTCAAACACACCTAATAATATGTAAATAAAATAAAATAATTATATAACTTTAACAAAAAACTAATAAATACATCAAGGCGGGAGTTCTATTCTTGCATTTAAAATAATGAAATCTTTCGATTTTTGAAATAAAAACTGCATGAGGAAATATGTGATTCTGAAAAAGAGATAGAGTAAATTTACCAATTTATATCATAAAATATATTTATTTCATAAAATAAACGTAGTACAGCCTTTATATCTTATCGCTTTTATATTATATTTTATAATATATAGTATACTAATTATTTTTATTTAATTTGTTAAATTTAAGATAATTTTTATATTGTCAAATTGTACCATTCAAATTATATCCATGTTAATATACCATTTGAGGGCATTCATCCTAAATAGCACTACCTACGCCGACCACTGGTCATAACAGATATCTTCTCCGAGTAGACAGTATAGATGCGCAAGAGCCGTGTAGTTATCAACACTTCTGATATAATGTTTTCCGTTTTAATATTACTGTGAGTGTAAAATTTGTTGCAGTATAGTTTTTTGTGATATTATGTTTTAAAGGTAAGACATAACTTTTGATAAATTATTATAAAATATATCGACAAACAATCTTAGTGGGTAGCTACCTAATTATTAAAAAAAAATACAATAAATTAAATAAAAAGTAAAAAAAAAAATGCTCTCCGGCAATGTGGATGATGGCATCATTGACGTCTTATATGGAGCCAACTTATGTGCTCTACGTAATAACGATGGTGGCATTCGTCCGATTGCTGTAGGGTGTACCTGGCGGCGTATGGTGGCCAAAATTTGCTGCAAATATTACAGCGCTGAACTTGCAGCAAAATTCCAGCCAGTGCAACTTGGCTTTGGTTCAAAAGGTGGTTGTGAGGCTGCCATACACGCCCTTTCCACGTACCTTGGCAGTAACGAAGGGGAGGTAATCTTGAAGGTTGACCTGAGAAATGCCTTCAATTCTGTTAATAGGGAGCAAAATTGGAAACCCCTAAAATTTATAAATTTCTTTGGCAATGTTATAGATATCCTACAAAATTAGTATACAAGGACAATCTTTTGAAATCGGCCGTTGGATGTCAGCAGGGTGACCCCCTGGGACCAGTTATCTTCAGTTTAGCGATACACCCCATTATTAAGGAGATAAAGTCAAAATTCAACATTTGGTACCTTGATGACGGAACCCTAGGAGGGGAAGTAAAGACAGTTTTACAAGATTTAACTTTCATAAAAAATAAATTTAAATCCATAGGCTTAGAACTAAGTTCTGACAAATGCGAAATTTTTATTTGTGACAAAACAGACAGACACTCGACTGTACAGAAATTCAATTCATTGGCACCTAATATTAAAGTTTTAGAAAAAACGTCTCTCCGCCTTCTTGGGTCCCCGGTCTTGGAAGATGGTTTTCAATCTTTCATAGAAGACAAAATTAAAAATTTTGGTGATTTTTCGGATCGTTTACTTAAAATTAATGTCCATTCGGCTTTTACTATACTCCGTTTTTGTCTTTTCGTACCAAAATTTACTCATGCCCTTCGATCATCGCAACTTTGGAAACATTTAACACTTAGAAAAAATTGACAAAATTATTCAAAACACCCTTAGCAAAATTTTAAATGTGGCTTTGAACGACCGAGGCTGGCTCCAAGCATCCTTACCGGTTCGTTTGGGTGGTCTTGGCGTTCGCAAAATTTCAGATGTCAGCCTTCCAGCATTTTTGTCTTCGGTCCATGGCACAGAAGAGTTAACCAGGAAAATTCTAACAAACACACTGGTTAATTCTGAAGTGCTCTGCAAGACCGATGCCATAAATGCTTGGCAGATAGGTTGTCCCAATACTCTTTTACCTGTTAATCCATTCTCTCAGAGGCAATGGGACGCGCCGTTATGAACCTTAAGAAGGAATTATTTAATTGACACCGCATCCAATGTTGCAGAGCGCGCTCGTTTGTTGGCTGTGGGAGAATGGGAATCAGGCCTATGGATTCAGGCACTTCCATCGCCCGACATAGGCACCTTGTTGGACGATAACACATTCCGCCTTGCCACTTGCCTTCGTTTAGGAGCTCCTTGTGTTTCTCCGCATCTTTGTCACTGTGGAGAAGCTATCGACAGTCTCGGACACCATGGCCTTTCTTGTAGCAGAAGCGCAGGCCGTATATCTCGACATGCCAATCTTAATGACATAATCCGTCGTGCTCTTGTCACCGCCGGCGTGGTAGCCGTACATGAACCTAGTGGTCTGGTATGAGACGATGGGAAGAGACCAGATGGTATGGCGTTACTGCCATGAAAGATGGGTAGGCCTTTGGTGTGGGACGCAACCTGCGTTGACACCGTCGCGCCATCACATCTTCCAAGTACAGCTGGTTGTGCTGGCGCTGCTGCTGCATCAGCAGAAAGCCTCAAACGGCGTAAATACAATAATTTAGTTGGTAACTATGTTTTTGAGCCGTTTGGGGTCGAAACGCTTGGGTCATGGAGTCCGAGTGCTCGTTCCGTTTCTAAGGAATTAGCTAAGCGACTGATCGGCACTTCTCGTGACCAGAAGGCGGGCCTTTTTCTTGCACAGAGAATTAGCATTGCCATTCAACGTGGCAATGCTGCCAGCCTTCTGGGAACACTGCCAGTAGGCGACGATGTGGAGGAATTTTATGACGCATGCATGTAAATAGCCCATATACATTTCTGTATCTTTTTTTTTTAATAAATAATTTGCCTATTTTCTTACTTAACCTAATGTTTGAAAATAAAAATATTAATAAGTAAATAAAGTGGCACCATACCATTAAAAAAAAAAATATAAAATAAATAATGATATTTTTCTTTTATAGCTATTTTCTACGTTTTGGTTATATTAGTATCAATATTATTTTTTGATAAAAGGTGGTTAATAAAAAAAAAATTCTATTGCGAATTTTGTTTCATTCAACACACCAAATGTCCTGAAATTAGTTAATGACTGATGGTCACACTCATCGGGAACATTCTTAGATTTTGATAATCTAGTCAAACAGAAGACTCAAGGGAATACGATTACAACTAAACGAATGTAACTTTCTTTTCTTAGCTATATCAATTTTTACTGCACAAATTGGCATAAGATTATAGGAGATATTAAAGCTTTTAGGTGGCCGGGCTGAAACAATTTCAAGTACTTATTTCTCTCCAAATATATATTATAATCTTAAATGAAAGCGTTACAGATATTCTATATCTATATACCTCCTTATGTACTGGTATCATTTATTGTTAGGTGTTGCAGTTTTACTGTTTTATACTAACGAAATAATTTCAGCCCGGCCACCTACAATCGCTAATTTCTCGTATGCTATTGCGTTTTAGGATTCGATTTTGTGTTACATATGCATAAATTATAGGGTACATTTCATCTGTAGCAAAATATTGTCAGTATGTTTTGTAGATTAGTGGCAAACAAGGTGGCCGGGTTAAAATCGTCAGGCTGGCCCGGCCACCAAGAAGTGCTTGTACTTTCTTTTAAAAAGAGTTACATTGAAAACGAAGGCGTATGTTTGTAATAAGGAGTACATTTGATATGTAACAATATATTGTCAGTATGTTTTGTAGATTAGTGGCAAACAAGGTGGGCGGGCTGAAAACGAAGGCGTTACATATGTTTGTATAAATGGGTACATTCGATTGATATTAATCTCATTACCAAATTCCATGGGGCCGGGCCAGCCTGACGTACGTAGGACTCTTCATAAGGGGTCGTCCATTAATCACGTGAGGCTCGAAAGGGGGGAGGGGGTTCGGAAAAAATCACGAAATATCACAAGGGGAAGAGGGGGGTGGGGGGGGGGAGTGAGATATCACGTGTATTCATTTTTTTGTTGAACGAGCGATTTCTAAACCGAAAAGCGGCGCGTGACCGTGACTCGCAGTTGCCAGGCAATGATTTCCATATTATGCCAGAGATGATATTTTTATACCAGTCAGAAATAATCTTCAACCGTAATGTCTGTCTGGACATTTTTATCATGGTACTTAATTTTCGGGCATTAGATTATATCTTTATTTAAAGATAATATTTTAAAAAATGTAAGACACTTTTTACTAAAAAAAATACACGTGATTTTGGGTGGGGTTGGTCTAAACCTCACCACGTTTCACCAGGGGGTAAGGCGGGTCCAAAAAGATGCCAAAAAACATCACGTGATTAATGGACGATACCTAACTGCTGCTATCATTGATCATAAATACAATGGTATATTTGATCTACGGCTGCTGTAATAAATCAACTCTGTTCATTGGCTGCTTTTACTAACTTAATATATAAAAAGTTTTAACTGACAGGTGTTATAATTTTTTTAGAGTTCCGTACCATAAAGGGAACACTCCCTTATATGATTTCTTTGGTGTTTATCTTGAGTCACTTTGTTGTTTTTCGGGAGAAAATACATCTGGAACCGTACTGCGCGGTACGGTACCATTTAAGTTCTAAGGTGTGAAGATGAACGCCCTGCTTGTAACTTGTATAATAAAAGTCATAAGTTGAAATCGGAAAAAATATGAGTCATACAATTCCGCGCACAGCAGAAGATATGAGTCAGTCTGCTCTCGAGCACATTGACTCGATCGTGATCGATCAACCCTGTGTCTTCTTTCTTTCATGCTTCCGTGGTGAGTTGATCGTCAAGAGGAACAAGTGTCCTTCAGTCCTGGGAGTTCTTCATCCTTATGAGTACCGCCCCTTTTTAATCGATTTCTCTGTTTGTTCTTGGTGGGCTTTTAACTAACCCCTTTAGTTTACAGCGTTTATCGAAATAATATGCACAAAAGTCTAAAAAATAGTATAAATACATTTATTTACTAACTTATTCTCTGCATAACTCAATTTTAATTGTCAATATTGGACGCTTTTTAGGGGTCCGTACCCAAAGGGAGAAATCGAAAGGCTATTAACAAGTCTCTGTTGTCCGTGCGTCAGCGGGCTGTATGTATCCGTAATAGGTAGACAGTTGAAATTTTCAGTGTGTATTTCCATTGCCGCTGTAACAACAAATAGTAAAAAATTAAAAATAAAATCGAATATTATACGAGGCTCCCATACAAGAAACGTGATTTCTTGGCATTCTTTTAAATGTTGCACGATGGTACAGAACCCTTTGTGTGCGAGTCCGACTCGCAATTAGCCGGCTTTTTAAAGTGTGTCCGTCCGTGTTCTAGAACCTACAGCAGAAGCTCTGCTCCTTTGGGTCTAGATAGCGCTGTGTAATATGTCCCTCAATATTATTATTGTTTTACATTTTACTTTTGATCCCGTAAAAAATTAAGAAAAAGACACGAATCTCTAACAATCAATTTATTATTATTTGTCTATCTGCTAAAGTATACATAGTACAAATTATAATTCCTCTCTTTCTGAAGTCGATTCCCGTGTATCTTAGATCATAGAAACAAGGGAGATTTGGTAAGTAGGCGTGGCGCGTGCGCCCGTATTTAGCCTAAATTGGACTTGTTATGCGATTCTGTCTTCAATCGAGTGTCGACCAACGACCGCGTCACTTCTCTTGCAATTTGTCAATACTACGAAATGCCGAGTTGTTCAATGGTTGTATGCGGCTATAACAGCTGTAAAGTAAATTATATGAAAGATGGCATCTCATTTTATACGTAACTACAAGAATTATACTATATTTTTTCATAATATTCAATAAAAAAATATAGTACACTGATATTTATGATGATGAAACAATAAATCCACCATATTATTAGAACAAAATCCATTGCTGGCTTAGTAGGGCTCAAATAATAAATCATACTGTTGGCAACGCAATGTATGAATTTATTTGCCGATTCTCTCACTAGCACGATAAGCTCGTAGTACGGCCGCAACTGGGTCCCGTAAACTAAAGATATACACATGTCCACATGATACATCGCTTTTGTTTCTTACGTTTTTTTATTATTCCTGTAAGTTAAGTCAAGTACACATATTAGCTTATTTTTATCTAACGAACCTTAAAATACATGGATATAAATGTATAGTGTCAAATTATGCAGATTTATTTGTACTATTAAGTGTTATTTTTATTATAGTATATTATAGTATTTCCACTTTACTGGTCATTTAAATAATTCACTAACTAGTAGGTTTCCCAAACGGAAATAGCGCCTATTTATCTAAAAAATTTTTTACACTAAATATGCCGTTTTATTTTATCTTATTTTTTCTTAACTAAGAAGCAACAACAACAAAAAACAACTAAAAGTTTCACATTTAAAAAAAACATCAAGAATTTCCATAGACCTTTCCTAAGTTAGAATACCAATAACTTTACACTTTATTTTCGCAATTGAAATCGCTAGCGTGTATGTAATATAAATTGCTTTTGCACAGTACAACGATAATTTTTGATATCTATATGTATGTAAGGCGAACGGTAACTCTAAATAAACGCTATTTCTTACAAACTAAGGTGTGTATTCGATTATCTAGTGTAGTCATTGATTTGTTGATATCGTATACACTTAAGTGCGTGTGAGTCTGCATCTATTGGTGAAGACAATTTTCATATTTTATTGAGGGCACGTAGAAGATAAAAAAGCTTATTGAATTGTAACCTCTTTATTACTGTGAAAAAACAGTGTGACCAGTATGGCCTAAATGATACTACTACCATTTTAAAGTGAACAAAAAATACTTTGATATTACTAAGCAGTAATAAACATATAAGTACTACAATAATATTAAATATCGCACAGAACTGCATATGTAGTTGTAAACTAATGGAAGGGACAATTTGGAGACACCGGTTTTCGTACATTTCGATCTAAAAGGTAAATCTCCCTTGTCTCTATGATCTAAGCCGTGTACCTATAGGTGCCGCGCAGAACGAACGTTAACCTCTAAATTGTATGGTAAAACAATAATAGCGGCTGTAGCCTGTACCACAAAATTAAAGCGGTATACGATATCGTTCGTTTGATTTTCGTTTTCTATTAAAATAGAATATTACATAGCTGTCCGAAGTAAAAAACGGCAATGTATTACAAATATTCAATATTGTAGATCAGTAGATCAAAATTAATATTCAATTGGGTTTACAATGAATTATGCAAGATATAGCACAAGATGACTTCCCTGTCATAGGAATCTTTTACTTTTGTTTGTGTGCTTACACTTCTCGAGTTTTTCCAAACTTATTACTTAGTAAGTGCTTACTGACTTCTAAACTTTCGCGTTCCATGATAATAGAATTAATCCAGTTAGCGTTTCCGAGCGTTTGCTCAAAGCTTCGGCGCGCATACCCCGCCACATTGCACCTCTTACTTATTTTCAGTTCTATGGAACTTACCATAATTATGTTTAAAAACAACGATAAGAAAATGTTAATATGAGTATATCAGTTAAATGCCTCGTTCGACCGCGAACTGAGAGTTACAGTAGAATCACCAGCTACTTACACTGTACACCTGTATTTGATACAGAAAGTAGGGCCGCTCCTTATCTAAATAGTATAACTATCTATATATTAATACGTGAAGCGAAAACTTTGGATCCCTTTTTACGAAAATTGGGCGGACGGAGGAGTATGAAATTTCGCACACTTATAGTTTATACTAAGAAGAAGTGACGAATGCTAAAATTTTATGTCTATACAATGACAGGTCAAGTAATATTGGCCAATGAAATAAACCATGGCCGACCACCACGCGATCTCTAGTATATATAATTAGGGAAGGAACGAACGTTGTGGCGATCTTTGGGGGAGGCCTATGCCTAGTAGTGGGCATCAAACGGCTGAAATTATGATGATGATGATATAATTATGTATTTACACGGCAATTAACGCGGTCACGAAATAGGTATTACATACATATGAACTGCCTGACGTTTCGACCAGGTTGCACTGGCCGTGGTCACAGGCTGACTGGCTCAGTGGTGCACGCCCTCCGTCGTCGAGATCGTGAGGTAGAAGGTTCTTCATATACTTTCGAAATTTTTTATATTTTTTTTTTCGCCATTTACCGTCACATACTGTACAAATAGTGTCCTTAAGCAAACGGATGTGTCCTTATTTTGGTGTTTATCTTACTGCACATAAAATGGAGGTGGCATGTTTTTTGTCACTGGATTCCACGCTGTAGATAATTTGAAACTATCTTCTTGATTTAAAGTTTTATGTTTTTTTTTTTAATTTTAAACGCTTCACGTACAACCCTTGAGTAAAAGTGACGTTCCGTGGAGAGGACTTGCGTTGACCCGACTTGAAGGTGAAATTGAATCCAGTGATTGGTACCCGCTTCGAGTGCATGTTTTGCAATCGCTGATTTGCTAATCTATCGGTTCTTTACAGCAGCGATATGTTCTTTGATCCTTTCAGCAATAGTCTGCTTCGTTTTGCCTATGTAGGAACTACCGCAGCTGCAGTTGATTTTGTAGACACCTGGAGTTTGTAATAGGGATGTTGCGGGTACAGAATTTTTGACATCTGCGGATGCGGAGTTTTGAAAGCTCGATATGATGACCGCAGATGCAGATGTCAAAATCGATGCGGAAGCTCCACAATTGCGAATACGGATGCGAATATCTGCAACATCCCTGATATACAATAACAAACGCGTCGGATCTTGTCACCGAAACTTTCGCTCCTATTGTCAATCAGCATGTGTTTACGGCACACGCCAGTCGCCGGCCCTACTCACTTTCTTTCTTGTCGCGACTTGCACTACATCTGCATCCGCATTTATTATTGTGGATGCGGATACGGTGGCAGATGTCAAAATCGATGCAGATGCTCCGCGATTGCGGATGCGAATGCGAATATCCGTAACATCCCTGGTTTGTAACGGCAAGACATGCTTCGGTTTATCCACGATGTTTTGAACTTTTAACACAGAGTCGATCTTATCCGTTACTCCTTTGACATATGGCATGTAGGCTGGTTGTCTGTTCACCTCCGGATGCTAGCGTCTCATTGTCGATTGGTTCCGTCTTCCCTTCATCTGATATCCGTTACTTTTGAGTACCTCGTAAACATAATCCAGCTCTCGCTCCAAATGTTTAGGGTCACAAAGTTCGTAAGCTCTGCTCTTGAGTGAAATCATAACAAATGCTACAAGCGGGAAGAAATCGGTCCCAGGTATCTCGGCATTTTGGTGTCGATAGCAGCGTGGTTTGTCGTCTTTGGCAGCGTTATGTTAATACAGGGGATCCTGCTAAGCAGCACCCAGGACCTGGAAGGAATGCAACTGCTCGACAGGACCGATACATATAACTGACTGCAAGACGTTAGCCGATGTTAACCCCCTGGGAGATAGGTTTAAAGCTACAATTCTCAAGTGATGTTTTAATTTTATTTTATACTACGCATATTCCGGTACACATATTGTGATTAAATGAACAATTGAATGAAGGATTTTGTTGTTTTAGTCACGACTGCATCAAAGAATGCTTAGTTATTATTTATAAAAGAAATATAAATATATTAGAATTAGTAAAAATCGTTCAAAGTTCAAAACCTTATATGTTGCTTAGACTTTTTTGATGTGTATTTATGGCAGTTAATCTGTCAAATAAATATGTTCTGTTTCCGTTGTTGGCAGAGCTCGTTCGCGACGGGTTCGAGACAGCGTCAGCGTGGTTTTTCGGTCTGATTGCGGAGCTTGATGGCGCAATAGTGGGCCATGCCTTTTGCAACCGGGCCTACTCCAGTTGGACGTGCCGCTCCTATTACCTCGAAGACTTGTACGTGCGGCCGCACGCACGGCGACATCGCGTCGGCCAGTGCTTGATGCAGGAGCTCTGCCGGGTACGTTTGGGTACAAAGGATGGGCCGAGTGGGCGAGTTATGAAGACTTATGAAGTGGTGACCTACTTATGAAGTGGTGACATGTTGTAGATGGCAGTGCGTGAGAAGGTGACCCGCATAGACTGGCACGTGCTGGTGGACAATGCCCCAGCCCTGGGTTTCTACACAAAGCTGGGCGCGCGGGATTTGCGCGTCAGTGAAGGGCGCACCGCCATGCGTCTCGACGAACCCTTCATCATAAATCTTAGTTGCAAGCATTGAACGATCTTTTAAAATAAATGTTATACATCTTGCTACATACTAACTGTTAAATAACCTGCACCTCGGACGAGATCCCTTTGTTCTGTGTGGCACATTATTATAGTGCTGCCTCAGCTAAACCATTCCACGTAGTTAACAATGGTAGTTATAAACCTATAGTTAACACATGCCCATGCTGTGTATTGTTTGTAGAATACCAGTCATCTACATTATGTCTGTGCGTAAGCATTTCCTCAGACCTGTTGAAGATCGCTTGGATGCCAACTCAATCGGAATCTGAATGTTTCTACCCAAGCTATCTTCAACCTGAGCTAATCTGAACCTGACTTTGAGAAATTGGCCTATAATTATTGACACAGCCTCTGTGCTCATTTTTATGGATTGGATGAATCCGAGACTTCTTT
This sequence comes from Euplagia quadripunctaria, assembly GCA_963859945.1. Taxonomy (NCBI): domain Eukaryota; kingdom Metazoa; phylum Arthropoda; class Insecta; order Lepidoptera; family Erebidae; genus Euplagia; species Euplagia quadripunctaria. Next base: position 28,970,105 of record OY982560.1, read on the forward strand.
TAGATCTTCGGAAATTCTCCAGTTGAAAGCGATAGGTTACATATATGGAATATCGGCAAGCTTAGGATATCTTTATTTATCTTTAAGATTTTAGCAGGTATTAAATCTAAGCCAGCCGAGCAATTGCTTTTTAAACCAGCTATTAGTGCTCTAACCTCATCTTCGTCGGTGGGTAAGAGAGCGAAGAAATGACAACATTGGTTTAAGGTAAGTGGTTCACTTTGGGGAGTATTTTTGCTAATATTTTCAGCTAGGCTTTTACCGACATTTGCAAAGTAATGATTAATAGTTTGTACGGACTTCTGTGGATCATTTGAGCTAATTAGTTCTAGTGGAATATCTTTCGGTTTATTAGAATAAGTGATATCTTTAACAATTTTCCAAAGCTTTCTGCTATCAGTGCCTGCATTTTGAAGTTGTTGTTTTTCAAATTCCCTTTTAAGTTTTTTTAGTAAATAAGTGCAAAAATTCCTGCAGCGTCTATAGGTAGTCTTTAGTGTTTCGTTATCAGGTTTTTTTTTACATTTTTTGATACAGATTATCGTGGTTTTTAAACATTTGAGCATACCAGGAGTATCCAAGGTTTTAGGATTTTCTTACGATTGGATATTTTCACTTCTTTAGAGTTTTTTATTATAGCCGTGTGAAGTAAGTTATTAAAGTAAGCAGCGGCTTCATTCACATCTGTGATTGAATATAATGTACTAAAATCAATATTGTTTATTTCTGTGTTTAAACTATTATAATTTATATATTTAATTATTTTTGCGGGTTTTTGACTAGAAGTGGTAGCAATATATAAGGCAACACTGCTATGGTCGGTAAGGGTTGTTTGCAGGATAAGACAACGAGCTGTCAATTTTGTCTTCAGTAGTACGTGGTCTAAACATGTCCAATTATGCGTCGGTAGCACATGCGCAGGCATCATTCCATGAAATGCCAGTAAATCTAAGTATGAAGAAAGATTTGTGTCTTTACTTTGGTCAGTTTTGTCGATATTAATATCACCCAGCAATATAACATTTTGTTTATTAGAATATTTTAATAAAATATTATTTAGTGATTGAAGGAAATTACTAGTGTTTCTATAGCTAGGTGGTCTATAAATAGCAAGAGCTACCGTGTCTTTATTAAAATTAATCACAAGACAGTTAGAGTCAGATATAACACGTTCTACAATTTAAATAAATAAGCTCTTTTTATAATAAACAATTAGACCTTCATTTTGCGTAATATGATTAGTAGAACCAGAGCTATCATAACCATCTATAGTAGGTATAAAACGTGTAGAAGGCAACCAGCACTCAGTTAAAACAATGCAATCCCAATTTACCCCAGTTCTTACGAGAATAGGCAATAACCCAGGCAAATTACAATTTACACTCCGGATATTTTGCCGAAAAATTTTCAGGCATTTGTTAGTTTTAGGCAACAGAGACAAACATTCTTCTGCATCACAGATAGTAGACTCGGCTATAGTGAAGGTGTCAATATCGTTTTGAATATTAATTAATTCATTGAATTTGTTTTCAAAAAGTTTTTAACAAAGTTACTAGTCATTCTCATTATAAACATAAAAGTCAGAAATACGACAATATGTATGCGCAAGTGCTTGAGTGAAATGTTGTATAGAATTGTTTTCTTATTGAAGCGACAAAGTTCTGAACCTAATAAATCATCATGTCTGGTATATTTTTTAAGTGCGATAATTTGTTTGTTGCGTAAAGTATGTGGCGTCGCCAACAAATAAATACCACACCTGGCCCACCGGTATCGAGTAAGCCGAGGCGTTTAAACCCTGACCGCTTGAAGGAAGCCAAGAAGGAGTTTGAGGACATGCTGACCAACGGCACGGCCAAGCGATCAGATAGTCCGTGGTCTTCAGCTTTAGATTTGGTTAGGAAGAAGGATGATGGGTGGAGGCCATGCGGTGACTACCGCGCGCTTAACGCTCGTACATATACCGAAGACAGCCATTACCACTCCATTCGGGTTATTCGAATTCCCATAGGTTCATGACCTTTGGTTTACGGAACGCAGCGCAGACCTTTCAGAGGTTCAAGGACGAGGTGCTTGCTGGATTGGACGATTTCTGCTTTGGGTACTTAGATGACATTCTCTGTTTTTCCCCCAGTCCAGAGCAGCACGAGGTATACCTGCGACGACTACTGGGTCGACTACGAGAGTATGGAGTGTTGGTGAACTCAGTCAAGTGCGTTTGGGGACAACCAGAGGTGACGTTCCTGGGTTACCACGTATCTGCTTCCAGTACCCGCCCGCTGCACACCAAGGTACAGGTTATTCAGGAGTTTCCGGTGCCACAAACCGTGAAGGAGCTAAGAAGGTTCTTAGGTATGATAAACTTTTATAGACGCTTTATACCGAATGCAGCTAAGGCCCAGGCACCGCTTAATGCTATGCTCACTGGATGCAAGACAAAGAACCAGCCTGTTTCCATGACGCAGACGCAACTAGAAGCTTTCACTGAATGTAAAAAGGCGCTGTCGCAAGCGCGCAAGCAAGTGCGTGCGCAGTACATAACCGACATACGCTTTATACCTGGCTCTGAGAACTTGGTAGCTGATACACTGTCTAGGATAGAAGAGATACGGGTTCCTAAAGGTATAGACTATCAGGCGCTTGCACGATGTCAGGAGACGGATCCAGAGCTATAAAGCCTTCTTAAAAGTGGGTCGTTGCTAAAGCTGGAGAAGGTTAGAGTACCTGACACAGATGCGCCACGGCGCTGGTGTATGGCTAAGTTGCCAGATTCGGTTGCCCACAGAAGATAACAACTGATCGCGGCACGCAGTTCCAGTCACACATCTTTCGAACGGTCGCCGCCCTGGTTGGTGCGCGCCACTACAGCACGACTGCCTATCACCCTGCTGCGAACGGCATGGTAGAACGCCTCCATCGGCAAATGAAGGCAGCCATCATCACTTCACAATGGACCGAGGTACTTCCACTAGTGCTTCTAGGAATACGAAGCGCATGGAAGCCGGACATCGAATCATCACCAGCAGAGTTGGTCTACGGTGAACAACGTCGACTACCTGGTCGGTTCTTAGCACCGACAGACGACTACAAGACAGCTGACGTCACCGATCTCGCAACTCGCTTACGAAGTCGCATGGCCGACCTCACACAAAGACCTGCATCCTGCCACAGGAAAGCTCCATTCTATTTACCGCATAGTCTCAGCGACTCACCCTATGTTTTCTTGCGGCAGGACTTCGTTCGAAGACCGCTTGAACCTCCGTACGACGGGCCTTAGAAGGTTATACAGCGCCGATCAAAATGTTACAAGCTCAACGTAAGTGGCAAGGAAGTAACCGTCAGCATCGATCGACTCAAGCCGGCCTACTACACTCAGGAAGCTGACGATCCGGCGCCTAGAGTATCTGTTCCTGACTCATCAGCGCCACTACCTAAACCTGCTGAGCAACAAGAGAGGAGGACGAGATCTGGTCGTCGCGTACACTTCTCTGATTATTACCGCCCGCAGTAGCGGTCTAAGCCGGGGAGTACTGTGGCGTCGCCAACGGCTAGGACGCAGCATTTTTAAGCGCACATACCATGGACGCACCCTCATCAGCTGGGCGTGGTGTGCGTCGTCGCCTGGCCGGCCGGACGCATTAAAATCGCTTTCGCTCGGTCACGGCGGCCAGTCGACACCTCACTCCGACGACGAAAGCACGTTCAAATTTCGAAAAATTTTAAATCGCTATATACTTACGATCATTCTTAACGTTTTCTAAATTCTAGTTTCCGCCTTAGTTCTTGTTCTATTGCTACTAGTTTTTCTGTTCTCCTACGTGTACTTCTTTCTGTAACTTTCGTCAATAAACCGCTGTGATTTAAATTGCAAAAAGCCTTCTTGTTATTTCTAACATACCCGCTGAGCAACTACAAGTATAGCGTTTCTTATTAGTATAAGAAATTGATAAACACACAATAATCGTGTTTGCTATGTGTATGTAAATGTATTTTAGGGCGTACTAGCAATAACAATAAAAATATAAGAGTTACTTAGAGAATATAAGAAAAAACTTATGCATGCATTAAATATACCTGTAAACAGTATGAACAGACAAACATATTCTAGTCAAATATTTTTCTTGAGGTTTTCAATATCATCATCACAGCTAAGTAAGACGTAAGGCTCGTTGGCATTGCGCTTCAAATAAACCTTGCCGTACTATGTCCAACAGTATTCGAAGTTATGACTTTTAGCAAACACCCTAGCCAAATAATGCAGACGCCTGGCTGATGCAGTCAAGGATTCTGTCACATATATAGGCTTAGTGGGTCCAGCCATTTTGATAGTAGCAGTACTCAAACCTTTGTTATAAATTCTTGTAGCTCGTATAAAATTTTCTCGCTTAAGAGTGGATGAAAAGTCTATGATGATGGGACCTGCCGGCTTTTCTTTCAGTTTCAACCTAAATATATCTCGTATATCCGACTCTTCTATTGGAGCATTGATGGTGGTGCCAATGGTTTTTGCTATCTCGACCAGATTGTCCTTGTTTTCAGATCCATTATTTTTGGGTATATTTCTGACCTCAACCGATGTAGATTTTGCATTTCTCTCAAATTGCTCTAGTTTTTCCACAAGCGCTTCAATTTGTTTTTTGTAGTAATTATTTTGTTGCTGTAATGTTTTCAGGCTGCTAAGAACTTCATAATATTTTGCGGACATATGAACCACCGAAGCCTTGATTTCATCGTTTTGGTTTGATAGTGTTATTATAGATGATTCAAGGGAGGCAAACTTGGCGTCTTGCTGTTTTTTTATTTCGTCTATCCTTGACATTAGGTCAGACAGTGTAATATCAGCGTTGTTAGATAGGTCATTTAAACGCCGCTTACTTCGTTTTGTGATATTATGTTCATACGGAACATAATATCACAAAACGAAGTAAGCCAGATCCTGGCTCTCCAAACGATAGACAGCTGGGTCAGATTTGTAATGAGAAGGTGAGGTAAGTTTTGAACAGGTTTTTGGTGGTGTGCGTGAGACGGACATTGTTCTTCAGTTGTACTTCTTAAATTTCACCAATTGAAATTTAATTTGCAATCTATATTGTACAAGTTTGTAAAATATTAAATATCGATTGGTGCACTCGAAAATACCCATAAAACTCTTGGTTCATTTTTAAGGTTACAGTGTGAAAATCATACCGACACATGGAGTTATTGGTTACCATTTTGGAGCTTCAGTTTCAACAACACAGTTCATTCTGAGACAAATTATACACCATATGAACTAGTTTTTGGTAAACTTTGTCAAATACCGAGTAGATTTAGTGATTCCGTAGAACCGTTATACAATGTAGACGATTATCCGTTACAGCTAAAGTATAGATTACAATTAGCACATGCCGATAAGCTGGGTCAGATTTGTAATGAGAAGGTGAGGTAAGTTTTGAACAGGTTTTTGGCGGTGTGCGTGAGACGGACATTGTTCTTCAGTTGTACTCATTAAATTTCACCAATTGAAATTTAATTTGCAATCTATACGTATATTTCTTAAAATGGTAATAAATATTACTTCAACTTGGACTATACACTAATATTCACCCGCTAATCGCTGGCGCTTATAAACAGCGGCAAGCGAACAGTGACACGCGCAAGTCGCAAGTGACGTGTGCGCAATGGAGCCCCCGATGCTATCTGCGTCTCAGGTGTTGTTGTCCTGTTCGTATCCTTTCACCGAGTTCGTCACTGAGATCTCTCACTACGTTATGTGTGCCTAGTACTTGGCCAGATTTTTAACTTATATTTTTTCATAAAATTAGCTTCAATTAAAATAATTATTTAAAAAAAAATAATATTAAGTTGACACGTCTTAACGCTTCCGCGGTCCAGAGGAGAAGAAGAGGAATGCTTACACACTTTACGGCTACGGCACGATAAGGTGTGTTCAATAAAAAATTCCAAGTTCTTGACTTTACTGCTGATTGGAATAATAGTGTTAATTAATTGAACTCGAGGTAAATGTGACAAATTAATTTTAGCAAACATTATGCGACTCCCAATATCGCAAACCTGACTTTTTGCAGGATTAATCTTGAGTTCATAGTCCTTACTCCATGCAGAAATAAGCTCTTAATCCGAGTTAATAATATTCAGCGCGGTCGATAACAGATTGACAGGTTGAGATGTTGGGGTTTGGACGAAAGAAAACAACCACTTTGGTCAACCTATATTTATTAAGTGTCGTAATTATAATGTAATATGAAATGCACACATCGAGTAAAGCATAGAGTCAGCATTCTTATATTAGTGTAAAGGCCCGTGCACAATACGATAGTTGATCTTAAGAAGCATACATACTTAAAGTTTACACACTTTAGCTCCTAGGGAAAAGAAAAAAAAACAATAAGGTATTTTGTTTTTTTTTTCAACAGGATTACCCAATGCACAACTAATAAAAAATACAACAAAATTACTTTTAAGATACACTAGCAAACACAAGTACATAAACATAACTTAGTTTCTAATATGCCAACTACGTTTTACTATACTAGATTCGTATTATTACACTGCAGTGAAACAAAACAATAATGTTCGTTATTGATAAAAAGGTTTAGCTCTATTTTTATGAACTAAATCTATCTTATTGCTTTTACTTATTTTAACATTACAACCTAAATTTTCTAATACTACATAAGGACCTTCAAAGAGTGGATCTAATTTTCGACCTGTTTCATTTTTTAGTAAAATTAAATCGTCTTTATTATATTTAATACTATTCATGCTTTTGTCATACGTACATTTTCTTTTATATTTGCTACACAACAAGTTTCTATTGGCATCGGCATGTGCTAATTGTAATCTATACTTTAGCTGTAACGGATAATCGTCTACATTGTATAACGGTTCTACGGAATCACTAAATCTACTCGGTATTGTTGAACTGTGTTGTTGAAACTGAAGCACCAAAATGGTAACCAATAACTCCATGTGTCGGTATGATTGTCACACTGTAACCTTAAAAATGAACCAAGAGTTTTATGGGTATTTTCGAGTGCACCAATCGATATTTAATATTTTACAAACTTGTTTCTGAAATGAATTCAGCTCCACGATCAGTTGCTATCTTTTGAGTAATACCAAACTTTAAAATAAATTCTCTTACGAATGCATCAGCAACTGTGACCGTTTCCTTATCCTTAAGTGGTATAGCTTGTACAAATTTTGAAAGTTCACATTGTACTGTCAATATGTAACAGTTGTCATTTATGTCTCTATCTAAAGGTCCTACTACATCTAAGAATATTTTTTCAAATGCCGAGGAAGCCGTCATGGTTATTTCCATCGGCTCTTTAATATATCTAAAATATTTTGTTTTCTGATAATGAGTACACTTTCTAACAAATTCTTGTACGTCTTTTTCGATACCTGGCCAGTAGTATCTCAGTTTTATCGTATTTATCATTCTGCGCATACCAGCATGTCTACTGGTGGGCAGTATATGAAAGTCATTAATAATAATCTGTTTTTCGTCGTCATCAGTAATTCTTTTTATACCTCGTAAAATACATATTCGTGGTCCGGACCAGTTTGGATACGATTTTATTTCATCACAAATATTCTTAATAAATTCTAAATTATCTATACTCTTGACTAGGCAAATTTCATCTATAAACATTCTATTACAAAATAATCTTAATTTCTGCACAAAGTCGGCTCGCGAGAAGTGTGCCCTAAAATCAAGATTAATGTAAAAGACTTTCTTACTGGAATTCAAAGAAAAACACTCACTTTCTTCTGTTATCATCTTATTATCTCTTTGTTTTTTTAATTCACTACCTTTAATTGAAACCATTTCAACTGATTGGGAATTTTTTCTTAATATATCTACGACTCGTGGTTGATCAGGCCATTTGTCTGTAGATATTTGTACTAAGATCGGTGTTCATAATCTTCTTCACTCAACTCATTAATTCGTTTTTTCTGTGCTCTCGTCATCACTGCCACAATTTGTTCATGCATATTTTTTAATTCATCCGATGTCATACTCACTCTCGACAAAGCATCTGCAATAACGTTTTCTTTTCCTTTTAGAAATATTACATTAAAATTATATTCTTCTAACGCTAAACGGAATTTAAGTAACCTACTTGAAGGATCTTTCATACCAAAAAGATAAATTAACGGTTTGTGATCCGTCAAAATGGTAAATTTTCTACCATGTAAGTACGGCCTAAAGTATTTAACTGACCAAACTATAGCCAAAAGCTCTTTTTGAATGGTTGGGTAGTTCTTTTCAGCTTTATTTAAAGGCCTGCTCGCATACGCCACTGGTCTTAAATCTTTATTACATAAAACGGAACCTATTGCTGTACCGGAAGCATCTGTTTGTAAAATAAATTCATTATTATCTGAAAAATCTGGGTATTGTAAAATAGGTGAAGATATCAGAGAATTTTTAAGAAACTCAAAAGCATTTTGGCATTCTTCCGTCCAAACAAATGGTTGGTTTTTTCTACATAAATGTAATGTATAGCCTCACAACGAGCTGGAACAACTATTACATTATTAGTTTTATTATTTTCTTCTATAAATTCTAAGCTGTATGTTTTATTTTCCTTAATAAGTGTTAAAATAGAAACGGTCGGATCGCGAGACATGCCTACATGCCTTGCGTTCGGTTGTAACTCAGTACGCAAACAGTTCGCGATTGCTCCGCAGTGACGAACAAACGGTGTGATCGTTTTTTAAGCACTAAGCGTGCGATTTGTGTATTTCATTGAAATAAATACAAATACTTAAGTATTTAATATGGCAATTAGAAATTTTAGAGTATATTGTTTTCGGTTGCTTGAATTCTTCAAAAACGCACCCAGAGATAACATTTTTTAAATTACCTGGAAACTCCGAAAGGTAAGACTATAAAATAATTTTTATGTACCTACCTACTAGTACGTAATTTGTTTCTTTTCTAATAGGTAGGTATTTCGCTTTTTCCACCGAGTAAAATACCTGGATTAATAAATAAAAAAGTAGATAGGGTGACAAAAGTGACACACGAGTGACTTACCCACGCTCGCGTTAAAAAAAACTAGTAGGTAGTTCCTAGGCTAAGCTATCTATTTACTTATGTATTTAGCTACATACATATAATATTATTGAATTAGACGAAATATCATTATGAAATGATAATGAAAGTAAAAAATGGTAGGTACATACCTAGCAAGATTTACACTTTTTTTATGGTATAGGGGGCAAACGAGCAGACGGGTCACCTGGTGATGGTAAATGACTACCGCCGCCCATGGGCACCTGTAACTCGAGAGTCACAAGTGCGTTGCCTCCCTTTAAGGTGAGAGTAGAGTAGGACAAGAAGGGAAGGGGGGGAAGAGTGGGGAGGGGGGGAAGAGTGCGAAAATGGGGAGGGGGGAAGATTGGGGGGAGGGGGGAAGAGTGAGAAGAGCGGGAGGGGGAAGAGTGGGGAAAGAGGGGGAGGGGGAAGGACGGGAATATGGGAGAGGGAAGGGTTAGGGCCTCCGGTACCCTCACTCACGCGGCGAAATGCAATGCAACCCGTTTTTTTGTGAGGCCGTGGTATCGAACGGTGTCGAGCCGGCCTATAGAAAGAAAGAAAGAAGAAAGAACATATATTTATTCAGAACCGATATACGTGCCGAAGCATGGCTCTCCCACGTTTTAATTTACTTATTTTTAATTTACTTTATAAAAAGATTTTGTAGTAGCTAGCTACTACAAAATCTTTGAAGTTTTGATGTGGTTGTTTTGGTATGATATGGTTTGATATTAAGTAACGTTTGCAGTTTGCAGCGCGGTTCAACATCGGATGGGTGACCAAAAAAAAATGTTTTTTTGATTTGCTGTAGGTAATGGGGCCGTTAATTTTACGGACGGTTACTCGTCAGCTGTTTCTTGCATTTTGATTGATTCGGTTGGTGTTGAAGTTTGTAAGGATTGGAGTTTGGTAACCTTCGGCGACAGCAGTTTATTTTAACACCCAGAATAAAGGGAAATCTATTTATATTTATAAAAATTAATTATAATATTTACAATCACAAAACTAGAAAAAAACTCAAGTAGGTAGATGAAATTATGGGCAGCCCTATCGTCGTCGTCTGTCGTGTTTACGTACGGTCCGGCTGTAGGTAATTATATCAAGGAAAGGGCCGCGTCACAATACTGTATAACTTATACTGTGACCAGGCACACAACAATTTTGAATGGAATGGCCTAGGCTGTTGCTTAATAATTCTCCAAAACCTTTACCGATATCATCAGAAAATAATAATGACTGATAATGAATAGTGCAATGTAAACTACTCACAGACTCTACAGGATTACACTGAGCAATGTTAGGAGTTTCCTGCACAGATATAATGCCCTGTTTTTCCTTAGTGAGTGAAAGAAGAGATATTGAGTTATATTGAATATCATCTGTACGAGGACCCCCAACACAATAACTGTGTGAGTTCAATGTGAGAGAGTCTAAGCGGTCAGCATTGTAATTACACAGATCTACCAACTGATTGGCAGCAAGAATATGTTAATTTATTTGTTTCTGTGAACTGACATATTTATTATATAAGGTGTTTAGGGACTCTTCCAGTAACTTTGTTTCAGTAATTGTTGAGTGTCCTTTTCATACTGTCGTACTCATGGACTGGCATGATGATCTAGTGGTTAGTGACCCTGACTGCTGAGCCAGAGGTCGTGGGTTCGATTTCCACCCAGGACAAATAATTGTGTTATGATACCTAATTTAAAAAAGTGTTAAAGCAAATATTAAAAAAAAGTGCAATAAAAGAAAAGAGGGACTCGATCTGGCATGCAGCCGAGTAGAAAGCGTACACTATACCAGATAAGCCAAACGCTCGCTGAATCATAGTTTGAAATAAGTATATACATTCTACTTACGTTAAAATGTTATTACAGCATTTATTGATTTTCCTGTTTGAACCAAAGTTTAACCTGGGATAAAAAGTACAGTAAAACCTGCGCAGGCACTCAAACTATTACCATACTAAGTTTCAAGCATATCCCTTCAGTAACTTTTGAGTTTATCGTGAACATATAAACAGACAGACAGACAGACAAAAAATTTTTGAATCGCATATTTGGCATCAGTATCGATATCTTAATAACCCTTTGTTTTGCTTTGCAACATTTTAAAAACACTATTTTACTCATAAATGTTTACATGGCCGGAAGTATCAGTAGCCAAAGAAGAGACTTATTAAAATTGAACTAATTTGGACGGGAATTATCTTGCTTATCAGACTATAACATTTAGTTTGTAGTTTTGAAAAGAATGTTGTGATCATTGAACAGAGGAGGTACACTTTTATTTAAATTTCTAGAAACAAAGTAAAAAACAATGAAAGGCATGCTGTTGGCAAGTATGACGGAGCTTGTACATAACGTGTGATGATGACAAGTCACGCGCTGGTTCCATTAAAGCGGATGAGATGAACAATAAGCCTGAGTGCGTTTTCTCGATTGTTAACAGCTATGCACAGTCTCGAATAAGATAATCTGTTTAATTATTTGCATAATTGACTTTTTGCGAGTCTTCATTTAACAATAATTACTAATATCGATGTGTTAACTAGATTTCATACAATACATTAAAATTAAATCCCTCGAAGTGAAATATTTTAAGAAAGGAAATGCTATAAATGGGGAATGTAGTAAATTCAAATTCAAATTCAAAATCATTTATTCAATTAAGACACTAAGTGACATTTATGAACGTTAAATTGAAGCTACTGTTAAAAATCATAGATCGACGCAAATAGACGCCACAGCATGTACTGGATTGTCGTGGTAAATTGGGTGAAAACACCAAAATCTACTGCCTGCTTGTGTCGATCTATAACTTCCAGTTTCCAAAATGCGTAGAGCCTGTACGGAATATGGTTACCGTACAGGGGAAATATGGTTAAATGAAAGAGAAGGTTAAGCAAACTGATGGTTTATCTACTTAACTTACTCTAGGATGGTATGGTTAAAATGGTTATGAGCACAACCGAACCAAATGGTGACCGAATATGTACTAATTTATATTAATGATGAAATAGCACGGCTCGGTGTAAACTGCTGAGCGCGCACAACGTGATTGTACGAGGCTCGTGTCGATTATTGCATCGTACATGCTCCCACCTCGCGAGAAGGATGATAACTATAACAGATGGTCGTGAACTCGTGAATGATGATGAGACAAGGTGATAAACAATAACCTTATGTGTAAAAATTAGAGTCTCTATGGTTTACTACTGGTTTCCTTATTAAAGAAGAGTTTAGGAAATACAGGGGAAGTAGATTGGTCAATACGAACACTGGGTACTGGTTGCACTTCACTTTGCTCTGCTTTTTGACTTACACTAACATATTGGTCACTGACACTGTAATGAAACGCGGCGTTGGTGAGACCGCGCTGAATAGCTTGCTCCACTGCCGCTGCGCTCGCCGGCGGAGGATCGTGCCCCGCGGCCCCCAGCGCAGCACCCGTAGCGAGGCGGCGGCAGCGCGACCGCCACTGCCTCACACCATATGCTGCTGCTGTCACTCCGCACACTCCCACCAGCAAGTAGATTGCGATGTAATGGTGGACGTCGTGCTGAGACACCTGGTTCACTAACCCCGTCTCCGCCTTGACTTCCTTTACTTTAGAACCTATTTCTTCCAACTCCTTTTCGTTGCCACTGATTATAGGTTCCGGCTCCGTAAACGATGACGTCCAATTCTGGTTAAACAGATGGTTTACCCGTGCAATTTCTACCTTTGCTACGTCAGCATGCACTCTCAAATCTTTGACTTGGTGTTTCTGGGCAATGATAGTAATATCTGAGCCTTTGATGACGCAATCACTTCCTAGTTTTATTATACCGCTATTGATGAGGTGGTCTGTGGTAACCTGGTCTTCACATATGATTCTTATTGACCGAGGGTCACAACAAAAGAACATATATGTATTAATATTATTTAATTGGACCCACGAGTCTTGGCACGACCTGGACTTAGTTTCACAGAGCTGTGTTTCTTGGTCTTTGGTGCATAATCTTTCCTGAGCCTTCATGTGTGAAAAGGGCTTCTGTAAGGGGCATAATTGTGTTGTCATATCGAAGTGAACGCATTCTGTAATATCTATGTCTGATAATGGTATGTATAAATCCTTCCGTAAGTTGATCGCCACGTAATGTGAAACAGGTAGTAGGGTGACCATATTGTTTTTTACTTTCTTTGGGATCGAAAGTATTTTATATAAGTCATAATTATCCCGACTAACGAGAGGTATTTTAATTTCAAAAATAAAATAGCCTTTGTTCATTTTCGCCCTTACTTTCAATAAGTGGTATATTTTTGGTAGTTCGGTAGGAATATTATCTATAGGTAAGCTCAGCTCCTTTGATAGTTTGCCTGAGATGGTATTCAATTCATTCAACAGTTGTTCTGGCTTCAATAGATGTACGTTGAATTTCCCGTAATTAACCTCGGAGATGGTGTCTACTAATACATCCTGAATATTTTTCAAGTTCACCAACAAACTATTTGCTGCGATGGAGGACAATAAAAACTCATTGGTGTTTTCAATACTCCTGACCTCATTCTTCAACGAGTTGGTAATATTTTGTACTTGGTTAAGGTGTTGGTTGAACATTTTGTGCTGTTTATCAATGGAAGACCCCATTCTTTTCAATACATTATATTCGGCCTCTACGATAGAAGTTTGGTTCTTCCATAGCGCCGCTAAATGGTTCTGGTTAACTCTTATGAGGTCGATGTCCTGTTTATATTTTTCAGCGAATTGGTCATCAAGTACACCGAATAAACTGTGTGCAATATTACCTACTGCATTAATAAGACCTCGACGCCGACGCTGTGTGTGGCCGCCTGGGAACTCCTGACTTGACAAAATGTTATTGTATCGCTCCAACTCATTATAGCTGTGACGTAGTTGCAATAAAACGGATCCACAGTGAAATTTTGCAGCTGATTGACTACAGATATTTTCTAAATGGTTAATATACTTCAGTAGCAATGTAGTCCCTTGCCAATACGGGTTTACGTCGTAGTAGACTACAAGCTTCCATTCATCCCTTACAACGTGCACAGTAGATATTCTATCAAAATATAAACTCAGACTGTCGTTTAAGTTTACTATACTATGAGCACACGTGATGGGTGATATTAAACACGAGAACAACGTGAGGGCTATGGTAATAAAATGATATATGCCTCGTTTGTTGTTCTGTTTTGGACTGGATTTTGGTGAAGGCACTTCGTCGTCCGATTCGTCGAGGAGAACTGCTGAACTCGCATTTTCGTTGTGACAGGTTGTACTTTCATTTATTGGTAACAAAGATAATTTAACGATTGGTCTTTTTACTATTCCATTTTTGGTTTTGACGGATACTACTCTGACGAAACCGTCCTTACCAGGATGGAGTTCCACTACTCTTCCTAGGGCCCACTTTCCCGGTGGGAGATTGACGTCATGTATTATTACAATGTCGCCAATTGTCATATTTTGCTGCGAACGCTGCCATTTGGACCGAGTATTCAGCTGTGTTAAATACTCTGTTCGCCATCTCTTCCAGATATCTTGGTATATCTTCTGCGTTAGTTGCCATCTGGTTCGTAAATCCTTTTCTGTCTCAACAATGGTTAAAGTGGGTCCGCCTGAAAGGAAATGTGCTGGAGTAAGAATATCTAGGTCCTCCGGATCTTCGGTTAGCGGACATAGAGGCCTAGAGTTGAGACAATCTTCTAATTGTGCCAGTAACGTCGAAAATTCTTCGAACGTCAATCTTTGCTCTCCTATAACACGTTTCAGGTGGTATTTCAGGCTCTTTACCGCTGCTTCCCATAGACCTCCGGCACTGGGCCACGATGGAGCGTTAAAGTGCCACTCAATTTGCAACTCTGTTATAACATTATAGAACTGGTCGTCTAAAATTAATTTTAGGTTGACTATCTCTTCCTGTAGCACTCTATTGGTTTTTATAAAATTAGTCCCGTTGTCACTATAAATGTGCCCGGGTACTCCCCGTCTAGCTACAAATCTACGAAGAGCTGCTGTAAAAGCGGAGGCAGTGAGGTCGGATACTATCTCTAAATGTATGGCCTTGGTTGCCATACAAACAAAAACTGTTATATATCCTTTGGTACCTCTCACTCCTCGTCCCTTTGCTGATTTAACGTCAACAAAGCCTGTCAAATCGACCCCCGTATGGTAGAAGGGTCGAGTTATATTGGTTCTGGCTGCTGGTAAGTCTCCCATTAATTGGTTTTGCTTGGAAGGACTATATCTTCTACAAACGACGCACCTTCGGATTTGTTTCTTAACTGCTCTATTGCCACCTTGTACCCAATATTGTTGACGCAGCCAAGCCAACGTTAAGCGTGCGCCACCGTGGAAGGTCATTTTATGCGCTTGATCAATGAGCATGTTTGTTATATGTTGGTTATTTGGTAAAATCGCGGGATGCTTCATGTTATACTGCACACCTGCAGTTGCGATTCGTCCCCCGACTCGTAAAATTCCTTGGTTGTCCAGGTACGGATTCAGTTTCAATAGTTGGCTTTTAGGATTTGGTTGGTTATGTTTGTTAATAAAAATAATGTCTTCATAAAACTCTGACTGTACATGTTTAATTAGTATATTTTTCGCTTTTCTTAATTCTGGAATCGTTAAATAATGTGGTTTATTTTGCTGACGTGACAATATTCGTAGCATCCAAGCGAGCACTCTTGACACACGCGTAAAATCGCTGTGTCTGCTTAGTATCGAGGTAATGACTTGGTTCTCGGATTTTAACGTCGTAACATTGATCGACGTAGTTTTCTTTAATTCTTCAGTAGTATGGTAAGTGCTACTTTTTATGGTTTTTTCATCAAATGATAACAGCCATGTTGGTCCATGCCACCAAATAGGATGGTTGATTAGTTGCTCAGCGTTGATGCCTCGGCTTGCACAGTCAGCAGGATTCTGTTTTGATTGTATGTAGCGCCAACATGTTGGTGGTATTATTTCTACTATTTTTGTGACTCTATTGGCAACGAATGGTTTCCAACGGGTAGGTTCGCCAGTTAACCAGCCTAACACTGCCGTAGAATCTGACCAACCAAACATTTTAATTTTGAATTTAGACAAGCATTGACATGTGGTTTTTATCAACCTTGCTAGTAGGACGGCTGCACACAGTTCTAACCTTGGTAAGGAAACTATCTTTCTTGCTGGTACGAGACGCGATTTTGCTGCTACAATGACCACTGATGGTTCGGTATGCTGGTTTCTATAGACCTTGCAGTAAATAACACACGCGTAGGCCCTTTCAGACGCGTCACAAAATCCATGTAATTCTATGGTGTCACCTTCTTTGCTTTGCAGCCACCGCTGAACCTGGACCTTGTTGATTTTGGTTATATCTTCTTTCATGGTATTCCACCTTGAGATGATGGCATCTGGTAAGACATCATCCCACTGTAGGTTGAGTAACCAGATTTCCTAGAATAATAATTTAAATTTGGTTGTTACTGGTGACAACCAACCAAGAGGATCGAAGACCTTGGATATGGTAGACAGTAGGGTTCTTTTGGTAAGTTTGGTAGGCGGTTCTATTTTTAAATGAAACGTGAAATGGTCATCACGTGACTGCCACTGTAATCCGAGTGCTTTGGTGCACTCTTGGTGCTTGAAGGTGTATGTCTGATCCTCACTATCAGTGGGGCTGCATTCTTCTACTAGTTCCACGTTATTGGAAGACCATTTTCGGAGGTTAAATCCAACGGCGCTTAAAAGTGCTATGAGGTCGGATTTAAGCTGTTTGGCTGACTCCAGGTCCTGGTGCCCATGGAGTACGTCATCCATGTAAAAGCTGGTTTCCAAGACCTTGGCTGCTTCTTCAAACCGATGAGCTTCATCTTTAGCCAGCTGTTTAAGCGTCATCATCGCTAAGAACGGGGCTGCCTTTGTCCCGTAGGTTACAGTGGTCAACTGGTATTCCCGCAGTCGTTGCTTGGGACTGTCTCGCCATACTACCTTCTGGAGGGCCTGATCTTCTTCGTGGACAACAATCTGCCTGAACATCTTCTCTATGTCAGCCGTAAAGGCAATTCGATATTGTCTCCAACTGATAATAAGAGATAACAAATCTTTTTGTAAATTGGGTCCGCTATACATAAGATCGTTTAATGAAAAACCTGTCGATGTTTTAGCTGACGCATTAAAAACAACACGCGTAGCTGTGGTCGTTGACTCCGCGCGTAGTACACAATGGTGTGGTAAATATGACTCCGGTGTCTGGTTACCGGCGCACGCCTTCATATGATTTAAATATAAATACTCATGAATGAATTGTTTATAACTCTCATATATCATTTTATTTCTGGTAAATCTTCTTTCCAAATGACGAAATTGGGCAACGGCCTTGGTTTTGGACTCCCCTAATTTCTCTATCACATCTGGTCGAAGTGGTAATCTTACAACGTAACGTCCGTCTGGTTGGCGTGTTGTTTTCAACTGGTAATGTTGCATACATTGATAGTCATCATTAGGCATGTCTAGCATATTTTCAGAGAGGTCCTCTATCTCCCAGAATCTCCGAATATCGTTTAAATCAATCAATACGATGTTACAGTAGCTTTGAGGTTGTACAGTGCCGCTTAAAATCCAACCAAATTCCGTATGTTGAGCTATTGGTAGAGAGGTGCCCTTACGGATAACACCTGGTAGTAAAATTAACTCGTACACTTCAACGCTTAAAATCATATCAATTGACCGACTTTTATAGAACTCCGGGTCCGCTAGAGGTATGTTTTTTATGTGTGGCCATGCTGGTCTCGTAAATGATTGGTTTGGTAAATTTCCAACGACTTGCTTCATGACGTATGCTTCTGTGTCGATGGTAAAGTTATTGTGTAAAGACGATATGGTAATCTTTACAAGCCCCCTGCTAGTATTGGCCTTAGCCCCAACGCCTACAACCACACAGTTGCGTTTAATCCGGGGTAGACCTAATAATTGCGCTGCCTTCTCAGTGATAAGTGACGATTCCGCACAGGGATCGATGAGAGCACGCATGGTGTAGTAACAACCGTCGATTGTTTTGATATTAATTAAGGCTGTGGCTAGCAACTTGGTTATACTTTCTGAAGACCCTTGGGTAACGCATATATTTGATTTTCGTAGCTCTTTCTCAACGAATGGTTTGCAAGTTTCATAAGCATTGTGCAATAATGAGTTGTGCGCATTGTTACAAACCCGACAAGTTTTTTCTGAATTGCAGGGCTTGCCAAAATGGTTAATTAAACAGTTTTTACATAATTTATTGTTTTCAATAATTTGACGACGTGTTTCTGGCCCAGATTCTATGAATGTTTTACATTGAAATAATGCATGGTTATTATTACAAAGTAAGCATTTTCGCTGTGGTGCAATTGCGCCAGGCTTCGTCGTCGCATGATTAATAGTAGGTTTATGTTGAAATATTTTATTCGTCGAATTATTTGGTAATTTATAGGTATTTCTTTTGTGAGTTTGATAGTCAGTATATGGAGAATTGGATGGCATTGGCTTATTCGTCTCTTGTTTACGCCTCGAGGACTCTAATGACGTAAACTTGGTCTCGAGAAAATCCAAAAATTCTGTTATGGTTGGTAAATCTCTAGGGTTCCGTAGTGACTCAATATAATCATGGTGGGTTTCCGCATCTAATTTCTGGGTCACAATATATACGATGAGTGGGTCCCAGTTCGTAGTGTCGACCCCCATTGCCTTAATAGCGTTAAGACACTCATTGGTAGTATCATGTAGCTATTTAACAAGCGCGGCAGATTGCTGTTGCAGGTTAGGTAAGGCTAAAAGTACCTGAATGTGTGAGTTAAATATAAGTCACATATTGTTGTATCGATGGTTTAGTATGTCCCAACAAATTTGGTAATTGTCAGAACTTATGCGTAAGTGTTGTATAAGTTTGTCCGCTTCTCCCCTGAGTTTACTTTTAAGATATTGCATTTTTTGCGCACATGGTAATGATTTATTATTATGTATGGCTTCACAAAACAAATCTTTAAAAGATATCCATTGCTGGTAATTGCCGCTAAACATTGGTATTTCCATTTTTGGTGTAGACTTCTCCCTATACGACGTCGACCACATTTTGCTATTAATAGCCTTTTTTATAAAATTATATTTCTCCTCATATTCATTAAAGGCTTGTTCGTACCCCTCATTCTCCACGATGCTGTCGTTGTCTATCTCCCAATGTAAAGTATCGATCGCCGACCACCTAGATTGTACCGTTTTGAGAATGTCTTCGAACTCCCATCGCTCGGAAATGCTTTCCAGATCGACAGCGTCAATGGTGCGCGAAAATACCTTAAAATTGGTCTTCTGCTTCCGCAGCATTTCTTCTATCTTACATGGATTACCCTGAGTGGTTGTTTTGGTTACAATTGGTGACCGAGAGGCGCCCGCCTCTGTTGGAGTGGTAGAAACATCGTGACGCTCGGAAAATTGCGATAATGGTGTCGCTGGTTTTAAAAATGGTTTGGTTATGTCTGCGGTCATATATTTCTTAATAAGTGTCTTAATTTCATTATAAAAATTGAGAGCTTTTTGGTAATAGTTTTCGCTAAAATAGTGATGACTAGGGTCTTCGAATTCAGCTCGCAATTTCGTGTGATTTAGCTGAAATTCATTCCAATAGGCATCTAACGTGTTTAACCTTTTTTCAAGATAGGCAGGCGTCTTGCGTTCTGCCCCATCCTTCTTGAAATTACTTCGGAGGGTGTCCATCGCAGCCATGATTTGCTCTTGCGTGGCTAAAAGTCCCTCCATGTTGGTTGTGGTTAAAATGGTAAAAAATTGGTAAAATAGGAAAGATCTTACTCAGAAGACTGGTACTTGGTGACCTGGATTGTCCCGGAGCTTGATCCTGGTTACTTTGCACAATGTGTATTGGTACACTGGTAATGGTTACCGGTAATGGTTACTGGTAGTGGTTACTGGTAATGGTTACTGGTAGTGGTTACTGGTAATGGTTACTGGTAGTGGAAATGGTACACTGGTTGCGTTGTCGTAAGCGGGTTCACTACCACGTGTTCACTTTTAACACTCGCGAGGGTCCCGTTTTACGACGTAAACTCGAAGGACCACTATGTACGGAATATGGTTACCGTACAGGGGAAATATGGTTAAATGAAAGAGAAGGTTAAGCAAACTGATGGTTTATCTACTTAACTTACTCTAGGATGGTATGGTTAAAATGGTTATGAGCACAACCGAACCGAATGGTGACCGAATATGTACTAATTTATATTAATGATGAAATAGCACGGCTCGGCGTAAACTGCTGAGCGCGCACAACGTGATTGTACGAGGCTCGTGTCGATTATTGCATCGTACAGAGCCTTATGAGAAGAATACTGGCAAAAGAAACTCATGGCCACTCTTTTTAAAAGTCAGATCTTCAGGTACAATGGTATTAGTGTTACATAAAAGATAAGCATGATGCAAGCTGTTGCCACCTGAATTACATTTTATTGAAATGCTCCAAAAGCTAACGTACAAACAAAAAATATCACTCAGTGATACCGTTGAAGGTTCGAACCTATTAAACATAGAAATCATTTAAGGTGCACATCAGTTACAAAGTCTACTGTTAAAACTAATTCGCGACTGGATTAAGAGGCTAGAGTTGCAGTTGAACGAACCAAAATAATAGTATAGGCTAAAGCATCGCTGACTAGGCCGACCAGTCACCCCAAGCAGCACCCGTTCACGAGTATGACGCATGGACCAGCCATCGTCTCCTTCGCCATATCAGAGGGAAAGAAACGACCCGCCCCATGACGACGCCGCAAGCAATGACATTTTAGTGAGCATGACGAGCCATAGTCGAGATACTGATAAAAATTACTACTAGTCAAAATTACCATAATAATCGTCACGCATTACTTTCAACTAACAATGGTTTGTTAATAATTTAGTCTAATTATAAGACAAGACAAGAAGTTTGTGTGTATATACCTAAAGACACCTTAAGCCCAAGACTGTTTGTCGGTTAGATAATCGTTGATCGTATAGTAGGCTTTCCTAATAAGGTGATTTTTTACAGTACGCTTAAATTTATCTACAGGAAGGTCGATTACATCTATAGGAATTTTATTATAAAAACGTATACCAAGACCTTCGAACGAGTTGTGTACCTTATGTAAGCGATGATAGGTAGCAACGAGTTTAGACTTGTTTCTTGTATTAATATTGTGTATATCACTGTTTTTCTTATAGTCATTGATATTGTGCCTAACAAACATAATATTTGCAAATATATACTGTGATGCAACAGTTAAAATACCTATATCCTTAAACAACTCTCGAAGAGAGACTCTAGCACCTAAATTGTATATTGAGCGGATGGCTCTTTTTTGAAGAATAAAAATCGTTTCAACATCAGCCGCCTTGCCCCAAAGTAGTATACCATAGGACATGACGCTGTGAAAGTAGCTAAAATAAACAAGCCTAGCTGTGTCCGTATCAGTGAGCTGACGTACCTTCCATACTGCGTAAGCTGCCGAACTAAGCCTACCTGCAAGGCTGTCTATCTGGGGTCCCCATTGCAGTTTACTGTCTAATGTAAGTCCCAAGAATACTGTTGAGTCTACAATACTTATTATTTCATTATTTAGAGTTAGATTAGTGCCTAGCTGTTTTACATTTGGCATAGTAAATCTCACACACTTTGTTTTATTTGAGTTCAGTAGGAGATTGTTAGTTGAAAACCAATACAATACATCATTTAGCGCCCTATTCACATCGTCAAAAACTGTTTTTTTACGATCGACTTTGAAAATAAGTGACGTATCATCAGCAAATAGAACTATATCACAGCGATCTTTTAAATAATAAGGTAAATCGTTTATATATATGAGAAAAAGCAGAGGACCCAGTATAGAGCCCTGGGGAACGCCCATAGTAACAGGTAATCCAGAAGACCTCGCACCATTGACATCTACATGTTGAATTCTATCTTTCAAGTAGGAAACAATTAGTTCCAAAGCAATACCATTAACACCATAATGCCTAAGTTTAAGAATAAGCGTGTTGTGTTCTACACAGTCAAAAGCTTTAGAGAGATCGCAAAATACACCTATCGCATCTTGCGAATTCTCCCATGCATTAAATATATGTCTCAAAAGAGTTGCACCAGCATCAATTGTTGAACGACCCTTTGTAAAGCCAAATTGTTCTTTGTGCAATAAATTATTTCGATTAAAATGGCTTTCTAGTTGTTGCAGGATAAATTTTTCAAAAATTTTACTTATAGCCGGCAAGATTGAGATTGGCCTAAAGTTACTTGGTTCAGTTGTACAACCCTTCTTGAATAAAGGTATTACTTTGCTATACTTCATCAGGTTAGGAAAAACACCAGAATCAACACATCGATTGAATGTTATAGCTAGAAATGGCGCTATATCAATTATAATAGTTTCTATTAATTTAACAGAAATCCCCCATAAGTCCCCTGAATTCTTAGAGTTAAGAGACTTAAACGTTTTTATAATGTCTGTGGGGTTTATGAATTCAAATTTAAATAAGTTCTTACATTTGTTTACATTGGCCCTTAACAACAATTCAGACCTGGACGCACAAGAATTCAAGGTACTAGTTGTACTAACTGGTATATTTATGAAAAAGGTATTAAAAGATTCAGCTATGTCTAAGTTGTTTGTTATAAACCTATTATTAATATTTAATTTTAAATTGTTATCTCGAGGTTTACTACGTCCAGTTTCATTATTAATAATGTTCCATGTAGCTGTTATTTTATTATTTGAAGACTTAATCTTATTACTTATGTATAAAGACTTTGCCATAGAACATGTTTTCTTAAAAATCTTTGAGTAATTTTTGACATTTTCATGAAATGTTGGATCAAAATTACTTTGTTTCATGGCATATAAATCATACAGCTTTTCTCTACTTTTGTATATTCCTGTTGTTGCCCAATCACAGAATGTCGTCTTTGGCCTTTGCATTATTATTTTTGACTTAAATATACTGCTAAATTCGATTTCTATCATATTGAATAAGTCGCCGTAAAGCTTATCTGGATCACTTTGAGTCCAATCTAAATTGGAAACTTTATCACTAATGTTATTACTAAAATTCAATAATCGGTTACTAGTCATGGGCCTGCATATAGTTTTGTTTATTCTATTTTCTTTTATACAAGGAAATGTAACAAATTGCCCACAGTGATCAGATGTTAAATCACTTAAAATTGACCTATTTAAATATTCCCCATTGCAAAAGATGTTATCTAAGCAAGTTGCCGAGTGAGAAGTAATTCTTGTTGGCTCAGAAAATAAATAATTTAAGTCAAATGATTCAAATAGGCTCACTAATCTTATACTGATAGGACACTTTTCTAATATATTAATATTGAAATCTCCACAAACTACCAAAACCTTACTACTGACACATAAACGCTTCAAAACTTCTTCCATAACTAACTCAAATATGCTAAAGTCACTCTGTGGTGGCCGATACACACTAACTATAATATGGTGTTCCAGTTCCACACAAGAAAGCTCAACAGTGCGCTCAACAGACAAATTTACAACATCTTTCCGGTTTTTGCACTTAATGCTATTACGAACAAAAATTAAAGACCCTCCATGAATTGACTTCTTTCTTACATACACACTTCTAGCAGAATAAAATTCATTATTTAGTATTAACTGGTGTGCTTGTAGCCAATGCTCTGTGATACAGAGCACATCAACATTATATTTTTCAAAAAATAATTCTACTTCTAAGTCTTTCCTAGATAATCCTTGAATATTTTGATGAACTATGTTTAACTTTTTTACTTTATCGCTACAATTTTTATTTATTTTTATATTTTTACTAACAATACCATTATTGAGTAAATGATTTGATATGCAAGAGATAGGCTCTATTGTCTTAGCAATTAATTTAAAGAATTTATGTCACAATGTGCGGCCAAGCTATTGCCTGAATGAATATTAGTAAAGATATTAATTAGCTCAGAAGGAGCACTATGTGAAGCCAAATGTTTGGCTACAGTGTTCGGTACGGTGCTCTATAGGAGCTGTCAGGTTAGCCAAGTTCTTGGCTATTATTCTAAAATAATATGATAACGAAACAGTTATCTGTCTTTTAAAATAATACGGCAGATAATAACTATCTGTGGTCGAAAAAACATTATCATTGACAATCCTATTGATGTCAATTAAATGAAATTTATTATAAAAACTACCATTAATTTGGCTTGTCAAATTAAACATAGTCATGTTTAAATTAATCCTAATATTTTTTTCATGTTGAGACAACCCTTTGCTAATTGGCAGTGTAAATAGTACTATTTTATTTACATTGAGTTCCGATAATTGTTCAAAGTATTTTATGAATGTTTTTTTATTTACAGTACCCCTATTGCCACTGAAAATTATGAGACTAGTATTTCTATCAAAAGTTGCACTAATAGCCTTTTCTAGAATCATATTATATGGTAGGTTTGGCATACAAAAGTTGCTGAATGAATATTCCTGATTTGAGTTTGACATTGACATACCTAAACCTTTACCAATTTCATCGCTAAACATTATTATTTTACTATTGGTACTGTACAATTGATGTTGAATAGTTGTATTGCTATTCTGGAAATTAACTACATTACTGACACATGTTACTGGCAATCTGTCTAAAGAACTAGTGGTTTCATTGTGGTTATCAGAAAACAACAATGAATCATTCCTACAATTGCATGAATTAACTAGTTTACCTATTGCCAAAACTTGTTCCCTACTTTGTTTTTGTGAAATCTCATATTTACTACTAATAGTTCTCAGTTGCTCCTCAAGTTTCTTAATTTCTGTTTGAAGAGCTCCTGTGTCCTCAAAATATTGTGAAGACATGTTATCTACCTGGAGTACATATTAACCTGATCAATTAATTGCATCCTCTGCCTATTTAATGCTACACTATCTATAAAGAACTTATGTTTAAAAATAAGCTTCTTTGTTTTTGTAATAAATTTTTTAACACGAATGTACTTTTTTAATTTGTTCTTACTACATTTGATGACTTTTTGAGATTTATTAACTCTGAAGGAGTCATTGTCATTTGTAAGATCTATAATGAGAGCCGAATTATGGTTGTTAGCTACCAACGGTGAATTGGGAGCAACCAGCTCCTCGTACAGACTCTGATTTGATGCAGCTACTATCCTGTCCTTGAAGTCTTCAAATGACGATATGGTGTTGTGTGCTTCACATAGCTGGCGTTCTAAAACCCTGATGCGTTTCAGAGCTTGCTCGTACTCATCTCTGCATGTGTCGAATGAGTCAACGAGGAGCTGTAGTCTGTCCCGAGCATTGGTAACCTCAACATTTTGTGAGTGCAATGAAGACAGCTTAAGTCTAAGATTATCATTTTCATGTAAAGTATCCAAGAGTGTTTGTTCACTGTCATTTCTCTCTTTCATCAGCTGATCACACCTCCCCTTGGTAGCTTTTAATTCTCTTAATGTCATTTGGAGTTTGGCCTCCTCCTGACGTGCCAATGCTTTGCGAGTTTGAATCATTTTATAGTAGGGCTATTAAGAACTAGGAAATATTTTATAACTTTAAAACTTGGAGAATTGCAATCAACTAATGGGAGGTAGTTTTAAACAGTATAAGGTTTAATAACTGTTAATATTTCTGTAAAACTATACTTGCACTGTGAATAAAGTATGTTTATAAGAATGATAAGATGATAAATACCTTGAAAGAGATGACAATAAATTCACAGTGATCACTTAAAACATATTTTTCACAATTTCGGTTAAAACGTAACTGTCACTTTAGTAGTATCCGTAAACTTACAATTACACTTATTATACTCTTAATTACTATGAGATTTATAATTATTCTTCTAATTACTAGAATGTTTAGCGTGAAATTGGTTGTACAATGTTATATTTATGCAAATAAATATATTTTTTAAATAAAAATTATCGGAAAAGATTCTAATCCAAAGTAAGAAACGAAGATTTAATATAGGCAGTTCTAAACTAACTAACTAACTATTGAGGAGAGAAACATTTATATGTACAGTTTTTAAAAGTTTATACCAAAGTTCTGCTAAGAAATCTTTACATCTCCATAAACTTTG
>OY982561.1:0-43903 GCA_963859945.1 Euplagia quadripunctaria
CATAAAATAATGAAAAGTAAACAGAAACACTATTCGTTCCTACAATTTTCGAGGGTATCTCTCAATTTGGTCAGGATCCCATAGTCAGATCTTGACTTCCTTGACATGGGACCACCCTTGAGGTGTTTAATCTCACTAACAAAATGGTAGGAATCTCTAACATACACTCTTGTGTTGCCTCTAAGTGGTGAGAGTACCTTAGCTACGTGCTGTAGGTTGGTGTGTCGATCTGACTCACAATAGGACGTGATAGGTACCTAAACGGTGAATCTCACCACCATCCAAAACTAGCTACCGTGGGGATGTCTTTGTTTCAGAGAGCCCGTGGGATCTGTGACAAGAAACGCCTGGACGCTGAGCTGGCACATGTCAAGCACGTACTGCAAGACAACAAGCTCCCACTACCGCGCCTCCGGCACAGATCCCAAGAAAAGCCAGCCACTGTCGAGCGCCAGCCTGCCATTCTACCGTATGTACGAGGAGTTACTGACAAGATTGGCTACATCTTGAAGCGAGCTTCAATCAACACATACTACAAGCCACCAACGAAGATAAGTCAATTTTTACCATCTGTCAAGTGCCAAGTACCTCTACAAGATGCAGGGGTCTATAAAATAGACTGTGACTGTGGGCTCTCTTACATCGGTCAAACCAAGAGAAGCATTGGCACCCGCGTCAAAGAACACATTGCTGATATAAAACACCAACGCTCGATGAAGTCTGCTGTGTGTGAACACGTGCAACAAGGGACCAACCATTACCTGCGTTTCGATAAACCACAGGTACTCGCGAAAGAACACTGATTCCTACCAAGGATGCTCCGTGAGGCTATTGAAATTAAAAAAACACCCTAATTTTAATAGAGAAGATGGTTGGAACGTACCACCAGCTTGGGATCCGGTTATTCACTTACTCAAACCCAAGAAAATACAAAACACAGCAAGGCTTCAAGACACTTTGAGCTCATTCTGCGTAAATAGTAACACCAACAGTCAACAAACTTCGGGTACTTTGTGATAACTTTGCACTTCGATACATGGGACGACCACCATCTCAGTCTACCCGTGACCATGGCTGCTGAAAAGCAACTGAAACGTCGGGATCAGTGTAAATAGTAAAATACCACCAAATAAATCGCGATAGTATCCGTTAAAAATAGTTTTATTTCAATGTGTAACATTCGCGTAAACTTTCGACAATAGCACATGCTGTAAAGGGCAATTTTGATCTACATGAAATGCACAACGTATCTAATGTATTTAATTGGCTATGGAATAATACTGTATTGTTTAGAATAGTTTGATAAGTAACCCATAATTTTTTTTGTAATATGTAAAAGATAAAAATGGTTACTGTGGGTTATCCTTAGGAGATAAACATATACCATCGCGGACTTTTTTATTGATCTTTTTAAGATA
This sequence comes from Euplagia quadripunctaria, assembly GCA_963859945.1. NCBI lineage: Eukaryota > Metazoa > Arthropoda > Insecta > Lepidoptera > Erebidae > Euplagia > Euplagia quadripunctaria. Next base: position 1,419 of record OY982561.1, read on the forward strand.
TACAATTCCGTAGTACATTAATTTAATAGGTATATCTCGTAAGGTTTAGCCCGCGTTTGCAATGTAAGCGTACAAAAATATGTTTGTTACGACATGACATTACAAATCTTTGAATTTCTCGACTTTTCTTTAAAATAATATGCATGTATACTACATATAAACCTTCCTCTTGAATCACTCTGTCCATTGGTGGAAACCGCATGAAAATCCGTTCAGTAGTTTTTCCGTTTATCGCGAACAGACAGACAGACGCGGCGGGGGACTTTGTTTTATAATATGTAGTGATAGTTTTGTTGTATAAATGTAAATTACTATGGTGATTTTACGAGTATAAGAATGACAGTCTTAAGCATGCAAAGTATGAAGCAGATCCAAATATTCAGTCAATGCAGTTACAATGTACTACTGAACTAATAGAACTAGTACATGTGAGTGACTATACTAGATTGGAGCGCTCTTTTCAGTGACCGAGCAAGAACAAGTCTAATGGCGGCTTAACAACCTCCGACGCTCGGCTCTCTCAAAAGTGAAGTCTAATAATTTTATCCGTCAACCTTTAATGTCAGCTGTCGAAACTGTCAAACGTCAAGTGTGATCTAATGTTGCCATCTCCTGTATCGACCTCACCCAAGTGCATTCACTTGACGTTTCCGATTGGTAATGATTAAATAAGGTTACAATTAATCAAGAAAATAACAAAACAGTATTGACGCTTCGACAAATATAATAAAGCTGAAGAGTGTTTTTGTTTGAATTTTTAAACGCGCTAATCACGATTTTTGGCTAATTCTATCCGATTATTACTTTACATTCGTTCAATGAGCGCGCGTTTTCAACACGACTACACGTGATTTTAATAAATTTCGACTATTTAAATACAAGTCCTTGTACCAGTTTTTTGCATTACATGAGTTCGGTGACATTTCACTTCATATTTTCACGCAATTTATTTTTGTATAAAACAAAAATATAAAATACTTGAACCCGAATTAATAGAGAAGTAAAAATTGGTTTTAATTTTCTGTTTTTACGCCCATTTTGCAGAACTATACAAAAACCTAACGCGCGTTCGACGCGCCCCTCATCAGAACACAGTCTTACAGTAAAGCAACTTTTTTATACTATAAAAAACATAATTTCGTTTGGTATTCAAAAACATACCACAAAGGGAACCAAATGTATTGAAAAAATATAAAAAAAAATCCATAGACAATTTCGCTGTTATCAGTATTGGTTTAGGGCTCTGTTTAGGCGCATTTAGGACTCAGGCGGTCCATTATGCGTTCAGATAGGTCGGCTAGTCCAGCCAGTCTGTTAGCCTAGCTCCTGCCAAAAGCACAGAAGCCTCCTGGGGCGTTCATAGGCTTCTTGAAGCGACCACGCACTCTAGGAAAACGTGGGTGGCTGTTTCTTCCGCGTTGAGGTATTCTTTGCATAGAGGGCTGTCTGTCGCGTTGGTGGTGAATATAATTATTCTGATGTCGAGACGGTTGAGACTGAATTGTCTGCTAGTTAGACTAGAGACACCTCAGTCAGTTCAGTTTCGACTGTCTGCAGCCATGTATGTTGGCCCAACGACCGTTTTGCACTTCCCGAGTCCGTTACCCATGAGTGAATATGGCTGAAGAGAAATGGCGCAGTATAGTTGAACCTACCACTGATATATTATAGAGCCCTTTCCAGTTCGTCGGCGGTGCCGTTACCGAGTGAATCGCTATGCCCTTTAATCCATTGAAGGAATACCCCGTTGGCTGAGGCCCAATGCTCCAGTGTTTGGTGTCATTATACGACGCCCCTAGGTGGTTAGGTTAGGTGTTCACGGGCGACGCACGGGGCGGGTGACGCACGGGGCGAAGCCGTAGAGGAGTGGGCGGCTTCGGTGGGCCTCTGCCTTCTAAACAGGCTCTACCAACACGTGCGTGCGACAGCAGGGGGGGTCGATAGTGGACCTTTCGTTCGCTACCCCTGCTCTCGCCACACGAGCAAGGAACTGGCGTGTCCTGGAAGAGGTTGAGACGCTCTCGGATCACCTCTATATCCGATTTGAGCTCTCCCGGACCCAGGACCCCAGTAGGGGTCACGGGGCGCGGCGTTCTTCCCGCTTTCCGCGGTGGGCTGTATCAAAGTTAGATAGGGACCTTCTGGAGGAGGCAGCCATCGTTTACTCTTGGCTGTCTCCGCAGCCTCCGACCGAGGAGGTAGACATGGGGGCAGGCCGCTTTCGCGATGTGGTTACGCAGATTTGCGATGCGGCCATGCCCCGAGTCCGAGGTCGTCGGCCTCCAAGGAAGGAGGCCTACTGGTGGTCCCAGGAGTTGGCGGACCTCCGTGCGGCCTGTACTCGTGCCCGGAGGTCCTACTCTCACAGCCGGCGGCGTCACCGCGAAGAGGGGGAAGAGGAGCGGCTTCATGAGGAGTACCGAGAGGCACGGAAAACTCTGAAGCTGGCCATTAGCCGCGCCAAAGAGGAGAAAAGAAAGGAGATGCTGGAGGGTCTCGATCGTGACCCCTGGGGTCGTCCGTATCGCGCGGCGCAGCTAAAGCTCCGCTCGTCAGGCCCCCCCCTTATGGAGACTCTCCAGCCCAGCTTCCTGCAGGAAGTGGTTGAGGGCCTTTTCCCGCAACGGGTGGAACACGTACCTCCGTCGATGGCCCCCTTGGCCGGAGAAGACGGGGAGAACGAGGAGGATGGAGTTCCGCCCGTCACGGAGGCGGAGGTAGGGGCGGCTGTTCTACGGATCCGTTCTAAGAACACCGCCCCCGAGCCGGACGAGATCCCTGCCCGAGTGTTGGCACTTGCCCTCGACCACATGTCCGACCGCCTCAGGGAGGTGTTCGACGCTAGCTTGGCGTCCGGGCCCTTCCCTGACTGCTGGAAGAGCGCGAGGCTGGTACTCATAAGGAAGCCGGGACGGCCTACCGACTCGGTCGCGGCCTACAGACCCATCGTGTTGCTGGACGAAGCGGGTAAAATGTTTGAGAGGGTCCTCTCTGCCCGCATCGTTCGGCACCTTTGCGAGGTCGGCCCCGATCTGTCGGACGCCCAATTCGGTTTCCGAGCGGGGCGTTCGACGATCGGTGCTATTTTGCGCCTGAGGGCTGTGACTGAGGAGGTAGTGGGCTGTGGCGGCGTGCTGTTGGCGGTGTCGTTGGACATCGCCAACGCATTCAATAGTCTGCCATTCAGCTGCATCAGGGAAGCACTCCATTATCACGGGGTGCCAGGGTATTTAGAGGAGCGTACCGTCATGTACGAGGACGGAGAGGGAAATTTAAGTCGTCGGCCCATGTCGTGCGATGTTCCGCAGGGGTCTGTCCTTGGACCACTCCTGTGGAACATGGGGTACGACTGGGCCCTTCGAGGAGACCCCCCGGGCTGGGCGTAATCTGTTACGCTGATGACACATTAGTCACGGCCCGGGGGTGAACTTTCAAGAGGCGGCGCGCCTTGCTACCATGGGGGTATCTCTGGTGGTCGGGCGCATTGAGGCGCTGGGCTTGCGGGTGGCCCTGGATAAGACGGAGGCCCTTTTATTTCACGGGCCCCGTCGTGGTCCACCCCCTGGCGCCTCCATTGAGGTCAACTCGGTCCTCGTACCGGTTCAGGCCCACATAAAATATCTGGGCCTGATCCATGACGGAAGGTGGCGCTTCAACGAGCACTTCCAGCAGCTTGCCCCCAGGCTGGTCGGCGCTGCGTCCACCCTTGGGCGACTCTTGCCCAATTTGGGCGGACCCAGCGTCGCTACGAGACGGCTCTACACGGGGGTTGTCCGGTCAGTGGCACTTTACGGTGCACCGGTGTGGGCGGAGGCTCTAACCGCCATAACCCTCTGAGGGCGCCAGAGGCACCCCTATTCTGGGCGGTATTCTGGGGTTACGCGGACACCGCACCGTGTCGACGGAGGCCGCGTGCGCCTTAGCCGGGACTCCCCCGTGGGATTTGGAGGCGGAAGTGCTCGCCGAAGTATATCGGCGAACGGCTGAGTTCCGGGCGGGAAGCGGCAGTCGGCCCCTGCCCGAAGAGGTACGCGAATGGCGTGAGGCCGCTCGCCGAGCCACCATGGCTCGTTGGTCGTCCCGGCTGGAGGCTCCACGTGCTGGCTTTGCCGCCGTGGAGGCGCTCCAGCCGGTCATCGTCGAGTGGGCAGGGCGACATCACGGGACCCTTTCCTTCCGACTGACGCAGGTTCTTTCCGGGCACGGCTGCTTCAGAAAGTACCTGCACTTGGTCGCTAGGAGGGAATTGAGTCCCGCCTGTCACCACTGCGATTGCAGTGAGGACTCGGCTCAGCACACGCTAGCGGTCTGCTCTGCTTGGGCAACGCAGCGCCAGGCCCTCGCTGCAGTCATCGGAGATCTCTCGCTACCGGCCGTCATACGCTCCATGGCCGGTAGCGACAGGAATTTTGCCGCGGTCGCGACCTTCTGTGAGGAAGTCATCTCACAGGAGGCGGCGGAAAGGGTCCGGGAGGATGACCTCCACTCGGACTTAATTCGCCGCCGGCGAACCGGACGGCGGAGGCGCGCTTGCCAGCGTCTCATGCCGCCGTGAGTGTGGCCGTGGGTAGACGGGACGGGTTTTCCCCTCCACCCGCTTTAGTGGCCTCCCGCGAGGAGGCGGCGTCCGCGTGTGCCTGGACGTCGCCTAATTGAGAGATTTTAAGTTTTACCCGGAGGTGGTGCCCGCACTTTTGCGGGCAGGCGCTAGGGGGGGTCCGGATGTCTTAATAAAAGCTGTTCCCGGATCCCTCCTACTTAAGGAGAAGTACGGCACACCGTGTGGTTTTAGTCGGTTCGATTCCGACACACCGCCCCACCGAAAACCCCGGTGGGGTGACGGCCCGAGGGGGTTTCCACACGCACAAAAAAAAAAAAAAAAGGTTCACGGGCAATTTTCCGCAACTCCACGACGAGGCGCGTATTTTGCGTGGATGGGAATAAAAAGCTATTCGAGCCACCCTAACTCCCCGAAGAATCCCAGTAACCCCTTGACGTTACCGACGATCTCGGAGAGTGACCCTGGCGAGCCAAGGTACTTAGCTCAGTATTCTGCCCTGGCAGTCCAGAAGTACATGGGTTGCTGTTTCCTCTGCTTCCATGCAAGCTCTGCACAGTGGACTGTCCGTAGCTTCTATAGCAGAAAGGTGTTTGTTAAACGAGCCATGCCCGGTGATTACTCCGGCTGCCACTCGCAGCTGACGCTTGTTCAGCCGGAGTAGCGTCTTTGACAGCCGGCTGTTGATGGCGGGGAGTGACGCCCTCGTCTGCCTGCAGTCTTCATGGCTTGCCCATATGAAATTGTGTTGGTCTCTAGTGCGCATCTTTACCAATGTCCGAATTTGACCGAAGGGGAGGAGCACCATGGGTTCCGGTCCTATGACGCACATCTCCGATGCCCTCCTAGCCAATTCGTCCGCTCCATCGTTGCCTCTAGAACCGCTGTGACCCTTTATCCATTGGAGGGTTACTTTGTTGAGTTCACATACCTCATTAAGACGCTGGTAGCACTCGTAGATTAGGCCTGAACCGAACCTTTTACGACGGCCCTACTGTCTGACAGTATAGGGATGTTGTATTTCCTTATAATAATAATACTCTTTGTTGTACACCAGGTATCAAGAGGCCGTAAACGAATTTGCCAAATTCGGTGATTTACGTGATTTAACAGATGTAATATTTGATTGCAGAAGGTAATCTCTTCCAGGCAATCATGGGATGGAAAGAATACGTCATAGAGAGTCGTGGGGCAGGGTCTGGTGCACAAAGATGAAATAGGATAAAAGTAATATGTCATAGATGTTTATTACCCGTGGTCTACCTACGTGGTTCACCTAGGTGTTCTACGGTTAACATTTTGTACCCGTGGTCCACCCGGGTGTTCTATCCCTGTTGAAAATGTCCAATAGATTCCATTTAAAAAAAAAACTTATCGGAATCTATTGTGTTTTTGTCGCAGTAAATCCTAATAGATACCCATACCGATAGCAAAGTTGAAGAATTGAATTGGGACGGATCAAATTTTATTGGTCAATATTTGTGTAATCATTCCTTATGTGGATATCCAGTTCTAACAAATGAGTGATTGGATTGACATTGGACTTCCTAATTGTACCTACTATCACTTTTAATGGTTTAAAATAGGCACTTCCTTTAAGATACAGAATTAAAATTGTTGGTTCTTATTGGGATTTACAAGATTAGTTCAAAATCACTCTGATCAGTATCTATTTGTTAATGCTTATTGAGCGAGGTATTGCAAAATTCAGATATTTCAAATAGGAGGAAAAAAATCGAGTTTTCCACAATAATACAATAAAATACTACACACCTTTAAACTATGTATTTACCACTTCCGTGGTCAAAAATCGCAACCGACAAAGAATATTAATTAGGACCTTATATGGTTGGCCGGGTAACGAAACCATAGTGCGATTTAATATTTCTAAGTACAACGCCGTCTATCAACAACAATTTGAACTATACTTAAAGTTGAATTAAACAATTATCATTGAAAACATAAATTCTATTTTTTAATAATGGAATTCCTGTTATATCTTATTACAAAATGACAGCCATTCCACATAACAACCTATATTTTCTTATAAATATGATCATTAAATTTATAACTGGATCGACTGATAAATTATTGTCATAAAAACTCATAGTGAGATTGGATTTTAAAAGAATGAATTGTGTTTTTGTCGCAGGAAGTCCTAATTTTCTTAAATCCCATAGCATGTGCTAGTCGGTAATCCTTTTAGAATCTCATGAACAAAATTATCTGTTGTCGGTGAATCCTTATACATTGCCGAGTTATTGCTTATGAGGAATTACTCACGGATTTCTACATTCTTGTTCATGGTTATTACGGATAAGGAACGACAATTTAACTAATTTTGAATGTCCAAATAGGAATCCATTTGTTCCCTTAACAGGAATGACGTATAAACTCTTTAAGCTTGATGAGGCTACTTATAAGGAACATTGCTATCTTATAAGTCAATTCAAAAAAAATATTAAATTCATGTGTTTACCAAACGCATTCAAATTTCATTCATTCTCATTCAAAGATAAGTTATATGTGGGTTTCTTAGATTATATATAGGTCCAGATGCCTAATCCGTGCCTCAAAACTGAAGCCAAAAAATACAAGCGTCTAATATAAATATAAGCGTCTCACTCGTCACACGCGAGCGAACGTTCGCCGCTGATGTACGTCTCGAGTCGCTACTTATAATATTTAAAAATGCCTGCTTGTGCTGTCAAATTCTGTAAAAATTATACAAAAAAAAATCTTAAGTGTCCGAACATCACATTTCATATGTAAGTATTCTATTTCCTAATGTATTTATAAACAATAGAACAAAATTTCAAATTATTAAAATTACGACGCCATTACTAGAGATGTTGCCAGGACGTGATTTCATTTACCCATAACGCATTCTAGCAGTATATATATTTTTCTTTGCCAAACTTGTTATTTATAGAAAGACGAGAAATATGCTTAACGTTAATGTTCGCGAAACTGGAATCCTTCAAATATTCTTAATTTCTAAACTCTAGCACCCAGAGTTCAATGTGTCCGTCAAACGATACTTTAGCTGTGGGATTGTACTCGTATTATAACTTATTATTACTACTCCTAACGAACACAGCTATAGAGCACTTAGGACTTGTAAAATTTTGCTAGTTTCTTGATACTTTATAAAAATATATATAAATATATATCCAAGTCCTACAAAACAAGGCAAAACATTTACTTTATTTTATCAAAATACCTTTTGTTACTCTGTTCCTGTGAATAAAGTTGCATTTAATTTTATTACTCAAAAGAGCTTTTATGTTACATTTACCATAAAAAAAATTACTCTTATTCTCATATTTTTTTCATACGGCCTTATATGAAAATCGATTCTTAAGGAGGAAACTCTAAAAAAAAATGTCTTGAAAACAAACCAAAAAAATATTGTGATAAATAAATAGTTCCTACTAAGTAGTTTTATTTTACATTTGTCTTTTTAACTAAACGAATTAAATGAAAAAAACGAAAAAATGAAATAAACGAATATTTGTAACTGATTTAAATACATTCAAAATGTATTTATTTAATATTACTTACATAAAAAAAAAAATATGTTTAATAAAAAAGTCCCTGAATTTTGGGGTAACCTCTATGCACTGGTAGTAAAACCGTCAATGCACACAAGCATAAACATTGTACGTAGACACTCGCGTTGGGCGGGGTTAACTCACACAGCACCAAAAAGTGGCTTCAAAGTAAACGGTGACTTTTGTACTAGTCACGGTATCTGGACCTATATATAATCTAAGGTGGGTTTACTTTTACGTTTTGATTGATTGCAAACTCTGTTGTATCTGGACAATTTTTGTTCCAGAAAGACCAGATGGAAACTATTGGAAACTCATAAGATTCCTATAGTGTTCTATAAGTTTTCAATGGACATTTTCAAGAGGGATGGGTAATTCAATGTATCCATGGTTTACCCAGGTGTTCTATGGATAATTAAATGTGCCCGGGAAATACCCAAGTGTTCTATGAGTAATTCAATGTATCCGCTTGACACTTTTGTTTACTCTCACACAATATTAAACGATATAGTGTAATGTGATTGACCGTTTTACTATTCATATCTTGCATACTGAGCACAATAAATTTATCTAATCTGACTACCCGTCTCATTAATGACATGCCAAAATAATGTTAAAATAAAAATTTAAATTTTAAGGACTAATTTTGATAAAAATAAAATGAGTTCCGTGGATAAAGCTTATTTTTCTTTAAAGAAAAGGGGTGTTGTGATTTTAAATGCTGGTAACCAATATTACAAGCTCAAAGACTTTAAAAATGGAACTTAACTGTGGAGGGTGTTCTTTGTATAAATAATTGAAATGCAATGAAAACGTATTAATGTAAGTTAACAAAAAATACTAATTGAAAATGATAATTATATCATGGATATCCAAATAATATTAGTGAATAAAGAAATTACAATAGGGTTTGCCTGAGATAAGCTACGTTGTTAATACGAAAAGTTATTGACTGTCCTGTCAAATTAGTTATTCAAACCTCCAACTTAGGTTAACGAATGTTACTGAATTTTTATTAATTGGTTTATTTAATTTTGCATGCCATTCTTCAATAACGAAACGAAAAAATTAACGAAAACGCTTCTGACTATGTTTGGTTTAAACTTTATAATAATATATTGAAATTTGAGCACTTTCGTGTTTTATATGCCTAATTTCATCATACAGAAATAAACTCGGATGGTAGCAAGCAAAAGCACGTCTAAAAGGTTCAAGAGTTTTAAAAAATGTAAATTAGTTCAGTTTCTACAAAGGCTATTTAATTTAGGTTGAAATTGTAGGTGTTTCTTATAATTAGAACACCGCCACATTGAACATCTATTATTATAATGTATGTATGTAACAGAATCTTTGAACGTGTTTTTCACCTCCTTCAAAACGTTGGATTAATTTGAAACGTTGCACACTTATCAAGAACGGATGATAAAGTAATAATTTAAATAGTTTTTTTTTTATAAAAAAGGCAACCGCATTAGGAATGACTCCTGTGTCGCTGGAGACTTTACAAACAACGGACACAAAGAACACCAAGACTTGAACCCACGACCTATGGCGTAGCAATCAGGGTCACTAACCACTAGGCCAACAGGCTAGTTTGTTCATTATTTGATCAGAATTTTCAGGATTAGCGATTATTTATATCCGAAGACACGGCAGTGTCTTGCACCAAGTACGCTTTTAAAATAAATATTCCGGAGGGCAGCCTTTTAGAAAGTGAAAAAAAAAAAAAAATAATAAAACACGCTTTAATAGAAAACCAAACTAAAACCTAGAAAATACCCGCCCGTGGTTCACCTAGGTCAGGGGTCGGCAACTTGTGGCTCGCGAGCCGCATGTGGCTCTTTCGATGTAAAGTTGTGGCTCCCATGTTCCATATGTAAAAAGAGATTTTCAATTACATTTTGATTCACATGTATATCTAAAAAAAAGGGTCATCCAATTCCTTTTACGGTGAACAACATTTTAATTACAATTTTTATCCGCAACAACCCTCAAATATTTTTATGACTAAAAAAAAAAGGTCGTCAAATTTATATTGGCGCCACTTGTATTTACAAATTTAATGGGTTCTTTGAAAATTGTAAAATACTGTAAATTAACTTTTGGCTCTTCCATCTCAAAAGGTTGCCGACCCCTGACCTAGGTGAACCACGTAGGTAGACCACAGGTAATAAACCGTTTCTATTGATATAACAACGTAAATTTTCGAAATGTTATAATCGAATCGAATAAAATCGAAATGTAATATTCATTTAAAGACTGTATACTCCGTGGCGTATTGGAATTCTCTAGTGGAAACATAAGTATTAAATAAGTTTTTTTCGGAATTCCGTAATAATTTTGATATAAATATACTTTTACTAAAATTTATACTAATTATTAAACGCATTTAATCACAATTAAATGAAAACAATTTTTTTTTTTAAGTGGAATTCCCATTACGTGACGTGCAAATTTTCTGAAAAACGCCCAGATATCATACCATGCCCGTGACACATTTTATACACAATCAAAATTTTAAATTAACAATTTTACAATAGGCTGCCATTTTGAAATTTCGCAATCTGACTTGGCGTGCAATGAGAAACATACTAGTGTCTGTAACATATTCGATTTTCATTCAATTTTGACTATTGCAACGTGCATTTTCACGCATTTTAATTTCTTTGCGTTGAAAAGGTTTTCAAATTTTTTTTTAACGCCTCATCCTTATGTAAAATCGAAACATCTTTTGCATTAAACATTTTGCTCTAAAAGCAATACTTTTGTAGATATTTAATAAAAACCGAAAAAGAAAATTTTTAAGCTATTTTGCAATAATAAACAATGATGCGTATCTCTGTGGAACTAGACATTAGGATGTTATTCCACGTATTTTTCTTAAAATTTTAAGCCAAGTATCATATTGTTATAAAAGACCACTACTTTTCGCGTTATTTTTGGCTCTGGCGCCCGGATCAGATCTCTTCTAGACAATCTTTGTACGTTTTTACCTCAGTTTTTCATAAAAGCAGGTGGAACGTGTAAAGTTGAAAGATTTTAAATAGTGCGTATTTTTTTTTTATTTTGGAACTATTTGCTTAGTTATTGAGAAAATCCATAAAAATTAACTTCGAAAATTCAAAATTAGTTTTCATGGTTTTCTTAATTCCCAAAAAAAAATAGTAAGTACTATTTTAAATCTTTAATTTTACTCATTCCACCTAATAACTTTTATGAAAAAAGGAGGCAAAAATACCTGGAAACTCAAACGGTCATAACTTGTAAACGGATAGTTTTTTTTCAAAAATTCTCATTGTAACTGCATGTGCCCTTTCAGTGATTTAAGGAAATGTTCATTTTTCAAATACTCCCTGTATACGGGTTGACTTAAAACTTCCTCCGTTTTTGCGTCGGTTAAAAAACGCAATAAATAATACCAATAAAACACGTTTAAGGTATATAAATACTTAATATTTTGTAACTTAGAATACTTCAATACGTTCACTATTGTAACACTGAACTACTAATCAAAATATTGTAATAAGCTTGGAAAAGACTAAATCCGAATTGATATTCATCGACAAGTCACTACACAGCTAGCAACAATAATGATTCAGTGTACTTAGTGTAACTGGCAATGGACATACATACGACACGTGAGACACAGCTCGGGCGCGTGCGTAAAGCGTTATAGTACACGCCGATGAGCTCACACCACAGGCGTGGAACAGTGTATTAAGTGCTCATTCCATTTCTTTAAAAACATATAATAAATGTAGTAAGTAAAATAAACAAATGCCGTTTCATTAAGAAGATATTTTTACAATTCTTAAGAGTTAAATAAACATTATTCTAGAGCAGTGCTGCAGTGTTAGACGGATTTCAAGTCTTCTGGTAGTTCATTTTTGGGATGTTTATTTTCAAAATGCTGTTTGTAGGTTTTAGGGTCGGGCATCTGGGCCTGAAAATAAACAATAATGTTGTTAATATTTAGTTGTTAGGGCACTCGAGCTGGCTATATAATATGAGAATAATGAATTTTCATATATAGCTCTTTATATTTATGGTATAGACACTGCAAAAGATTGGCATCCCATGACACCTATGCACAAGATCCTGTTGCATAGTGCAGCTGTCAAAGACGAGGCATAATTGTCAATTGGGTTGCTCTCAGAAGAAGCCGCGGGTAAGAGAAAAAATCAAGGTTTAGAGATTAGATATCCATCAATTTATTTAAATAATTCGCAATTAACACAAATCACAGTAATTCTCACTAATATCCACTTGTACTATTCGTTATTCTTCGCACTTGCCAACTCGTAGTATGACTTAACTAGAACTGAATTCATACCGCCATGCAACTTCCTTATTTAGTTTGAACGTTTTCTCATAGAGTTCGTGAACTTTCCCGAACACCGAAACCCCTCTGGAATCTTCTAGGACATTGTAGGACATTCTATAAATAGACTATTAGTTCCGTTATTCATCAAAAGATGAAGCGTCTCAATTTAGGTAATCGCAACCATCTATCATTTTCTCTACTCGTGAATAGATGGCGCCCGCGCCTCAATTTCCCTTTCGTGACAATATTATAAACAGATAATTCCTTAATTTTGTAATCATTGGATTACAAGCATTATACCAACTATTGTAATTCCTGCTTTACCTGACTCTGAAAATGACTAAGATTCGGATTTAGATGAGGTTCCTGGAGAGTTACGAGTGATTAGAACGATGAGGAATGCTGGCATTCAGTATTATCTTAGTCATATAAATAAAATAAAATCTGGTGCAAGCGTTTATCGACGGCATCCGTGAGTGGGAGATCAGGGCTGCTGCAAGGCTTGGACACCACGACATGCTACAGGCTGCCCTAGCCTACGCACTGGAGGTGGAAGAGGTGATGCAAGACCACCGAGCGTTAAAAAGGTGACTACATATATTCATCGTCCGTGAACGTTTCCAATACAGCTACAGATATTACAACTGCGGTAAGAGGGACCACCTCCAGGCGAATTGCCCAAGGCGAAGGACGGACGATCACAGGCGGAAAGGGCAACTGATGCTACCGCCCAGCAACAGGGGAAAGGGATAGAGAGCACGAACGATAACTCTTCGCGAGGATGGCACGGACTCGTGATGAGAACGACAACATATGTACCTCAACGGTACAGTTCGGTTTATTTTGACAAGGAAGCAGTGTCTGTTCGGATGATAAGAACGACCTTTGTGATGAGTGAAAAAAAAACCTTACAGTAGGCGCAAGAAAAAAGGGGTGCTGTCTAGAAAACCTCCACGTGGTGCACCCTGGAAACGTTGGCGATGACGCTTCTTCTTCAGCTTTTGGGGAGGGCGTCATCGCCAACGGCTAATATTCTAGTAAGGAGAGGAGGCCATTTTCTTCGGCCACTCGGTCGAGGCTTGGTCCAACAGAGCGGGCGTTTCTGCAGATTCCTCTGTTGGCTCTTCGCTCTTCGGAGCTATGAGGATGAAAACCTCGGTAAAAAATCATGAAGGAGGACCCTACCACGGGTCAGCGTTTCTCCGCTGTGCACAGTGGAGAAGGAGGACGGGCTCGGCGTGCACTCACAATGCCACCGAGCAGGCATGGGAAATTTAGTTTCCTTGCCACCGTCGGCATATCGTAATCCCGAAAGGAGTCGTGGTCATGTCTCGCGATCCCGATCGGGAACGAGGGTCTTGGCTTAGCCGCCCGGACTGCGAGGAAGAAAACCTCTCTAAAAAATCACCCCGAATCCCGTGTTCTGGTGCGTGACCAGGGGATGCATGGCTGATGGGTAGTTCAGTCACAAGCGCACTCCCAGCCGGGGCACCTGCGGACCCCTCGGTTGGGCATAAATCTACGCTTGCCCGGGTATTGGGGGATCTCTACCCGTGTTGACCTTTATTTCTCCCCCAATCGTGGGACTAAATATGGACTTAACTTTACAAAACCAAAACAAAATAAACGTTGAACAAAAGAAGGAGAAAGCACAAGAAAGGAAGAAGAAGAGGAGCAACAAAAAAGTTGCTGACGTTTCGTCAACCGACGATGAAGTCTCGTCTGAGGCGACTATATCGGTGGAGCTCCCAGAAGTCAATCTGACTCCTGGGAGCAACCGTAAATCGGAACGTCTGCGTTCCAAGGCTGGATCATCCACAGAAGTAGTTGATCAAACTCCCGAAGTTGTGGAGATGGAGGTTGAGCTCCGCGAAGTCGAGAGCCGAAAGCGAGGTCGTTCAAGGGATGAGGATTATGAACCATCCACAGATATGCTCCCTCCCAAAGTGGCTAGTAGCCTAAGGGGGAGGTCGAGGGGGAGGTCGAGGTCGCGCACGCCGATCACAGCCCCAGCAGGTTCCGCCTTCTCTAGGTCGGGCGCTTACGCCCGGGCCAGAGCGGAAGGTGAAATTGAAGCGGAGGAGGAGATTGCGGATCTCCTGCTGAAAATCCGGGAGCCGGTGGAAGGGGGTTCTATCCCCCAAACACCGGTAACCATGCAGGAGAGAGCGGATGCGGCGGTCGCCATAATTCACAAAGTGGCCACCAAGTCCACGAACCTTAAGGGTTCTTTTGTAAAGGCCCTTAAGGACTCCTCCTCCGCTGTCTCTGGGGTCGTTAAGACCCTAATTGGTGACGTGGCGAGCCTCCAGGCAGCAAATGATCGGTTAGCGGAGCAGGTGGCTGAGCTCAGCGCTCAGTTCGCCCAATTTCAGGCGCGCTCGAATTGTGCTGAGCCATCGAGCTCAGTTGCGGCACAGCCTGCTTCCTCCCTCTCCCCCCCCGAAGTTCCGGATTCCCACCTGCGTCAAATTATTGACGCAGTGTGGAGGATGATGGACGGGCGCCTCGCAGGCCTTGAGGCAAGGCTTCCTCCGGCTCCCATCGTTCGGCCGCCACTCGCCGCGGCCAAGGCAAAGACCTCTACAATCCCGACGGCGCTTCCAGTCTCGGGGGGCAGGGTCGTGGTTTCTTATGCGGCGACGGTGTCAGCACCAGCGCCTGCAGCTGCACCGAAGAAGGGG
This sequence comes from Euplagia quadripunctaria, assembly GCA_963859945.1. Taxonomy (NCBI): domain Eukaryota; kingdom Metazoa; phylum Arthropoda; class Insecta; order Lepidoptera; family Erebidae; genus Euplagia; species Euplagia quadripunctaria. The sequence goes on from OY982561.1 coordinate 16,539, forward strand.
CGACCACCTAAGGCCACGACGAAGGTGGTAGCAAAATTCCCTCCGCTTCCCTCTCCAGCACCTAGAGGGACGAGCACGCCTGCTCCCTCCACATCTGCCCCCTCCACGTCTGGCCCCTCCACTTCTGCCCCCACTAACGACGGGTGGCAGAAGGTCGAAGGAGGCAAGAAGCGGTCCCGAAATAGAAATAAGAAGGCTGCCAAGAATGCACCTTCTCCGCCGCAGGCAGTGACCACCACAAAGAAGCCACGAAAACTGGTGACGCCCAAAACGGCGGCAGTAGTGGTTACCGTATCGCCGGCGGCGAGCGACAGCGGGCTATCTTATGCGGACGTCTTCAAGAAGGCCCGGGATAGTCTCGCCGGTGAGTTCGGGGCCGTGGGCGTGAAGATGCGCCTCGCTCAAACGGGAGCTCGAGTTCTCGAGTTCCCTGGGGCTGAAGGTGCAAAGACGGCAGACGCCTTTGCAGAGAAACTGCGGGGAATATTTGCAGCGACGGATGGTGTGAAGATCGCCAGGCCAACCAAGTGCGCGGAGCTGCGCATTTCGGGCCTCGACGATTCGGTCACGGTCGAGGATGTCCGCGTTGCCGTTCAGGAGAAGACGGGATGCAACGTGGACAGCATTAGAGTCGGCACCATCCGCCCCGGTCCAGGGGGCCTTGGCGCGGTGTGGGTCAGCTGTCCTGTAGCGTCGGCCAAAATTTTGGGCGACGCCGGCAAGGTCCTCATCGGTTTCGTGAACGCCAGAGTCACAGTCCTGGTGGCGAGACCGATGAGGTGTTTCAAATGCCTAGGGTCAGGGCACACCCGCGTCAAGTGTTCAAGTTGTTTTGACTGCAGCGGACTTTGTTTCCGCTGCGGTAGACCGGGGCACAAGGCGGCGGAATGTTCCGCTGCCCCTCACTGCCCCGCGTGTGCGGCGGGTAATCTACCCGCCAATCACCAGATGGGGCAGGGGGGCTGCAAGCCTCCCCGCAGTTCTCAGAATACATCGGGGGCTAGCCAATCGACCCGGGCTACCTCTGATGTCACTCGTGCGTCGACGTCGTCGCCCATGGAGGAGGCTGTAGAGATGGTCCAATAAATGGACCAAGTCTCTAGCCTCCTTGTCCAGACGAACCTAAACCACTCTGCCGGTGCGCAGGACCTTTTCCTGCAAACTATGGCGGAGTGGTCGATAAGTGTGGCCGTAGCCGCGGAGCCCTATTACGTTCCTGCCCGTCCAAACTGGATGGGTGACCGGGACGGCTCCGTGGCAGTCGTCAGCTCCACGGCGGCTCATTCCCCGCCCTTGTCGCTAAGAGACAAGGGTACTGGATATGTTGCTGCCGAATGGGGGGGCATCACCATATATGGTGTGTACTTCTCCCCCAACCGGAGTTTGAGCGATTTCGAGGTTTTCCTCAACAACTTGGAGACCTCGATGCGGCGCCTGGCGTCTGGGCACGTCCTGGTGCTGGGGGACTTCAATGCAAAGTCCGTTGCGTGGGGTTCCCCCAGGACGGACGCACGAGGCGAAGCCGTAGAGGAGTGGGCGGCATCGGTGGGCCTCTGTCTCCTAAACAGAGGCTCCGCCAACACGTGCGTGCGACAGCAGGGGGGGTCGATAGTGGACCTTTCGTTCGCTACCTCTGCTCTCGCCGCACGAGTAAGGAACTGGCGTGTCCTGGAAGAGGTTGAGACGCTCTCGGATCACCTGTATATCCGATTTGAGCTCTCCCGGACCCAGGACCCCAGAAGGGGTCACACGGCGCGGCGTTCTTCCCGCTTCCCGCGGTGGGCTGTTTCGAAGTTGGACAGGGACCTACTAGAGGAGGCAGCCATCATTTACTCTTGGCTGTCTCCGCAGCCTCTGACTGAGGAGGTAGACATGACGGGGGCAGGCCACTTTCGCGATGCGATTACGCAGATTTGCGATGCGGCCATGCCCCGCGTCCGAGGTCGTCGGCCTTCAAGGAAGGAGGTCTACTGGTGGTCCCAGGAGTTGGCGGACCTCCGTGCGGCCTGTACTCGTGCCCGGAGGTCCTACACTCGCAGCCGGCGGCGTCACCGCGAAGAGGGGGAAGAGGACCAGCTTCATGAGGAGTACCGAGAGGCGCGGGAAACTCTGAAGCTGGCCATTAGCCGTGCCAAAGAAGGAAAGAGAAAGGAGATGCTGGAGAGTCTCGATCGTGACCCCTGGGGTCGCCCATATCGCGCGGCGCAACAAAAGCTCCGCGCGTTGGGCCCCCCCCTTACGGAGACTCTCCAGCCCAGCTTCCTGCAGGAAGTGGTTGAGGGCCTTTTCCCGCAACGGGTGGAGCACGTACCCCCGTCGATGGCCCCCTTGGCCGGAGACGACGGGGAGGACGAGGAGGATGGTGTTCCACCCGTCACGGAGGCGGAGGTAGGGGCGGCTGTTCTACGGATCCGTTCCAAGAACACCGCCCCCGGGCCAGACGGGATCCCTGCCCGAGTGTTGGCCCTGGCCCTCGACCACATGTCCGACCGCCTCAGGGAGGTGTTCGACGCTAGCTTGGCGTCCGGACGCTTCCCTGACTGCTGGAAGAGCGGGAAGCTGGTACTTTTAAGGAAGCCGGGACGGCCTACCGACTCGGTCGCGGCCTACAGGCCCATCGTGTTGCTGGACGAGGCGGGTAAATTGTTTGAGAGGGTCCTCTCTGCCCGCATCGTCCGGCACCTTGGCGAGGTCGGCCCCGATTTGTCGGACGCCCAATTCGGTTTTCGAGCGGGGCGTTCGACGGTCGGTGCTGTGTTGCGCCTGAGGGCCGTGACCGAAGAGGTAGTGAGCTGTGGCGGCGTGCTGTTGGCGGTGTCGTTGGACATCGCCAACGCGTTCAATAGTCTGCCATTCAGCTGCATCAGGGAAGCGCTCCAGTATCACGGAGTGCCAGGGTACCTGAGGCGGCTAGTGGCAGACTATTTAGTGGAGCGTACCGTCATGTACGAGGACCGAGATGGAGTCTTGAGTCGTCGGCCCATGTCGTGCGGTGTTCCGCAGGGGTCTGTCCTTGGACCACTCCTGTGGAACATGGGGTACGACTGGGCCCTTAGAGGCGACTTCCCCCCCGGGCTCGGCGTAATTTGTTACGCCGATGACACGTTAGTCACAGCCCGGGGGGTGAACTTTCAGGAGGCGGCGCGCTTGGCCACCAGGGGAGTCTCTCTGGTGGTCGGGCGCATCGAGGCGCTGGGCTTGCGGGTGGCCCTGGATAAGACGGAGGCCCTTCTATTCCATGGGCCCCGTCGTGGTCCACCCCCTGGCGCCTCTATAGTGGTCAACTCGGTCCTCGTACCGGTTCAGGCCCACATAAGGTATCTGGGCCTGATCCTCGACGGTAGGTGGCTCTTCGACGAGCACTTCCGACAGCTTGCTCCGAAGCTGGTCGGCGCTGCGTCCGCCCTTGGGCGACTCTTGCCCAATTTGGGCGGACCCAGCGTCGCTACGAGACGGCTGTACACGGGGGTTGTCCGGTCAATGGCACTGTACGGTGCACCGGTGTGGGCGGGAGCTCTGACCGCCCAAAATAGGGCGCGCCTCTGGCGCCCTCAGAGGGTTATGGCGGTCAGAGCCATACGCGGATACCGCACCGTGTCGACGGAGGCGGCGTGCGCGTTGGCCGGGACTCCCCCGTGGGATTTGGAAGCGGAAGTGCTCGCCGAAGTATATCGGCGAACGGCTGAGTTCCGGGCGGGAAGCGGCAGTCGGCCCCCGCCCGAAGAGGTACGCGAATGGCGTGAGGCCGCTCGCCGAGCCACCATGGCTCGTTGGTCGTCCCGGCTGGAGGCTCCACGTGCTGGCTTTGCCGCCGTGGAGGCGCTCCAGCCGGTCATCGTCGAGTGGGCAGGGCGACAGCACGGGACCCTTTCCTTCCGACTGACGCAGGTCCTTTCCGGGCACGGCTGCTTCGGGAAGTACCTGCACTCGGTCGCTAGGAGGGAACTGAGTCCCGCCTGTCACCACTGCGACTGCAGTGAGGACTCGGCTCAGCACACGCTGGCGGTTTGCTCCGCCTGGGCGACGCAGCGTCGGGCCCTCATTGCAGTCATCGGAGGAGATCTCTCGCTACCGGCCGTCATACGCTCCATGGCCGGTAGCGACAGGAATTTTACCGCGGTCGCGACCTTCTGTGAGGACGTCATCTCGCAGAAGGAGGCGGCGGAAAGGGTCCGGGAGGACGATCTCCACTCGGACCTAATTCGCCGCCGGCGAACCGGGCGGCGGAGGCGCGCTTACCAGCGCCTCATGCCGCCCTGAGTGTGGCCGCGGGTGGACGGGACGGGTTTTCCCCTCCACCCGCTGTAGTGGCCCCCCGCGAGGAGGCGGCGTCCGCGTGTGCCTGGACGTCGCCTAATTGAGAGGATTTTACCCAAAGGTGGTGCCCGCGCTTTTGCGGGCAGGCGCTAGGAGGGTTCCGGATGTCTTAATAAAGCTGTTCCCAGATCCCTCCTACTTAAGGCGCAGTACGGCACACCGTGTGGTTTTAGTCGGTTCGATTCCGACACACCGCCCCACCGAAAACCCCGGTGGGGTGACGGCCCGAGGGGGTTTCCACACGCACAAAAAAAAAAAAAAAAAAAAAAAAAGGCGCAAGAAAAAAAAGAAGAAAAAAAGAAAGGAAAAGTATTTATTTCTCAAGTGACGTTGACAAGAAATAACAAATTGAAGTAATAGAAAAAGGAAATAAAAACAAAATGATTTTCAGCAGTGACCGTGTGGAGTAGGTACATATGAATAAATAAATAATATTAATATTTTTTTATACTACGATATCCAAATAGTAAGTAATTAAAACTGGGTAATGTATTTGTGGCTGGCAACACTAGTGCGCCTATAATGCGGGCGACAATGGGCGAAGTTCGTCCCGGAAGCCCAAAACTTCCGGGACGCTTGTACATAGGGCACACTGAAAAATCTGCGCTCCTGGCCGCTCATAAATGTTTGAATTTCGAATGTTATATTTTTAACCGACGAAAAAAAGGAGGTTCTCAATTCGACCGTATATGTATATATATGTATATATATATATATGTATATATATATATATATGTATTATATATATATATATATATATATATATATATATATATATATATATATATATAAATTTTATGTATGTTCAACCCTCTCTCCGTTATTTATGAACCGATTTTAATTATACTATTTTTTTGTTAGATAGGTTATACCTCACGGGTGGTTCCATGTCAAGTAAGTCAAGATCTGGTGATGGAAACCTGATAAATTTGAAAGAAACCCTCGGAAATTGTAGGAACGAATACTGTTTCTGTTTACTTCATAACTTTATCAGGTATTTGCGTTTAGAAATCATCACATCATGCAGCTGAGCTGATGATAAAAAAAATCATAAAATAAAAATCTTTTTCACGAAAAAAAAACCGACGAAAAGAACTAAAATAAATAAACTTTTTAAGTCTTAAGTATTGAGGTTGGGGATGCTGGCCTTAGAAAACCTCCACGCGGTTGTCTTGTCCTTTTGGTCCAGAGAGGGCGTCATCGCCCATGACTAATATTCTGGCATGAGGGGCCCTATTTTTCAGGGCCATTCTGCGTTTCTCCGCTTGCTCTCAAGCAAGCGTCGTCGTCGATCAAAGTCGATTCAGGCCGATTCCGAAAAGAAGAAAGAAGAGCTACGTCAGGAGATACGTGCTCTGCGCGAAGATATGACCGATCAGCTTAGTATAAAAGATAAGCCTGCTTCCGCGCAGCACTTACGAGCCGAATATGGCCAGACTTATCTCGGACCTAGAGCAGCGTCTCATGAAACGTATAGCGAGCACATTACACATAATTGCACGTAATTAGATAAGTCACATTTAGAGATTAACTTTAGAGATTAAGTAAAACAATTATATGCACGCATCACATATACCTGCCTGCACCTGAAATAAATTAGACTAAATATCATCTCGAGTCTCATTACACTCCCTGCCAAACATTGGTAAAAAACGCAATGATGCTATGGAGAGCGCTAAGCTTCGTCCAGTTTTGACGCCGTCTAAACCTACGACGTATGCGGCGGCTACCAAAACGGGTCCTACGGTGCTTCCAAGTAAAAACACACCTGCTCCGTAGGCTCCTGGAGGCACGGGTGCTTTGGAAGCTGGGGAAAAGAAGAGGGGTAAGAAACCCCAAAAGAAGGTTGCAGCTCCTGCTGTTACTGCTCCAGCGATTTCCATACAGCCCCCCAAACAGGGAGGTTGGGAATTAGCAAGGGCAAAGAAACAGAAAAGGAAGAAGGCCAAGAAGGTGGCTAAGAAAACCGCAACGCTGACACTGCAAAGGTGCCTGGACTTTGCGCTCCCCGCTCTACAGCCGTCGTACTGACACTGATAGTGGAAGCAGCAGAAAGGGGTATGAGTAATGCCAAGGTCCTTCAAAAGGCGAAAGAAAGCGTGGACCTTCAGGGTCTCAGTATTCCAGGAGTCCACTGTAAATCCACCCGGACGGTGGCTCACTTTAGCCGATACCTCCATCTCGGGGGTTTTTTGAAAGCACAGGTGCGACTCCTACAGCCTAAACCTTCAAGGTGCTTTCTGTGCTTGTCGGTAGGGCACGTAGGGATAAAGTGCACAGCAGAGGTGATAGGTGCTTCCGGTGCAGCCAGTCGGGTCACAAAGCCCGTTCCTGTGTTGCACCGCCACGCTGTTTCAAGTGCGAAGCCGAAAGGCAACCAGCTGAGCATGGTAGGCGCCAAAATCTGCTCTGCGGCAAGGCCTCAGGTCAAAAATAAACCCCTAAGGCCCACTGAAGTAGCTGCGGACGCCAACGAGGGACAGCAAGATTTGCAGCGGGATGCGGAAATGGAAACCTTCGCATCTTGCAGGGGTACATTAACCACTGCGCCAATGCTGAGGACTTTCTGCTCCAGAGCAGTGCTCAGTGGTCGATCAACGTCACTGTCGTCACCGAGCCGTATTTCGTTCCTCCCGTGAATGTCTGGGTAAAGGACCTTGACGGCTTGGCGGCCATCGTTCGAGGGACCTCTGCCGGCACCTCTCCTCTTTCCGTTATTACAAGAGGACGAGGATCCGTGGCAGTGGCTGTTGATGAGGTTGCGGTCGTGGCTGTTTAATTCTCACCGAATCGTGTACTGGCTGAATTCGAGGATTGGCTCACTCAGTTGGCAGTCGTCGTCGAAGAATTTCACCCTCGCCCCATTTTGGTCCTGGGGGACTTCAATGCGTTACACATACACATTCAAGTGTTCGGGCTGAGAGTACAACCACCTGGCTTCTTCCAAATTGAAATTGGCAACAGCATACAGTTGCACCATTGCCAAAGACTCCGCGTGGAATAATCATAGTGACGATTAATTTTCACTTGGGAACGTAAAGAATACAACTTAATATTACACAAGTTGCCGCTGTACTGAAAGCCTAACTGAATTGCGCGGGATTCGCGCGCTGTCGACCGCCTTGCGCCTGCCGCGGGCGGTGCCAACCTGGCGCTGTGCGTGGATTGGCTATTTTAAAATATGCGTGATTTTTTCAGCTTTGACGAATTAAACCTGAATGACATCGATCGCGTAAAACGTAGTGTGTAACTGTTGTACGAGAAATGAGTGTTGGTACTATGAGAACTCATTTATTTTTCGCAAACGACATAACATTTAAGTTTATAAAAAAAACACTTTTACTTTATGAAACTAATAGTTTTTAACGATTAGTTATTGATACACAGCACATTTTTTTTCCTAAACCTTTTTGAGGTCACGGTGTATTATTGATACCTAGTGGGAATATTCCAAAAATAGATTCAAGGCTCTTGTATTGCAAGAATAGCTTTTTATATGGAACATAAAAGATTGTTTTGCTTACAGTTTGCATACTAACGGTGGCAAGTTGGTTCAGTAAAGTGTTGCAGCATACCTGATACAGACATGGAATGAAGTGGTGCGGTACTGAGGTAGAACACAGATGTCAATCCAATCCGTCGAGTGGATCAAAGCCAATACTACGTCGCAAATGCACAGCAGGGGTGCATCGCAGCTGTATAATGTGGCAGCTCCGTGGGACCGCATTGCCCTGGATGTGGCGGGGAGTGTGAGGAATGCAACAAGTATTTCATGGTAGTCATGGATTATTTCACTAAGTGGCCGGAAGTATTGTGTAATTCCAAATCAAGATGCGTCCAGGGTGGTTGATAAGCTGGTCCATGAAGTCTTCTATCGATTTGGGATACACCTTTAGAAATTCACAGTAACGAAAGCAGGAAATTTAAGTTTCAGGTGTTCCGATAAAGGCACCCTTAATTTTATTCATTATTTAGATGTCTGTCTAACAGCGTGTCACTGTAATAGCCTGGCTGCTGTCCGTCCGTGTACATCACTAGGTGTTATCTGAATACCAGCTTTACTGCCCCGAGGTAACATTACGCTGAGCTAACGACCATTTTTGACTCATGCAGAGGTATTTTTTGAAAATTAAAAATTGTATTATTTGTAGTAGTTGTATTAGGTACAACTCTGTTTTAAACCCGTATGTATAGCTATGTGAGATCAAAATAAATTTGTTTCTTTCTTTCTTCCAGGGGACGTGCCGAGTGATGTGTGCTCAGAAAACCCGAACCATCTCTTACCACCAGGTGCTTGGCAAAAGTTGGAGAACGCAGGCAAAAGGGATAAGCACATTCAGCCGTTCCTACTGTTGGACCGAAGTGCAGTCCACGAGAGCACGTCCATATCACCAGCCTATGCAAACTTCGGTCGAGAACTGCGGTTGCCTGCGGATTAGATCACGGGCACTCCTAACACTCCGCGCAAGTATTAGGGATTATGCCAACGACTTACGTAGTAAGATGAATGACGTATACGAGCACATGAGACAATCTGGCCAGCAGTCAGCGGAGAGAATGAAAACCCGGTATCGAAACTAATAGAATGTTTCAATTCCAGGGAAAACGTTCGAACTTTCCGGAATGTTCCACGATGTTCTATTCGATGGTTTGTCGAGTCTGATTATTACGAGTTTTCGGTAACGTTCACGAACCTTCTAGAACTTTCTAAGAGTTAAGATCGCCGGTATAAAAAGGCACCGGCATCCGACATGGAAATTCGTTATAGCGTTATAGCGAACAGTACAAACGAGTATAAGTGAGAATTGTAGATAAATTCTGTGTATTTCGTCACAAATTGGTGTATAATTCTAATCCCGAACCCCGGCTCGTAACAATACAATGCTTAGGTAATATGAGGTGTGTTACCCGACTTAGAAAGTGGGACATCGAATACCATGTCCTCGTAAGTTTACTAATACGAAACAGTTAACAACGAATGCGCGCTTCTACGAAAAACTTATCGCCGAAGTCACACAGCCTCACTTAATTGGTTAAGCTAACCTAATCTAACGAGAAACATCAATAAATTATTAGAAAAATTATATTCAGTCTGAAAAAACCAAAAGAGCAAAGAAAAAAGAAAATAGGGAAGAGAAAATTAAAAACATTTGGAAAAAAGTAAACAATGGACACACATTTTTAGATGGTCTTGCATCCTTGTGCTATTTTAAACGATGACTGAACTCATATTGGCAAATTTTTTATTAGGAACTAAATAATTAATTAAGTGTTTCGTATTAGTAAACTTACGGGGACGTGGTATTCGGTGTTACACTTTCCTAAGATAGGTAACACACCCGGTAGTATGTGATATGTACAATAAAATTTCAATCAATAAAAATTCCTCACGTTGACAGAGGTAGTAATTATTTTCTAGAAATCAATTTACTGTATGCAAGTTGAAAATTTTAGACCTTGAAATTGTTTCTTCCGAAATATAATCATTACGCCAAACTAGCTAATGCCTAATCTACATCAATAATGAGGACAAGAATACAGATTAAACTAAATGTAGTAAAAGAAAAATGGACTTTTTTTTTACAGCCACTGGTATTTTTTTTTGTTAAATCTTATTCAAATAAATTTCTCTGATCTCATAATTATAATGTTTCAAGGAAGATCTGACGAAAACCTTATTAGTAACTATATAATATTCATTTATATTTATTAGTACTCTCTCTACATTTCACATTCTCACATCTCTCTACATTTAATAGTACTCTCCTAAGTCAGTTACACTTGAGCTGTTTCGAATACCAACAAGCAATAATAATGTGTCCCAAAATGATCCACAGTTTCGAATGTATGGACAATTTAATGATATTTGTTCTCATGTTGATATATTTGTGGATAATCACACCAGATTCATGGAATCCTTGCGCAAATCGAATGCACCTTAACATATATTTTTTATAATATATCTACTTGTTTTAGCTACATACTTATATTATTTGTATATGTTCTTTATTTTGTTTTTGTAATCTTCACTTACATCTTTGAAGTTGTATAAATCCTGGAAGCTTTGTACGGTAGTAATTGGAGTGCAGATTAAAAAATGTTAACATATAAAAGTAATTTAAAGCACTACTTGGTCTGTATTCTGTAACTGTACCTTTTGTAAATAAATAGATGAATAATACATATACTACAACTTTTTTTAAGTAAGATTTGCTCATTGTTTAATTAAGTGTTTTGGTTAAGAAGCTTGTTTTTGTTTGAAGTTTTTTCATTACTTTTCATTTGTTTGAAGTTCGATTGCACATGTCAGATACTATTTACTATATCTTTGATGTCATACATACATACGCAATTTCCAATAGTTTTTTTAACTTTTTGACAATATCTAAATCCCACTCCTAGTCTTAACCACCAGGCATTGGCTATATCTAGTTGTAGGCTAGACATAGTTTGGTAAAATTTACTACCAACCATACTTAGGTTTAGCCAGCTAGAACTGGGTGTAAACATACTTGGGTTTTTAGCCATAACATATCTGTATACGTCTTTCCTGAGAAGGCGAGCGAAGGAACACCGGGTACTAAATAACCATACATTGAAACATTTAGTATACCTTGCACACTGCACACACATGTACAAGGGCTTTCTGTGCAGCTTTTTTTTGGTCCGTGGCGCTGTGCCCCTGCTGTTTCTTTAATTTAGAAGCTTTTTCTGCAGCTTTCGCTTGTGATTGAATTTTCTGTTGTCCTCGAGCCATCCTTCACACCTGAAAAGGTAAACCATTTACAAATGTCAAGATGAATACTGAACAGAAAACGCCCTTTAGGGGGAGGTACTCAATTCATCGCATTCTCCGCGATTTCGAATTGATAAGCGTGATTCTTTTTTATTTATGATATTAGGTATTGGGAGCTTGCAATATAATTTCGCCACCACAAACAGGTCAGAGCTGGCTGACCAACAACTGCCCTATATTGGTAATTGCTAATTATTATTAGTTAAAATATGCATAGGTTACATACTTATGCACATTTTTTATCTATATAGGAACCTTGTATAACAGTAACAAATTTATAGTAAACTGTTGCACTGCTATATACAAAATATGGTTTTGACTAATGAGGGTGCGTTTTTTAATTTGTGGATTGGTGGGGATAAGATAGCGGAGAGGAGTTTTTATTGGTCTCGTTTTCAGTGACTCATTTTTATTATAAATATCAAATCTAATCTATTCTCGACCAATCAACTCAGTCTGTAAAAAAGTGTGAAACATGAAGGAAATCAAATACCCCACCAATATGAAGTTCCTGACCAAGCAAGATGTCATCGGTTAAGGGAAAGCTTACACAGGAAAAAAATGGCAGAAGAAAAAAGGCGTTTAGTTCAGACGACAGGTATTGAGCGCGCATTTTTATAATGCACATCAATAAGTATTGCAGCTCAATATTAAAAAGTCAAAATGTATTTTTTTAATGAAAATACAATTTACCAAATACTCTAGTTACATAGGTATTAAAAGTTTATTTTTATATTTTATTTTCAACCATAAGTAGATGGAACTAGATAGGCTAATATGAAATTCTTGGGCTTCACTGGCAAATACCACTCGAACTACTCTAGTTTGTTGGATAATTATGTTTAAAAACATATTCACAGGATTTTATACAATTTTATTATTTTGAGTTTGTGTTACATGATGAAAGAGAAAATAGTGTGTTAAACTGAATTCTAATAAGTTTAAGCTTTAAAGTATATACTACATTTGAGGAGGATGGAGTTAGATAAAGCTTTCTACACTATATTCACACTACAGGCAACACAATAAATATTCTTTTGTAATTTAAATAAATAAAGAAAACAAACTCCTTCCTTCATGCTTTATTTTATTGATTCCTGTTTATTAACAAATCTCAAAAATTAAATAACAAGGGTACAATCCTTTTTCCTTCTTTCTTCTTTCTTACAATCCACTACTACAAAATACTGTTATAAGTAATAAGTACCTAAGAAAATATTCATTAGAAATATCATACTATCTCAAGATCACAATGGCTATTTCAACCACCAACACAAGCCTTAACTGCTTATCACTTGTTGCATAGCAATGAAACAAGTTACCCTAAAGTGTAGTACCTACCAATATTTTGAATATTAATTGTTTAACCCGGGCTAATAGCACAAACCCAAACAAACAAACTGCTATGAATAGTGGACAAATGTACATACTTGTTATACTCCAGAACATAGGTATGAGCTTATCAGCAATATGCTATTCATCCATAAAACCCTATTAATATTAAATAAGAAATAACCATGTGAATTCAGTGTTATAAAATGTTTAAGAAGTTCCAATGTAACAGCAGTAAATACAAACTGCGTTAAAATTTAAATATTTAATTTAATGGTAAGGGAAAAGGGGGCAATAAGAAGTCATCAACACAGCACATGCTGAGCGACAGCTTTTTGGTAAATCAAAAGGTTTGAAACCAAATCAACAAATGTAAATCTAAGTTACGACCAAGACAAAGTAGATGACAATGCCCACAAAACCATATCATTATAATAACACGAAAACAGATGATTTACCTGTAACTTTTGATATCCGATCTTGAGCAAATTGTCGTAGGCGATGCTCGCGAGAGGTTTTGTTTGGTAATTAACACCAACGTCAGCAAGTAACACGCATTAAAAATCTACAATGAAAACTTTGCGAAACTTACAAAATGCCAACGAAGATGCGGATTGAATGGATGATTTAATGGATTGGAAATTTGGTTGATGAGTGACAGAAACATAAATGAATGAATGTGGTATATAAAAAAAATTTACAAAATCCAGTGTAACCAATAGAAAAAAGTGAAATATGTATAATAATATAACTCGATGTACTGATGCAAATAATAGGTAGAGTGGCTGTCTTAAGTACCTTACTCACCATCGTCACAGATTATTAAGTAGTTACTACGTAACAGATAAATCACTCCCTACAAAAACGTCCATATCTACCGTTCTAATTACCTACTCTTTTCTAAAATGATCTTAAATGTTCTTAAAACACGATTATTATTGCCTCGCAATAGCACACGGTTGCGTTGTCGGAAATGAGTTTAGGGTTATCTCTTTTTATGTAATATTCAAAATATAAGTTTTATTACACAAAAAATCGGGTGTGTTACCTGACTTAAAAAAATGTAACACTGAATACCACGTCCCCGTAAGTTTACTAATACGAAATCCTTAACAATGAATGCACGCTACCACGAAAACCTTAACGCCGCCGCCGTAGCCATGCTATCTCTAATAACCAAATCTCTAATTCATCAATTCGAATCACTTAACAACAAATGCGCGCTTCTACGAAAAACTTATCACCAAAGCCACGCGATCTCGCTTAACCAAACCTCTAACGAGAAACATCAATAAATTATTAGAACAGTTAAATTCACAGTCTCAAGAAACCAAAACAGCAAAGAAAATAGACATGAAAAAACTACATAATTATACTACAATATTTTATCATCATACATTACTGGATCTACATCCATATACAGCACATAAACTATCAGAAACCATGTCAATTTTCACCGTGAATTTGACTGTATTTAAAATATATATAAGTATATCAATACGATTTCGAATTAAATTTTTGTACTTTAAAATTTAAAAATAAAAACGTGAGCGCTTGATACAGCTGTCGGCAAACCACTGAGCGAGACTGCGTATAAGGCCCGCCAGCGGACGAGCGGCCGGTAGGTGTTTAGCGCACGTAAGTACATCGAGTGGCATAGGCCTGCCATCGTGTCTGACTTACGTCCCGCCAAGGTTACGCGTTACGCACGATGCACGATGAAAAACGATCGTGAATAGTCTTGACGTACGTCATAATTATTATTAATTGCTTGCTGGACTTGCACAACCCGTTTTGCATCCAGCAAGTACCCCCACCACATCATGCTTGATCATGTATATTGCCAATTTGTGGGGAATTTCCGATTGGGATTGATTGGGGAATTTATGGAGAGACCATCAATGCGAGGACAATGCGGGGAATCGGGAATTTTCAGCCTTATTAATTACATTACGACTCCAGGTTTTTTCTCCCCAAACTGGGGAATTTAATCTAAGAATATGGCATTGGCAACGCTGGCTACAGCACCGTGGCCTTGAGCGAACGTACAGAAAAAGCGCGGGAAACACAAAGCCGTGAAGACGTGCTTTTGAACCTTTTATTTTAATAATATTTTTTTTCTATTTTTAACGTAAATTTGGATCAGAGGGTGATCGTAGTTTGTATATATAGTAGTGTAGATATAAATGTTGTGTACTTATTATAAATAGTGATAATGATAACTCAAGAGGCTTGGGGTAAGTTCCCTCCAATTTTATAATGCCGCCCATTTTCGACCCCGATCCCGGGGGAACGGTTCCAGATATAGGTTTTTCAATAACTGTTTCCAACGAGGAATCTGGCATGGAAACAGATACATATCTATCAGTTTGGGAACTAATAGCCGTAAACGTTTAGCTGTAGACAGGACTTGTAGAACTTATAACAAAAAAGAAGCCGTAAACGACATCGTCAAGGAAAAGAGTATAATAAAGATGAATGTCAATGTTTAAAAGATATTATTAGCAAAGATACCTCAACACAATCAGTTGCGAAAGATTCAATCTCAACTAGTCAGTCAGTATCACAAAGTCAAATCTCTCCTGTACAGTCTCAGTCGGTTGCCAGAATGTGTTACCATTCTTCCGGCGCGGCGCCGTACGTCGTCCACATTCAAAAAACCTCACAGAGTCCTACTGACAGTGTATCCCTACACCCCATAACTTTGAGAAAATTCCTAAAAAATAATTCAATACACAATATCGTTAATGGAAGCCTGAAACGCATTGGTCGTAACAGGCTTGCATTAGCTTTTGCTAAGTATGAGGATGCCAATGCAATAATAACTAATCCGGCTTTTGAATTAGCTAACCATAAAATTTTTATACCATCATTCTCAGTCACCCATATGGGTGTTGTAAAGGGCGTTCCAGTTGAATGGTCAGATGAAGAGGTGATAGAAAATATGAATACCCTAGTTGGCTGCGGGCAAATTCTTAAAGTGCGTAGAATGAAAAGGAATTTTGTGTCTTGTGAATTTATACATTTACCCTACAATACAATGTTATAACTGCTGTCGGTTTGGGCATGTACAATGTCGGTCACAACCAAAATGTTTTAAATGTGGTCAGGGTCACACTGGAGATAGCTGCTCTGTATTGGAGGAGGATGTTACATGTTGTTTGTTTAGAAGTTCCCACTATGCTATTAGTAAGAAATGCTTAGAGTATGAGAGACAGAGCGCTATTAAAGACAGTATGGCTAAGAGCTACATTTCATATGCTGAAGCCTCTAAGATTCATGCCCCAATTTCTCGTGTAAGCTATGCTGATGCCCTGCTATCTTCTAATATAAGCCCATCTACAATAGTTCCTCAACGTGAAAGTTCAGCTAACCCTTCCATGAATACTTCATATAAAAAGACAGTTTTTTTAAAACCCAAATCATAACACAAATTTTCAAAGAGCTATGATAAAGATGCTCATAATGAAATCATTAGAGATTACAATACCCCTTCCTCTTCCAATGGCTGTGCTTTAACTTTTAAAGATAATAATTTAGAGAATTTGAGTACCAAGGCATTGATTATTGCTTTGATAAAATCTTTATTTCAATCCGATCTATTTTTACCGTCCAACGCTGCCCCTGTAATTGATGCTATCACAAAAAAATCTAATAATAATAATAATGGACAAGCTTTCAAAGGTAATTCAGTGGAATAGTCAAAGTGTTGTTCCCAAAAAAAATTAAATAATATAATAATATAATATAATAATAAATATAAACCTTTTTTATTTGCTACACAAGAATCTTGGCTGAAGCCAGGTTCTTTGTTTAAGATTCCAGGCTATGCTAGCCTAAGGGAGGACCGCTCTGATGGGTATGGTGGAGTAGCTCTACTTGTCAAGCGGCCTCTTCCTTTTACCCATTTCCCTATTGCACCACATTCTAGTGGATTTTCTGTTGTCACTGCTACTATTAATGATATTTGTTTTGTATCTATTTATATTCCACATCCCTCATCTGCTATTCTCAATGAAATTGAAAGTCTTCAACGAATGGTTATGGTAACATTGTAAACGATCTTATAGACACCCATAATCTTTGTATACTTAATACTGGCTTGCTTACGCGCCATTCAAGCCCTGGACATGGACCTAGTGTACCAGATCTGAGCATCTGCACTCCAAACTTAGCATCTACAATTACTTGGTTTCCTTTACAATCTACCCATGGTAGCGACCATTATCCACTGGTACTCACTTTTCCTTTTCGCGTTAATAGCTCACCTGCCCGCTCACCTCGCTTGAAGTATAGGCTGGGTGAAGCCGACTGGGAAAAATATAAATCGATGGTCAACGCCAATATTTCTAGTCTTCCAATTGTCTGTAAGGGCTCTGAACCCCAGTGCGCAGAATCCTTAACCAAAACATTAATTGTAGCGGCTGATCAAGTTTTTCCTGTTAAGAATGCATCCCTTGGTTTCATTGCTTCTCCACCCTGGTGGGACAAGGAATGTACAGAAGCGGTAAAAGCTAGAAAAGAAGCAGAATTAAAATATTGTAGATAATGTACTGAGGAAAATTTCGATCATCTTTCTGAAATTATAAATATCACTTCAACTTCAACTTTTGGTTTGTGGCTTTGTGGAGTTACCACAATTTTTCCAATGTCAAGTAGGTATACGGAGGACAAACTGTCAAAGGATTTTATGTAGAGCTGTGGTAGAGCCAAAAAAAAATTATTGTAGAGATGTAGAGACTATAAATAATCGTGAATTCCAAACTTCTACAGGCATAATTAAGCATGAATAAAAGAGCCAACCATGTGAATAAATAGAAATTAATACATAGTATAAAATAAACTAATATTGAATTATGTTATGATCACAAAATTACAACTTAATCTTATTTACATTAATATACTTGCCTAATATATAAAAAAAAGGGGTGAAGGCAAGTGATAGGATCAATTTAAGGGACGTGGGGCGGGGAATATGGGGAGCAATAACATCATAAATAGGGAACCTTGTCTTAGGACAGCTAAAAAATATATGGTCCGCATTTCCCTCATCAAGGCCACATTCGCAAATGGAGCTATCCCTTATTCTAAGTTTTGATAAAAATACTGGAGTTCAAGAATGATTTAGTCTTAACCGACAAATTGTAGAGACAGTACTTTCATTTAATTTTGTAAATTTGGCAAACCAGGGTTTAAGTGGAATTTCTGGTTGTATTTCACCATAAAATTTGCCTCTTATAGTTTTTGACACTCGCCAAATCCTAGACCAAGAGTCAAGCAGCTGCGAACTAGCTGCGAATATCACTAAAAATCTTTTAAAAGAAATCTGACAGCTGGAACTCCTTCTGCTTGTCTATGTCTCCTAATGTTCGGCCATCTGTGGTATGGCAAAATATTCGGAGATTTAGATCTGCCCTTTTCTGAAACTTCCTCCAATTTCTTACCTACTTCCTTAACTAATAATTTTTTAGATAAATTAGCTCCTCCTTCAGTTCCAGAAAAGATATTTCTTCATAATATACCTCATAATATGTCTGGTCTCAACAGCAATTTTTCACTATCTGAGTTGAAGGGAGTGTTATCTTATGTTCGGGATTCAGCGCCAGGTAGTGACGGAATTCCTTATTCTTTTTTAGTTCATCTTAGTGATGAGTCTTTATCGTATCTCTTAGACTTAATTAACTCGATTATGATTTCTGGTTCCATTCCGTCCGACTGGAAAACACAAGACATCATCTTAATTTTTAAACCTAATAAAAGCCCTTCTGAAGCGTCATCATATCGCCAATAGCTCTGTCCTCAGTATTAATGAAAATCGTTGAGCATTTAATAAAAAATTCGTCTCGAATGGTTCATAGAGAGCAATAACTTGTTGAGTAAGAATCAGTTTGGGTTTAGACGGGGTAAAAGTACTATGGACAGTTTAGTTATTTTTACA
This sequence comes from Euplagia quadripunctaria, assembly GCA_963859945.1. NCBI lineage: Eukaryota > Metazoa > Arthropoda > Insecta > Lepidoptera > Erebidae > Euplagia > Euplagia quadripunctaria. Next base: position 34,922 of record OY982561.1, read on the forward strand.
TCGGATATACGCATTGCATTTTCTGATAATACCGCTGTAATAGCTACCTTTTTAGGTGTAAAATCTGCCTATGACAATGTTGTTTTATCCATTTTGTTCAAGAAACTTAACTCTTTAAATATTCCTTTTATGTTAACTAATCTGATTATAAGCATACTTTCAAAACGGAAAATTAAGTTGTCCCTAGAAGATTCTAGTTCAGTATCTAGGTTATTATGGAAAGGCCTCCCTCAAGGATCAGTGTTAAGCCATTTTTGTATAATATTTATACATACGACTTGGAGTCTTCCTTGGATAACGATGTCCGATGTCTGCAGTATGCGGATTATTTACTTTTATATTCTGTTCATACATCCATCAGTTCTGCCTGTACATCGCTAACTGCGTCTTTAGATCTTCTTAAACAGTGGCTAGATAACAACGGTCTTGAAATATCCTCAACTAAAAGTTCCGCTATATTGTTTTCTAAGAAAAGACTCCCTCCTCCAATAACTGTAGTATATAATAATCAAGCTATCCCGGTAAAAAATAATGTCAAATTTTTAGGTATTGTACTAGATTCCAAGTTAACTGGGGTAATCTCACTGTGAATACATAACAAGTAGATGTGAGTGTAATTTGAATATCCTTAGGTGCCTGTCGGGTGTGTGGTGGGGGGCACACCCATTTACCATGAAATGAACGTACAATGCATTGATTAGAAGTGTCCTTGATTATGGTACTTTTTTATTAGAACCGGGTAACAAAGCTGCATTCAAAGGTTTAGATTTGATTCAATCGAAAGCTTTAAGAATCGTTCCCGGTTGTATGATCCTCCTTAACATCTTCGTCGGCAATACCTGTCTGACAGATTTATATTCCGTTGTTCTCAACTATCAAACCATCCCATTCATCAAAAACTCCAAAAACTTTCTCAGATAGTACACACATCTAAGTTTTATAAACACAATCCTACTCCATATTTAGTAATAAGTTATGAAAAAATGATTTCACTTCAAACTCCAATTTATAGTTTCCTTTGTTTTCCGTTGTTCTGTGGCAACTTAGAATCACTTATATTGTCACCAAATATACATTACTCATTAGGTATTAGTAAGGATGATCCTCAGGCAAATATTACATTCAACTTTATTAGAGATAATTTATGGAGAGACTTTCATTACATTTTTACAGATGCTTCGAAACATTCTACTACGGGACAGGTTGGAGTGGGAGTGTTACATTCACAATTTAATAATGCATTTAAGATCAAATTTCCTCCTGAAACTTCAGTTTTTACTGGAGAATGTTATGCTATTTTTAAAGCTCTTGAGTATGTTATTTCAAACAAATTTGAAAAAACCGTTATTTTTTCTGATGCCTTAAGTGCATTACAAGCTTTAGGCAGATTTCCATTTAAAGGTAATAATAACGATAATAGTATTATATACTATTATCGTTGATATTAGGGATTTACTTTTAAAGTGCAGTAACCTAAATTTAATTGTCTATTTAGCATGGATACCAAGTCATTGTGGAATCGTAGGAAATATAATGGTAGACTGCTTAGCTAATGAGGCTGTACAGGATGGAGTTGAAGATCCGTATATAAACTACTACCATGACACGGCTTCTTTGCCATCGATTTATCTAAAAGAGCGTTGGGAGAATCTTTGGGCTGAATCCAGCCGTTACAAAGGTAAACATTATGCTAGGATCCAGTCAAAGATTCCTTCAAAGCCTTGGTTCGGCAAAATTATTTATAATAAACGTGTTACAAGTTCCCTCATTAGAATGAGACTTGGTCATGTATGTACTCCAGCTCACCTTGCCAGATTCCAAATTGTCAACAGTGACCTATGCCAGTGTGGTGAAGTGGGAGATTTGAATTATTTATTCTTTTCTTGCCCATTATATGATAATTCAAAATTAATTTCTCCCTTAGTTTCCATCGGTATTCCACTTCCTTCATCTATTCCGCTACTTTTGTCTTCCAATACTCATGATGTATATAATATTTTACCCATGACTCTTTAAAAATATAAATATGTATTATATTAATTTGTTCCTTATCTCCGTTCGATCCAGATCCTATCCAAATTCAAAATTTCCTTTTATTTCATATTGTTTCCCTACCTTTTACTTGTTAGTGGCGATACGAACCGTGAGCTATGAGAGAGAAAAAAAAAAAGTGAACGTACAGCCGGGCACGATGGTGTGTATGCTACATCGGGCACCGCGTTCTTGGCGGGACGTACGTCAGGCACAATGATGAGTAAGGTACTTCATGAATTTTTGGTCAGGGTCACGTGTCCTGACGCGAGTTTAACATTTTTTAACCCATCCCACAAAGTGCATAATACCGCTCAATCCCGGCGCTTTCTTCAAAATCTACTTTTCACATTACTACAACGCGATGTGTGTGTACGATCGCCTGATATCTAAGGTCGATGCCCTACTATACGTATCAAAATAGCTATAAAATGACTCCAATTTTCAATTCATACTTCATCAGGCTTAGGACCGTCTGAATTACACTTTAATAACGCAACATAATAAAATAAGTAGTAGGTAATTAATAACTTTAGTTTTATACCGTACTTATTATATAGTCACGCATACAGTCAGCGATAACTCTCGTAAGCAACCAAGCAATCTGATTGGTTGCCTACTAGAGGAGGTTGTAAATAAAGTTTAAGTTGTCTAATTGGTCAATCCGCGTATTATACGGAATATGATGTATGCAACTTGTATTACCAAAATTGTAAATATAACTAGCGTAGATTTTAGCAAATATAAGTTCGATACCAACCCTTCTTGGTGTTTCACTTCATACTAGGTACGGATCAAAAGTTCATAGCTTGGCCAACCTAGTGTTAGGCACCTCTCTCTGCTCCTAGTAATACCTACCTTGCTACGGTACGAAGGCTGATATCAACTGGGCCGACAAAGTTAGGTATCCTGAACCAACTGATAAAGCAGTATAAAAATAAATGGCACTTTCAGAGTTGCTAGTGAGAGTATAAAATGTATAGAATATATATTAACACGTAGATTTTCAAATAGTCCTTGAATTGGTGTCTACGTACTTCTCGTCCTGTATTTCTATCAATACAAGTGATGGATGTTTTAATCTAATTAATAAAATCCCTAGCCAGGTTTATCCAACAGAAAAATCGAGTTAAAAGTGATTACTGTACGCCTCTTCATTCAACACTTGTCTTGTCAATTGTCATATTTGTCATTTGTCATTGTCATTATTGTTTTGGTTTTGATGTAGGTGACTACTAAGTAACACATTTTGAACGTGCTGATTTAGATGTTTAAGCATAACCTTTCTTGTAGGTTTTTTAAATCAATTACCTTGTAGAATAAAACGCAAAAAATAAGAATGCTGCGTAATATACGTGCGTATCGCACGTTGCCAGTTCTACCGTCTCAAATCCGTCGCAGCAGTCAGAAGATAGACGAAGAGAAAGATAAAAGTCCCCTTCGCCGGCTTTTGGACGATGCAAGCTCCTTTAGTGAAGGTGAGCAAGCAGCCATTGAACCTGAACTACAATGGGCCACTCAACCGTATGCAACACGGCCGAAAAGTTCGCACCCTGTGGAAGAACGCGTGGAGCCGCGTGACACTGCCGTTTTACTTTTCCCAGGACAGGGTTCACAGTGGGTTGGCATGGGCCGTCGTCTGTTCGAAATACCTGCTGCTAAAGAACTCTACGAGCTCGCATCGAGCATTGTCGGGTAATGCATTACTACATTAATTTAATCATCTACTATGACAGTTTATGGTAAGAAACTTTCAAAAGGCTACTGAAGACTATTAAGTTTAGTCCTTAGTCATTAACCTACTGTAGTTGTGTTTGCAGTCGCAGTTCATAGTCATCTTGGCTACATTGGGTGACAAGTTCCATTAGTTTTGTATTATTTTATTACTAGACTGCCATAAAAAGCGTGTTAATTTATGAGTGAATGTTAATTTCTTTATTCCACTATAACTTCTATATGCTTAAACAGATTTGGATGTATGTATATCATTAGAATCCTTACATCACTGTAAATGTCACTACCTACATTTTTATTTCAAAAGAAAACAATATGATAGCTGTATGGTGATTAATTCATTTTCTTGAGCAGTTGTTTTTTTTCACTATTTTAAATTAGTAACTTTTTTATGATGACTACATTTGTACTGCACACTAGGGTCCGGTGTATCGAAAATTTTCTTTTTGGTTTTTCTTAATGCAAGACCCCTCAAAATTTGCTTAATCGTAGATTACCAAAATAATTTAAATAATAAAATAAAAGTATATGGCTAAATCTTTAGGGCTCTACCAATCTTAATAATTTTGAAAAAATGTTATTTTCATTGTGAAATTTCACTATCCTTAATTTCGATTCCTGAACAAATATATAAAAAATAACTATTATAATATATATATATATACATATATTTATCTTTATGTGTAATATATACACAAAGTTTTGATTGGCATGCAACTACACGTCTGGTGACTTCGAATTTATTGAAAACGAGTTCAAAATTAAGGGAATTTTACAGGTGTCAACCTGCAATATTCCCTTAATTTTCAACTCGTTTTCAGAACTTTTTTGACTTGACTTGGTGAGTGTTTTCTTTGTAACCCAAGTAAGTATGCTAAAAAGTAAAGTTGCGATGGTGTTAAAATCGGATTTTGTGATTTTTAAATAATAAGTTTGATATTGGGACCATTTAGAGAAGTTGAAGATTGGCAGATAATAACTAAAAGAAACGCCTTTAAATTATTTTATTTGTCAAGAATGACCTGAAATTGAAAAATAATGGAAAGGATCTATCTGATTCAAATATTGTAATTTATCTTTTTTTGTTATAGGGGGCAAACGAGCAGACGGGTCACCTGATGGTAAATGACTACCGTCGTCCATGGACACCTGCAACTCAAGAGTCACACGTGCGTTGCCGGCCTTTGAGATAGGAGTACGCTCTTTTCTTGAAGGTTTGAAGGTCTTATCGGTCCGGAAATACCGCAGGCGACAATTTGTTCCAGAGATTGGTTGTGCCTGGTGGATTGCCAATTATCTAGGTGATGGGGATGAAAGTTTTGTATACCATTGTTTTTGAAGAGATCAACAATATTTCAACCAAAGATTAGATTCCAATCGTAACTAAGGCACGAGTTATGCATTTACTGAAATCCTATTTCAAAAAGTACTTCATGTAAAAAGATACCCCAAAAGCAAACAAAATTATAGTTTGGAAAACAAACTGAAGCATTTTTTAGAGTCTTCTGACAAGCTTTTCAATGTTGTTGTTGTTACTTCATCACAATTATTTGTCAACTATGTGGTTAAAGTATGCCTTACGATTTGGTTCCTAATCAAGTAAAAGACATTTTTTAACGCTAGAATCAAACATGTTTTGCAACAGATTATGCACTCTCGATTCTTACCCGAAAATATGAGACCTGTGGTAGAATCTGTTATTGAAAAGAATACCTTTTTTACTTACCTAGAAAAATGTATGTTTAACGATAGGGACCACAGTTGAGAGCTGACATTGTCAAGTATAATGAAAACTAAATAAGCTAAAGGTAGCTAGTGCTACCTTTAGCTTGTTTAACACAGGATTTTTAAACCACCAAAAATTACCTATTTCTGCTATAGATTACACCTAAATTATTATGGGCCGTTGGGTGAGTGTTGGGTTAAACTAGTAACAGAGCCTTCACAAAGTATAACTGACGCTACTTTAACTTTTGGTTCTATTAGAACCAGGTTTGAATCTCGAGGAAAAATATCAAATTTTGGCCACAAAGATAGGTCTAAATTTAAAGTTTTTGTCCTATTTTATAAGCTTTATTTTGTTCACTTTGTTTTAGTGTGCTTTATTTAATTTAAAAAATAAAATACACTCTAAAAATTGAAGACTTACAAAACTTCAAAGCGTAGTAATTAAAATTTCTAAAAAAAATTAAATTCTAGTTATTTTACTTTTTTTGTAATCTGTGTAAAATTACGCAAATTTTGATACATCTTGTGATAGTGTAGATGGAAAAAAAAATCATACATGGACGGGACACCCTACTGCCCCCTCTTAACCTGGTGAGATTATGACTAAATGCACATATACAGGGTGTAAGTGACACCGTACCGAATCCTGAAATAGTGTATTCAGACCATCATTCTGAATGGAAAATCATTGGAAATTTCTGCTGGAAAATTCATAATTTTTTAATTTCATTTTTTTCTTTAAAGTGATATCACAATGAGTAAACAGAACATTTCACCGAAAAAAATCTATGCAATCAGCAGTTTCGACGGCGCCGTACGCTGAAGGTCATTCACCGTACCGCACAGTTTGCGTGTTGCGTTACACTACGTAGTTCAAAATCAAACTATTGACTGTAAATTCTTAATCTCGCATTTTTATGTTGTCTTCCGACATAGGCCTTCTCAAGCCTCCATTTGTGTCTTTCAAGAGCAAAGCTCCTCCACCCATTAGGCAGGTCATCCTCTCATCGTTTTATTGGCCTTCCTCTTGATCTCTTCCCATTTCTTGGGTATCACTCCGTGACATTTTTGGTCCACTTTTTTATTTTTGCCCTCATCATATGTCCAATCCATTTCCACTTTAACTTCTTAACCCTTTCCATAACATCATCTACTTTTGTGATTTTTCTTATGTTCGCAGCCCTCCACCTATCGGTAAGTTTCAGGCTCATCATGCTCCTCTCCATGTGCCTTTGGCATACCTTCAGTTTGTGATCGTCTTTGCTGCTACGGGGCCAGGTCTGACAGCCATATGTGAGGCATGGGAGGATGCAGGTGTTATATACTTTTTTCTTTTCTGAAATAGGAGACCTTATTTTTTTCATTATCTCTTTCAGAGACCAGTAGCATTTCCAGGTGTTATTTATTCTTCTGCTTATCACTTTTGTGGATTGGTTTTTTGGTGCTATAACCTGTCCAAGATAAATGTACTCGTCAACATACTCGATATTAACTGTATCTACTATAATTGCTTCTTTGTTCTTGTTGGTCATTACTTTGGTCTTCTTTGCATTCATTAACAAGCCTTCTTACTTTCTGACGCCAATTGTTGTAACATAGTTTGCAGCGTTATTCGGTCTTTAGCGAAGAGTACAAGATCGTCTGCGAATCTTAAATGGTGTAAGTTGATTCCATTAATAGTTATTCCAAAATTGTCCCATTCCAGGTTTCTAAATATATTTTCTAAAACAGCATTGAACAATATCGGTGAGAGTGGATCTCCCTGCCTAACTGGCAGGGAGATCCGCTCTCACCGATATTGTGTATATATCATGATATGTGTGTATATCTTAATCTTATCTTATCTTAATAATGCCTTTCATAATTTTGATCTTTTCGCCAATTCTTTCTAGTTGTACTTTTGCTGAACTATCTTTATAGATCTGTTTTATAATTTGTATATATTTCTTTTCTACGCCTTGGTTTTGCATCGATGCCCACATGTAGTTATGACTTATAGAATCGAAGGCTTTATTGTAATCCACAAATGATAGGTAATAGGGTTGGTTATATTCGTAACATTTTTCTACTATCTGTTTCACCACGTGGATGTGATCAATTGTGGAGAAATCAGAACGAAATCCTGCCTGTTCTTTGGACTGGTTAAAGTCGAGACACCTTGTTAGTCTTTGCAATATTATTTTGGAGAAAAAATTATACATATTTGGCATCAAACTTATTGGCCTGTAATTGTTAATGTCGTTTTTATCACCTTTTTTGTGTAATAGTATTATTGTCGACGTTGTCCACTACGATGGGATTTGTTCTGTGATTAAGATTTAATTGCATATGTGTGTAAGTGGTTCTATGATCACGTCAAGGGTGCCCTTCAGTAGTTCGTTGGATATTTTATCCTCCCCAGGGGCTTTTCCCTTTTTTTGAGTTTGTATAGCTTTCCTTAAGAAAAATAATATAATATGTGCAAAAAATTGGTAAATAATTTGTTATTTTCAAACATGACCATTTTGATTTCACCTTGAAAATACATACATGCATTTTACATACTTATTAAAATCAATTTATCAGTAAAATAATTAAATTTATCATCATAAGAAATATCGTGTTTTCTGTATTTGTAATTGTTTTATGTTAACTGCACATTTTTTATTCTCGACCTCACCTTGCTTTCGAGGCCCCATCTGAAAACCAGCGCTGCATGTCATACATGCAGCATATGCTGAGATGGCGGCCATTTTAGACTCGCACAGAATGGGACCTGCTCCTTTTCTTTTTTCTTCCTTCTCTATTTTTAAATTTAGTACGTAATTTATTATTAGTTTAGAAATAGTTTGTTTGTTTACTTTTATATCCTTGCGTGTTCTAAATAAATGTTTTTCTTTCTTTCTTCTCCTTCTTTCTAAAATATACAATTAAATATACCATTATTATCAATAATCATAAAATGTCTGATAGTCTAACATGTCAAATAACAGTAAACTAGAAATATATAAATTAACTAGTTCATGTTAAGTAGATATTACATAATACAATACATAAGTATGTACAAGTATATACATATCATATCGGCACAATAATAATGTTTGTTAAGATATTGCCCCATAGTATTGAAAGTAATAAAAAATATTATGATTATAACTACATATTATAAAAAAAAAAAAATAACGTCCCCCGCCGCGTCTGTCTGTCTGTCTGTTCGCGATAAACTGAAAAACTGCTGAACAGATTTTCAAACGGTTTTCACTAATAGGACAGAGTGATTCATGAGAAGGTTTAGGTGTATAATTTGTACCCGTGCGAAGCCGGGGCGGATGCTAGTTTTTTATAAAATGAAGTGGACATAATAAAAAATGAAGTGTTTATGCGGTTCAGGTGGGACGTGGCACGCGTGTGCTCATCGGGCCCTGAGGACGAGCTGTCGCGGCGCTGCCAGACGCGGTGCTGGTGACGGCGCTGGCGGCGCTGGAGCGCGCGCGCGACGAGCGCCCGGCG
>OY982561.1:44103-69265 GCA_963859945.1 Euplagia quadripunctaria
GCAGCGCGCCCACGCCCCGCGGCTCGCGCCCGCCCGCCGGGCGGCGCTCTCTATGTCCTGGAGGTGTCATGGAGTACCAAGTATTAGAACATTAGCAACTATCTATGATGAGAATGGGTCTGATGTGATTTATCTTTATGGTAAGAGTGACAATAGTTTAACAGTAAGTCACAAAAAGTGCTTTTTATTTTATTAACATTTCCATAATATATACTTTCTATATCAGGGGTTCCTAAACTGTTAAGCTTACGGAACACTCATGAAATCCCTATAATTTCATGGAACCATACATTCATGGGCATAACCTGTTTTTTTAATTTCTCCCGCGCTTGTTTAGCCTCCCCAGGGGAGAGCGAGGGGGGAGAGTCCCCGCAGGCTGAGATGAACTGATTTAGTATTTCACCGGTACCTAAGTTAATACGCATTAAGATGTACAAAAAACCTTCATCCTATTCTTCGCTCGAAAGACGTATTTGCGTAAGATTTCTAGTACCTAACGGACGAAATATTAGACAAATTACCGCTTATTCCACTTTTCCCCGTTGATGGGGATTATTGAACTTTTTGTTCACTATTCCCCGTTAACGCAAAAATTTTATTTAATGGGGATTAGTGAACTAAAAACTTCACTAAACCCCATCATGATAAATCCTATTAGAACTAAAAAGTTCAATAATCCCCATTAGGTACGTTAAAAATAAAATACTATAAATCAATAATCCCCATCAACGGGGAAAAGTGGAATAAGCCCAAATTACTATCACACTTACACAACATGTTATTACATATTTGTCAGTCCTTATAAGAGACATAGCGTAGTATGGGCATCGTGCCACAATTAGTATTGTTGGTAGTAGGTGCTTTTATTATTGGTACTAAACTTACCTTAACTCCAAAATTGATGAAATGAAAAAATTTATAGTCAAACATTCTTATGTTTTAAATTGTAAATTATTACATTTTGAAAAATTATTACATTACATTATTACATTACATTCACTTCTTAATGAGCCTATTAAAATTTAATAATTCAATTATTAATAACTAGCAACCCGCCCCGGCTTTGCACGGGTACAAATTATACACCTAAACCTATGTCTATTAGTGAAAACCGCACTAAAATCCGTTCAGTAGTTTTTCAGTTTATCGCAAACAGACAGATACTTAGTTTTATAATATGTAGTGATAATATGTTGGAACTATTTTTCTTTGCTTCAAAAGTTTACTACAGTACTTAAAACTTAGCAGACACCATCCCAAATTATATGATGTTTTTTTGTGGTTTAAGTAAATAATGAAAGTACCATTACTTTTATGTAGTTAGCGAAAACCATATGGCTTAGCAAAAGAACCATTTTTTTGTCATCACATACTTTGTGCTATTTCAAAATTATGTTTGTATCTAACTACTAACTAATTACATACTCACGCCTGTACCCCCGAAGGCCCGAAGGGGTATAAAATGGTACGAGAGTACTCACGTAATAGGGGCAGGCCTATTGCCGTCAAACGGTCATTTTGGGAATTAAAGATAGAAATATATTTAAAGAAAAAAGTAGGTAAGAAGTAACCTAATTATGGATTTAATAAATAATTTAGCGGAACCCTGGTGACTTTTACACGGAACCCACTTTGGGAAGCGCTGTTCTATATTACACATCCAACAGCTGAGACAAAAAAGATGTAGTGGTTTAGTACCAGAAAAACCAACTGAAGTACTAAACCTTACACATTAGCGCCCATAGGATTACACATTGGACAAAATTCGAGGGTCCTTGGACGTGAGAAATAAAACTTCGAACTCCTCAGGAAACTAATTCGAATATATTTCTCTATACATAGGTGTCGCTCCTTTAACAAAAATATAGGCCAGCTTATATGGTCTAGCCGGTAACTAAACCAACGCCATCTATCGAGCGCTCGTACAACTTTAATTATACAAAACTAAACATTCCGCCCACCAAGGCACATGTAGGGACTACATGTCCTTTATAGGGTAAATAAAATTTAGAATACCTCTACAATCTTTAAAGTGGGCTTAAACATACCTCCTAGAACTAACACGATTACTAAATGCGAGCCACAAGCCTAATAAAAAGTATCTGAGAATTGCCAAGCGTCAACCAATAGGCAAGAAGCACAACCTTGAAGTTGGTCTTTTTATCACCGAACCGCTAGTTCGAAGTGTGAATACTCGAGAAAATTTGTCGGGACCGGGATGTTTTTCAACCACTCTACCAAGTAACCACCTACAAGGGGGCAAATTATCCTCCTTTACCAAAACAATATCTCCGACACCAGGCTCCAGCGTTTGATTACACCACTTATATCTTTGGAGGAGAGTGGTCAAGTATTCATTTGACCATCGACGCCAAAAATCCTGCATCATTCTTTGTACCAAGTGCCATCTCTTTAAACTAGATATATTGGCAGATTCAAAATTATGATCCGCCACGTTAATAAGAGGTTCGCCAACAAGGAAATGGCCTGGTGTTAAGGCGTCGACAGAATCGGTAACCCCGGCATAGGGGACGAGAATTTAGGCATGCTTCTATCTGACTTAAGAGAGTTGCCATTTCTTCGTAAGTCAAAGTAGAGCTACCTATTACCTTGCGCAAATGTTGTTTGCAAGATTTGACCCTAGCCTCCCATAGTCCACCGAAGTTTGGCGCAGAGGTGGGATAAAGTGCCATGTGGTTCCTTGATTGGCTACGGCTTCGGCAATTTCTTGAGCGATGCCTGACCTTTCTGACTGCACTAGTGCATGCAGTTCTTTAGAAGCACCTTGAAAATTTGTGTCATTATCGCTCCATATATTCCTACAATGTCCACGCCGGGCTACAACCCTTTTAAAGGCTGCTAGGAAGCCTTCCGTCGTTAGGTCACTCACGACCTCCAGATTAATAGCCTTAGTCGCCATGCATACAAATAAACAAACATAGCCCTTGTATGCATGATGACCTCTACCCTTGGACGTTTTTAAGTTGATGGGACCCGCATAGTCAACTCCACTATTACTAACGGCCTACTCGGTGTTACCCGAGATGAGGGTAGTTGTCCCATTAATTGTGGCTTAGTGGAAGCCGCATAACGAAGACAAGTTACACATTTTCTCACATAGGCTCTAACTAACCTCTTGGCACCTAAAATATAATATTTAGTACACAAGTAATTGAGCATTAATCGCGGTCCCCCATGCAGTGTTAAACGATGCGCATCAGCGATTAAAAGATTGGTAAACGGCGACTTATGAGGTATCAACACTGGATGTTTCCGATTTGAACTAATGTCTGACAACTCCAGTCGGGCCAGCCCACCCTCAAAATCTTAAAAGAATCTAGGTAAGGATTGAGAGAACGAAAAATATTACGCTTCTTACAGGGTTTTCCTTGCAGGTGTAGCATTTCATCACCAAAGTTCTGTTGCTGACACTGTATTATACATACATCCAGAGCTAATTTCATCTCGACAGCTTTAAGGTAAGATTTGTTTCTTTTATCCTTAGGTTTTCTCCATTCTAAGACACGTCTACAATACGCTACTATTCTAATCAATTTGGTAAGTGAGGAATATTTACCCCAAATCGAATTATCAACATCTACTGCCTTGGTTGCAACATTTACTTTAATTTCCTCCACGTTAGTAGAAACATGCTTACACTTACCTAATGGTATAACTTTTTCTTTTAGGAACTCTGGACCTTCCAACCATAACCGACAATTTAACAACTCGGAAGGATAATGACCTCGTGAGGCACAATCGGCAGGATTCTGCTTCGATGATACGTGATTCCATTGTCTAGGTTCACTCAAGCATAAAATCTCAGACACGCGGTTGGCTACAAAAGTTTTCCACCGACTGGGGTGACTGTTTAGCCATGCCAACACTATTTCAGAATCTGTCCACGCGTGTTAATTGGATTTTGGAATTTCCATCACTTCAAATAGCTCTCCCAAGAGTTTTGCCAGTAAAACAGCACCACATAGTTCTAACCGGGGAATGGATACTGTTTTGATGGGAGCTACTTTCGTTTTGGCAGTAAGCAGTGTGACGTGAACATTATCTTCAGCGTCGACTACGCGTACATATATGACTGCTGCATATGCTGTTTTTGATGCGTCACAGAAGCCGTGTAAGTCGATCTGCTTGTCACTCAACTTCATGCCTAACCATCGAGGAATTGAAAATTCTTCCAAACATTTTAATTCTTTACGGTAAGTAAACCATTCTGTTTTCATTTCATTTGGTAGGGGATCGTCCCATCCAATGCCTATAATCCATAATTTTTGAATTAGTACCTTTGCGACTACAACAACTGGAGCAACCCAGCCCAACGGATCGAACAACTTCGCAATGTCTGATAAAACCTTTCTTTTAGTTACAGGTTCTTGCAGAGATGAGAGCTGAACTGAATACTGGAAAGTATCACTACTTCGATTCCAAGTAAGCCCTAAGGTTTTCAGCACTTCATCCTGTTTTATCCTAAACTCTTTACCTGTGCTGTCCTTTGATTTATTTTCGCTACATAGTATGTTATCTAGTAACTCATTGCTGTTACTGGACCACTTTTGCAATTCAAACCCTTTTTTGGATATAAATGTGTTCATTTGACGATAGATTTCTATTCCTTCTGCCAATGTCTCACAACCTGTTAAAAGGTCATCCATGTAATAATCATTGAGTATTCTTTTTGCAGCCAATTGATAACTCTCACCCTCGTCGTAAGCTAACTCCATCCATCCAGATCCATGCAACGGATCTAACATCCAAAAATGGAGCAGCTGCTGTCCCGAAAGTTACCGTAAGCAGCTTATAATCCTTAAGTTCAGCATTTTTGTCGTTTCGCCAAACTATTCGTTGAAAATAGGTATGTTCCTCTGCTACACGTACCTGGCGGTACATTTTAATGATATCTGCGATTAGGCAAATTGGATGTGCTCGCCAACGAATAAGCAAATGCCGAAGATCAGGTTGCAACTGAGGTCCGATTAATAAGTCGTCTTTTAGCGATATTTTATTACTTCCCTTGCAGGATGCGTCATACACCACACGCACTTTTGTAGTCTCCTTATCATTTCTTACTACTGCGTGGTGAGGCAAGTAAACTGTTGATCTCTTCGAGTTATCACCTTCTGATACCGGCCTCATGTGCCCTAATTCTAAATATTCATCCATAACTGCTGAATATTTTTCCTTTAAATCATTGTTTCGATTTAGCTTACTCTCCAATGCATGAAAACGTTTGATTGCTATATTTCTAGAACCTCCATATTGACATGCTGGTTCAGTGTCACGAAAGGGTAACCGCACGACGTATCGACCATTCTCATCACGCTTAGTTGTCTCTGAAAACAATCGCTCGCATTCAAGTTCTTCATCCGTAAGTTTTTTAGTTCTAGGCGGCTCCGCTTCCAATTCCCAGAACCGTTTCAACATCTCGTCGGCTTCAAGGCAACAATGCGTTACCGCGATAGGCGAGTATACTTTATTTGACGCATTATCTATTTCACAGACACCGGACAATATCCAACCCAGCGCAGTTTTTTGCGCCAAAAGAGATCCACTTAAATTCCGTTTAATGCCTTCTTGGACAATTTGGCTGTAAATTTCAGCACCTAACAAAATATCTATTTTGTTAGGTCTGTCATATTCAGGGTCAGCCAAATTATCCACCTCCAAGTTAACCCATTCTATTCTAGTGACCTTCGTCACTGGAAGAATGGAAGTGACCGATTTCAATACATAGGCGTTGGTCTGAAATTCAAGTTGCGGATCTATTCTCGACCTAATCTTAATTGTAACAGTCGACCGTGACGTCACCTTATTGTCACCACCTACACCTGTAAAAGTGTTAAGCGAACTTACCTTTTTTAGACCTAAATAATTATCAATGGGTTGAATGATTGACTGACTGATCCCTGTGACCCCTGGTCTAAAAGTGCCCGTATTGGTTTAAATGTCCCGTCTCTCGATCTGGCTTGCACCACCGCTGTGGCTAGCAAGACAGTTTTATTATTTCCAGCCGATAAACTAGACACCATTGGTCTTGATGACCCCTCCGCTTCAGCGGTCACTTTCCTTTCCCTTGACGATACCTGTTCTCCTATAGAAAATTTATCCTGAGCCGTCCTTTCTTCGCCCTCAAGCGACCCTGACACACCACTAGGGTGCAACAAAGAGTGATGGCGGCGCTTACACACTTGGCATCGGTATGTGTTTTTGCAGTACTTTGGAGAGTGGTTGCCGTTTAAACAAATGAAACATCATCTTTTTTCCATAGCAATGTTACGGCGGTTCTCATTTGTTTCTCTACTAAAACCTTTACATGCAGTTATCTTGTGATCTCCCGCACAATAAGCACAAGATTGCAAATAATTATTTTTTTCTTTAACTATTTGGAAAGACTTAGGCTTTTTATCCAAAGCGGGCTTTTCTCTAAACTCTAAATTTTCTAAGCCACGAAAACGGCTGAATAAAAATTCCGCGAACTGGCTAAAGGTTGGCAACTCCTCAGTTGACTCAGATAACACCTTAAATTCCCACGCCTTGCGGGTATCCTTATCTAATTTAGCGCTAATAATATGGATAATAAGTATATCCCAAGTTGAGACATCTATCCCTAAATTTTTAATTGACTCCAAAGAATCTGAAGTGATGCTAATTAATGTTTTTATTTCCACAGCTGATTCAGACACTAAACTCCTTTGATTTAAAAGCGGTTGAAGTATTTCGTTTGCCAAAAACCGTTTGTTATTATAAGTTTTATTTAACTTATCCCATGCAACTTTATAACTGTCTGACGACACCTGAAAATTGCGTAACTACTGTCCAGCTTCGCCGGTCAAGTGCCCTCTGAGATAATACATTTTTTGCGCATCATCCAGAGATCTATTTTCATGTACAAGTCCCACAAATAGATCTCTAAACGTCTGCCACTCTATATATTTACCCGAAAACATTGGGATTATATTGGGTGTTTGTTTACATGATGTTTAAATATATATATATATATTTACATTTATTTCATAGTCTAAATCTAGTTCTGTAATTTTGTTTTTTTTTTTTTTTGTTAATCATCAATTAATTATGTCTTCCAAGCGGATATTTTAACTGTGGGGGCTTGTCATTAGCAATTAAGTTACCTATTTTATGTTTATGCAGTATTTTGTTATTAGTCTGTAAGCCTTCCTCAAAACAAAATAAATAAATAAATAATTTCCGGCAACTTGACACGACTCCTTGAACCGTCATCTGTAGTACTAAACCCTTGTTTGGTTACTGATTCAGCTGGATTTACCTTCATTAACAATGCCTTTAAATTAGTCTTAAACTCAATGTACAACTCCTCTACTTCATCATACACCCCTTTTTTATAATAATCTGAACTTTGTAATTCGGTTCGTTTTACTTGGCTTACTACAGTGTTATTGAACAAAGTCCATTGCTATTCCAAGCTTTCGAGTCTAGTCTCTATATATGAAATTGTCAAACATTCCTTTGGCGACTTTTTAAAGTTACTTATTATTTTCTGCAACTTACTTCTAATATCCTCTTGCAAATCACTAAAGGATTCCATTCTAATTTATTTACAAAGTAAATAATAAACACAACCTAATAAGATAAATTTACAAAAAGTACACGAAACACGCGCTATAAGTCTTCCACTTTTAATGCGAACATCAAAATTTGTAGTCATTGTTCTAAGTCCAAGTAGTAATTTCACAAAATTTTACAAGTGTTTTCAACTTTACACATTTATGTTGCGGGAAAATCGGGCATAGGTTCCCCGTCCCAACCACGTTTGCCTTAAAAATATTATCAATCATACCCAATAATATTAATATTAAACGATCACTGTGATTGATTTTACACAGAAAAAAGTGTTCACTCAAGATTATGTGGATTTTCATAAAAGAAGCCTGTATTGCAATTATGAGCAAAAAAACTTAAAAACGGGATTTATAGACTTATTTTTTTATTGGTTTATAGAGATGTAATTACCTCATCCTTAGTGATGTGAATGATATGTGCCTCCACAGAATTGGGATTTAAAGCGAGAATTCCGACGTCTGTAAGGGCATGAACTCTGACATCTGCAATGTAGTACTTGTTGTCTAGCCTCCACACACGATCCGGAGACTCAATTTCTTTACTATATTCTTCCGTAACATCATTGTCTATAAGTTCTGATATCAGAGAAGTTCATTATGCACTGTTACATCGTTACATACTAAGAAAATACTTGAAATACAATGAATAAGGTGCAACTTTACAATTGCTTCTCTTTACTAACCTAATATTACTGATGTAGCTACTGTTTCAGCCACAGCGCTTACTAGCAGAACTGGGAGGGTATCAAACGTAGACATATTTATAATACTATGGAGTGTATTTAATTATTATAGTGTATTAACCTTATTTATATATTATTTTATTATGGACTCCTCGCGAAGAATCACCGCAGGAATTACAATCAGCTGTCAAAAACTTTGACATTAGCCACAGAAATAATAGTACCAACTTGTCTATGGTGTCAATCTGTCAAGTACTAAGAGCATTATGGTGCGTTTACACCCTCGCGTTCAAACCGACATTCAACGAGCACAAGCACGGGCACACGTATGTGAACAGGCTGTTTGTGCATGCTTGCGTGAATAAGTAAGTGCGTTGGCTGCGTGCCAGGCTGCGTGCCGGGCTGCATGCCAGGCTGCGCGGCGTGCGTGTAAACCCACCATTAGGTTTCAAGTGTCAACACGCATTTACAATTTTATTATTTATTTTCTTTTATTTTATTTACAACTAGCAACCCGCCCCGGCTTCGCACGGATACAAATTATACACCTAAACCTTCCTCATGAATCACTTTGTCTATTAGTGAAAGCCGCATGAAAATCCGTTCAGTAGTTTTTCAGTTTATCGCGAACACACAGACAGACGCGGTGGGGGACTTTGTTTTATAATATGTAGTGATGTAGTGATTTTATAATATGTAGCGATATGTAGTGAAGATTTTTATAATATGATTTTTTTTCATCACTAACTCAGCTACATGATATGATGATGATTCTAAACGCAAAAACCTCATAAAGTAATGAAAAGTAAACAGAAACACTATTCGTTCCTACAATTTTCGAGGATATCTCTCAATTTTATCAGGATCCCATCATCAGATCCTGACTTCCTTGACATGGGACCACCCTTGAGGTACCCTACCTAACAAAAAAGAATTTTCAAAATCGGTTCGGCCCGCCAGCCGTTCCGCCTCCGCTTTTTAAATCTTTGAAATCTTCTAAGATATTCATTTTTATTATATGCTATAAAGGGCAATTTTGATCTACATGAAATGCACAACTTACCTAATGTATTTAATTGGATAAGGAATAATACTGTATTGTTTAAAATAGTTTGATTAATACCTAACTCATAATTTTTTTGTAATATGTAAAAGATAAAAATGGTTACTGTGGGTTATCCTTAGGAGATAAACATATACGACGCGGCGGGGGACTTTGTTTTATAATATGTAGTGATATATAGCTCTTTGACACGCATAATCTAGAGTTGCCAGATACAATTTTTTTAAAGAATATTATGGTCATACCACGAAGTTCTACCAACACATGGAGATCACACAGTGAACATTTTAACTATCTCGGTTACGTTTTTACGACTTACTACTCAACCGATCGTCATGAAATGTTGCATACACGTTGTTAGGGTTACAGTCTACCAGCCGGCTTTGCCCTTGAAAAGGATAGAGCAAAAAAAAAAAAAAAAGGCCTGCCTTTGCTCAGGCGACCCATCTGTTCGTTTGCCCCTATCACGTAAAAAAAGTGTAAGTGATTATATATGGCTAAATATTATATTTATCACTTATGTTTTTATCAATGAGACTTCTATGGTATGTTCGCAAACGCATGCTTAAGTATAAATGCACAATTAATTTAGCCATTTTAGATTCATGCAAATCTGTACAACATATGCTATCGTTAACAGGATGGCTAAATAATGTTTTTCAATTTACTTGCAAAATGTTGCTACTAGAGTTGTGCGCCAGACCAGTAAATTACCGGTGTGGCAATAAACTTCCATTTCTTCCCATTTACTCCCAGGCAAAAATATTTCATACCAGAAAGAAATTAAGTTCGACAAAAATGAATATTTACAGGATTTTAATAAGACTTTTCAACTAGAATTAAGTATATACATACACCAACGCATCCAGGCGTATGAGTTTACAGGTTTAAATAAAACAAATAATGCTAAAAAGGAAATATTATAAATCACTGACATGTTCTTTGTCGTATTATAATATTGCCAATCAACTGGACGAGATTTACAATTAGTTTTTATAATAATTAATCCCACTAATATTATAAACTAGCAGCACCTCGCGGTTTCACCCGCGTAAGTCCCGGTCCCGTAGGAATATCGGGATAAAAAGTAGCCTATGCGTTAATCCAGGTCTCCAGCTATCTTTATACCAAGTTTCACAGCGATCGGTTCAGTGGTTTTTGCGTGAAAGAGTAACAAACATCCATCCATCCATCCATCCATCCAAACTTTCACATTTATAATATTAGTGGGATGTGAAAGTTCAGGTCAAGGGCAATTTTCAAATAGGATTGCATAATTTTGAGCCCGTTAAAGCTCTTTTTAAAATTTTAGTGGGGATCCCGTCGCATCCAACTGCACTATCTGACTTGAGATTATTTAAAATAGATTCAATTTCCTGTTCAGTTGTTCCCAGGAGGACCATAGAGCTATTTGTTTAATAAATGTATAATACGTTTCAGTGTTGTTGGATTTTATTTTATCAGCAAGTTCCTTTGCTATATTTGTAAAATAATTATTACATTTGTTCAAAGCACCTTCTTCTGTATTTTCAAGTTTTAAGAGATTTGAGGATGATACTTTTGGCTTACTTCTGTTTGAAATTGAGTCTATTATCTTCCATTTCTTTTTCGGATCATTAACGTACTTTGCAAGTCTATTTCTTTCATAATTTCTCCTGAGTCTTTTAAGTAAGTCATTGCAATAATTTTTGTACCTTGTATAGGTTATTTGAAGTACGACGTTATTTTGTTCCTTTTTACATTTTTGGTGCATATGATCACGATTTTTTATGCAACGAATTAATCCAGCGCCTTATTTTAGGTGTTGTAATTTTGACTGTGTTTCTTTATACTATTCACCAATTTTTCAGCAGCTCAATTTACATCTTGGGATTTGAAAATAACACCAAAATCATGAGTTTGAAGTTCTTTAACAACTAGTTCATAGTCAATCTTGTCAAAAACAGTACATTTCGTATTTTTTGTATCATATTTTGAGTCTACGCATGTAAGAACCGGACAATGGTCGGTAGGGTAGGCTTGTATAACAATTTTAGTTGTAGGATACCTTGTATTTAACATTGCATGGTCAATGCAATTTTTATCTCTGGTTGGTAGTAAATGACCTGCAAGAAGTCCGTAACTAGCCAATAGGTTTAGATAGTCTGATGAATTACGGTCTTCGTTTTGTGGTTTGATGTCAATGTTTAAATCGTCGATTAATATTATATTACTATAGTTTTACTTTAGCTAGTTAGTATCGTATCCAAAGAATTTAGAAAGTGTTCCACTTTCTTGTGAGATGGTGATCTGTAGATCCCGATTATGACAGTATCTTTGCCTATATGAATACAAATTCCGGTAGCTTCACTTATGCTTACTTCTTCTATGCGGCAACATACACCCTGTTTAGTGTACGCCACAATACCATCATTTTGGTTTTGATTGTTTTTAGTATAATGAGTATCATATCCGTTTAAGGAAGGAAAGTTAGTCGTTTTAGAATTGCATGTTTCTGTAAGGATATATACCTCACACGCGATGCCTAATCTTCTTAGAAATACTTCAAATTCAGAAAAAAAATTGTTAATAATTCTAATATTTAGAGTAAAAACTCTTAAACAGTTTTTTGAGGTAATTATAGCACTACAAGACTCTGGTTTACATAAATAGGATGGCCCAGGCGTGATTTTGTCTATATTGTTTGTTAGATTGCTGTTATTTATAGAATCGAATTTTAATTTGTGAAAGTATGCGAACTGACCAGTGTGTTACAATAAATATTGCATGAACGTTTGTTGTTGTTTTCCTCATAGTGTTAAAGATAGTCAAAAAATATTATACATAACACGCGATATATTTAATATGCGAATAAAGAACCAAGAACAAATTCAGAGGTACAGAAGCAGACCGATTACGGAAAATTTTAAAGCGATAAATAAATAACACAAGTAAGGTCCTAAAATCTACGTCTAGTCAAAAAAAAATTCTTAGGAAAACTAATTGGTCTTCATTCTTTACCTCGATGTGGAGTTCTCCAGGAGCTTTACGGAGATAGATCTTTCCATAACTAGTCCAGCAGAATTTATAATCGTTCAACTTTGCAAAATCCTTAACCAGATACAATAGACGTCTTCCTTTGCTTGTTAAGGCTTCAGAAATATAGACAGGAATTACTTGCCCGTCAAATCCCAGGTGAGAAGTGTTATGTCGTCGGTTTGGGTGTTGTTTGTTGAAAGATTTAACTCCTTGTATGACATCATTCTTAATCATAACGGAATTTAATTCAGCTATGATTGTGCTTTTGCCTGATTTCCCTTTGACACGAAATACATCCTTTATGGCAGTTTGCTGCACGTTCACGTTGAGTACCTTACACGTATTCTGCACAATATTGCATAATTCGAGTTTAGATTCAGATTGTGATGGTATAGGGACATTTCTTACCTCAATTGTAGATGATTTTGAATTCCTTTCTATCTCCTCAAGCTTTGTTTCAAGTGAGGCTATGTGTAATACATGTTGCTTGCGCTCATTTTCTAGGCTATCGACTTTTTTGATCATATCCACATATTGTTTATTGAGAAAGGTGACACTTTTTTAAATCTCTTCGTTCGTATTTTTAATAATGGTATTCTGTTCTTTTATTTCTGCCACCTTAGAAATAAGTTTGTCGAGGCGAGTATTTTGCGTCTTTTTCCATTCTTCAATCATGCTCTTTATTTCGTCTTTAAAATTAGAAAATTTTTCCTCAGTTGACTCCCGTTGTCTTTTGTTGCGTTGCTTGGGTACCTCGGTATCTGTAATGTTCTGGTGTGGGCCACCGCTCGGGGGTGATCTCGAAATTTTTGGCATATTGATTCAAAGTTGTTCAAGGTACCAAGTTCGTGGTATATATGTTCACAAGATTTTGCGTCTTCTTACTTACTTGCTCTGAATAGGGTAGTTTACTAATAAGTTTAAAAATGAATTGTTAATGTGCTACTACTACACGTCCAAACACTAGCGCGGTCGGGGGGGAAGAGGAATTGTCTATCAGCTGTGTCCTTTAGCCGACTTCCTAACCTTCTATACCATATATCATAAAAAAAACCTATACCATAAAGAAAAGGCTTCGATTTCAGACATAAGTTTGGATCGAATCTCAGTGACGTTCCACGGCGCACTTCAGTTTTATACCGTGCTGTGCCGTTTTATTATATAGTCACGCACACAGCCAGTGATAACTCTCGTAAGCAACCACGTAATGTGATTGGTTGCCTACTGAAAGATATTATAAATGTAGTTTAAGTTATCTTATTGGTCAATCCACGTATTGTACGGAATGTAATGTATACAACTTGTATGACCAAAATTGTAATGAAACTAGCGTGGATTTTAGCAATTATAAGTTCGATTCCAACCTTCCTGGTGTTTCACTTCATACTAGCTATGGATCAAAAGCTCACAGCTTGGCCGGTCTAGTTAAAAGTACATACCCATTCATGCTCCTAATAATACCTACTTCGCTACGGTACGAAGGCTGATATCAGCTGGGCCGACGCAGTAGGTATCCTGACCCCTGAACAGCCAGCTGGCACAGACATATTGCAAGTACTTACACAGCAACTCATCGGGTCAGCTACCCCTAACAGCTGACACGAAAATGGCAATCCATAGAACATTTGTGATTTTATATAAGGGCAGTGAAGCTCATTCATTCGACATTCTACATTACATTAAATAATTTGGAGTCAGATTATTATTTTACCACATACTATAGCGTTAAAAAGGTAATAGCTTTAGCAAGCTATTTTAGTTTACATTTAATTCTATATAACACCTTCTTGTACCACATTTTACGCAAATAAATTATTATTATTTCTCTTTATTACACTTAAAACTTACAAATTACATTTTTAAATATGTATAAAACAAAATATATGTTTAAAAATATAAAAAATAGTATACCAAGACACCGGTGGTTAGGGCTCCAAAGACAGTAGTAGGTAACCTTTTTCTTTTTTAACTTTCGTCTCGTCATGAGGAACAGTGATATCGATAAATCCTTGCACGGCGCTCTAATCGTTCTATAAGCACTATATCAGGCTTATTGGCAACAATAGTTCTGTCAGTGATGCTAGATCGATCCCAATATAATGTGGTACGACCATTTTCGAGAACTGGGTCGGGCACATACCTGTATTATGGCACCTCTGAATGACTGACTGACTGACAGACTGTATTTTAGGGCAAGTTGTTGATGTACAATCCTGGCCACTTGATTGTGTCTGTGCAAATATTCCCCGTTGCCAAGACGAGAACAACCAGAAATATGATGGATTCACCGGGACGGTGACATGTCGACAGATGTCCACCGTACCATCTTTCAGGATATATTTCCGATAGTTATTCGTCATAACAACTTCGTTCTTAATTGCAAAAACAAAACCTTCGCTTTCTCCGAAAAGGTCACCAAACCGTAGCCAAGATGTAGATGCCTTAAAGTCTATATCAAGCCCATTTAGGGCCCGATAAAAACGACCATGGAGTTCTTTGCTCCACTTGCGCCACTTCTCTAAAGCCAGAGCGAGCGGAGTGAGTGAGTCCGTTGTCCACTGCGACCATATTACAATTCACTCCCACATCAGTGTGAAGAAAATATTCTCTAAGGCTGTATATCTCGCGATTGTGTAAGGTCTTAATGTTTAAGAGTTTACGACCCCCAAACTTTCGCGTGATGTACAATCTCATTACCAATGAACGTATCTGGTGCATTCGGAATGCAGTCAGCAGTATACGAACTCTCCTGTTAAGGGCATCTAATTCGGTCTGAGTCCATCTAAGTATACAAATGAATCAGAACCGGCATGACCCAACCGTTGCAGGCACGCATTTTGTTATCCCCTGATAAAAGACTTTTGAGTACTTTTTGCAGGCGGCCAAAGAAGCGCTCCTGCAGCGCTTGTTTCATATGACATTCAGGTATTCCTAATGACTGTGACATACTTGTAGCTTTCAGTGGCAGACAGAGATCTGAGTTTTATTGAATCTGGAAGTCTGACTCCTTCAGCAGATTCTATTATCACGCCTTTCTTTACATGCATGACAGCACACTTGTCCACACCAAATTCCATCTTGATCGAGGTACTAAAGTTTTCAGTCACCTTCAGTAACGCTGTCAATTGCAAATTAGTGGGGGTAATAAGTTTCAAACCATCTATGTACAGAAGGTGAGATATAACTCGATCGCAATTTGCAACCTAGCGTATCCTTGAACCCTCTAATAGAGTACTGAGAGGATTCAAAGCTAGGCAGAACCACAAGGGATTCAAACTATCACCTTGAAATATATCCCACTCGATCTTTATTGGCACATCGTTTGCGCAATCTGCTAACATCCTGGATAGCGAAGTGCCGTTCTCCACTGCCCCATACATGACTTCAAAAAAGTGCAAAGAGTTGTATCAATTTTATGCAACTCTAGTACTCTCAAAAGCCATGTATGTGTCTATCCAACATGTCACCAGACTCTTACGATGACGACGTACCTGTTGGCTAATGGCTCTTTAGTGCCACGGCTCCCGCTTCTACATTCATTCTGAAAAATAGATATGATCGAATTTTTATTTAAATGTGTAGTAATTTTTGAGTCTCAGAATAGATGTTAGAAGCTTGTATATAGTTGGTAGGCATGTAATTGGTCTATAGTTTTTGGGATCCATGGCACTACCAGATTTATACAGTAAGTGGGTTACGACAGTTGTCAAAAAATTGGGGTAATGAAATTGAATCCAATGCTGCTTGGAACTGAGATACCAAACGATCATGCGAGCTTCGGAGCCATTTAAGCCAAAAATTGTGCAGTCCGTCTGGTCCAGCCGATTTCCAGTTTGATAATGACTGAACGTCTTGTGCCGTTCTGAGGGAACTTACGTCGCCTGTGGCTATGGCAGTAAGTTCCATTACATGCATAGACTCGCATGAGCGCCCGACATCTCGTATGCAATCACCTTCTGGATGAGTGACAGGCACCGACCAGATGTTATGCCAAAATACATTTGTAACATCACCATCTGGGAAATGCCCGTCACTCATACAAGGATCCGATTGTTCCCATTTTCGGTAAACCCTCGTCTAATTTCTTTGGAACATACGATTCTGATTATACCGATCTGTTCGGTTTTTGTATCTTCGAATCCTATTTGCGCATGCATAAACTTTCTGCTTTAGAAAGTCTATGCGCTCTGTGACACATTACATATATTGTTGAGGACTAATGTCAGTCCCTAAGAACGCCTGTTTCACAAAGCGCATCACTCTATCGTCGCGCGCGCACGCATCTGTTTACGTGGGAGACCCATGCTTCGGCA
Source organism: Euplagia quadripunctaria (assembly GCA_963859945.1). Classification (NCBI taxonomy): domain Eukaryota; kingdom Metazoa; phylum Arthropoda; class Insecta; order Lepidoptera; family Erebidae; genus Euplagia; species Euplagia quadripunctaria. Next base: position 60,791 of record OY982561.1, read on the forward strand.
CGTATGGGCCAGCTCGACTCCGCTCGATACCACGGCCTCACAGAAAACCAGCAGTGAAGCAATGCTTGCATTGCATTTCGCCGCATGAGTGAGGTTATCGGAGGCCCTAACCCTTCCCTCTACCCTATTCCTGTCCTTCCCCTCTCCCTACTCTTCTCCCCCTCTTCCTCTTCTTCTACTCCTACCTTAAAGGGCGGCAACGCACTTGTTACTCTCTAGTTACAGGTGCCCATGGGCGACGGTAGTCATTTACCATCAGGTGACCCAGGTGAATTTATGGCAAGACCATCAATGCGGGGAATCGGGATTATTAATTACATTACGACTTCAGGTTTTATCTCCCAAACTGTGGAATTTGACTATTATTTTGGGGTAATTTAAGAATATGGTATTGGCAACGCTGGCTACAGCACCGTGGCCTTGAGCGGACGTACAGCCGCGCACGATGCATGTGTATGCTACGTCGGGCACGGCGTCCTTGGCGGGACGTACGTCTGGCACGAAAGTGCGTAGAGCCTTTTAGTAATCTGTGCTCTAGGCTAGGGTTGGCAACACTGTTGTTCACCGCTGTCATTATTACCCGTTTTGAAGTAGATAAATAAATACCATAATTTCGATTGCATATCAATAGCAAGTTAGAAAATTTTTTGAGGAATAGGGAATGTATTGCAAAGTTTTTATCACAAAATAAGGAGTGGATTAAGCAATATGGATAATATAAAATCGTGGACGGCTGAAGATGAGGCCGTCATCGCAACGAACACGGATGCAAGTGAGTGCAAGCGGTGCGCAGTGGAGCTGGGCTACTGGAAGGACGAATATATCTCGTTGTTCGTACGCCATGCCGATCGTAAGGCGCCAGAGATCAACCGCGGCTACTACGCCCGAATCAGGGCTATGGAGATGTTTATTCACCAATTCTTAGAGGTTAATTCATTGTTTTATCCTAAATACATCCAATCGGATTATTCAATAATAACAATAAACAGTGGATTTCGGTTATAACGACATTGGAGGGACCACTTTAATGTAGTCGCTATATCCAGAAGTCGCTATATCCAGAAGTCGCAATTTCCAAAATAGCAGAAAGTCATGTATGTACATAATTATATTTATTTATTTACGGAACCATGTATGTTATACACCGGTGTTATTGAAAAAATGTATTATAGTGCATTGTTAAAGTTTACGTGTATACGCTGGTGTATTCCATTTTCACAATTTCTTCAATATTTCAATGATTGTTGCCTTCACATAACAAACAGTACTTTTTTAACGTTTTTATAGCTCATAATGCGTCTCTGGTTGTTAGAATCTCATCTACAACGCTATGTTAATATATTTATTATATTATTATATATTTTTCTTTAACAGTAAATGTACATCTAGGACCCATATTTACAAGTTTATGAAACACTGTTTACAGAAATTGCTATGGAACTGATTGATAAGTTCAACTTTGTACACGTGCTAAGTAGTCCTACCTTCAAACAAAGAAAGAATATCTGGCCATCTGTAAATGCAAACAAAGGAAAAGAAAGCTTAATAGTTTTATGAATGAGTTTTTGTGCCTTTGCCGACTCAGTCGCAATATGCGCATGGAATTTCTAGGAATCTGTCACAAATGCTTTATAACAACAAGTCGCTATACCCGAAATTGATGCTATATCCGAAGTTGCTATTGCCGAGTGAATTTCCTATGAAAGTATGCTTTAAATTCAAGGGTCGTAAGTCTGACGTCGCTATAACCGAAACGTCGTTACAACCGAGGTCGTTATTAACGAAATCCACTGTATTTACTTTAAGAAATTAAATTAAGTTGTCGCCTGCCGTATTACGGCACACTCCCAACTCAAAGACCGGCAACACACTTGTGACTCTTTAGTTGGAGGTGTCCATGGGCGACGGTAGTCACTAACTTTCAGGTGACCCATCTGCTCATTTGCCATAAATATTGTTACATTTGTCTTACTTAAAGCTTTTATATAACTATTATACAATTCTTATTTTAATAATGTTATTATTTATTTGCTATGTAAAAAATTTTTATATCTTCATATTTTTCTCCATAAGCCAATAAAAAAAAACTTTAATACTGCTTACAAGTATATCAAATACTCGACTAGCCTGTTGGCCTAGTGGTTAGTAACCCTGACTGCTATGCCATAGCTCGTGGGTTCAATTCCCACCCGAGTCTGGGTGTTCTTTGTGTCCGTTGTTTGTATGTTTGTAAAGTCCCCCACGACACAGGAGTAATTCGTAATGTGGGAGTTGCCTTTTCTCAAAAAAAAAATAAACACATTTTTAAATAAGAGCTTTTTACCTCCTAAGACCCAAACCATTATAAGTGTAGACTATCTGAATACCTGATAGGTAATTACAATTTTGATTGCATGGATGGCGCAATGGTTAAGTGATCACCTCACCACTACGCCGCACCGAGTGTTGTGGGTTCAAAGTCCACACGGAACAAAAATTTGTGTGATCCACAAATATTTGTCCGGAGTCTGGGTGTTCTTTATGTCCATTGTTTGAATATCTGTGAAGCCCCCTGCAACACTGGAATATATATATATGTTTTAATTATTAGCTCCTTTCCACCAGTATGCTGGCTAAAATGGTACATTAAGAGAGCATTTCTTATTAACAACAGCTATTTCTGCCATTCTTTCTACCAATCACAATTATTAGCTCCTTTCCTGCAGTGTGCTTGCTAATATGGTACATTAAGAGAGCATTTCTCTTAAATGACAGCTGTTCCTACTATTCAATCTACCAATCACAATTATTCACATGAAATAAAAGTTCCTAATTCTAAAATAGTACAATTAGTGGAACTTACGAGGTTAATATGTAGGATAATAATAGACTGTTTGGTTGTACAAATAAATAATAAATAATAAATTTGTTGTAACATTTCTAGAGATGTGGTACTAAGTGTCAGATTATCAATTTGGGCTGTGGTTTTTGACACTCTGTACTGGCGGCTCAAGGACACTACACAAGCAGTTGGCAACTTTATTGAATTAGATTTTCCTTCAGTTACATCCAAAAAGTGTCACATTATCAAGAGGAATAAAAAACTGCTACAAAAAATAAGTAATGAAGGTATTATCATTTTTATTTACTGCTTTATATTGATAACTTTTCAACCATAGTATTATCTGTCAACAAATATAATACATGAGTTAAGCGCCTTATTCACGATCCATCCAAGCTGTATGTCCGCTCAAGACCTTGGTGTTGGGCATAGTAGTATACACACTGTCGTGCGCTCATTCAGCGTGCTAGATGTAATCGAACAAAGTAAACGCACTTGAGACATTCCACAGACAAGAAAGAAGACTTATATCTTTCTATAAATCTGAAATCGATCCATTTTGAGTAGCAGTCACCATGCGACACAAGCTCGAAATACCGAATCTGCTGCAGAGCAAGTGTATACATACATGCGTGTACATGATCAAGCAAGCACGCACGACACGATCGCTCTGACGTACGTCCACATTATTCACTGTCTATCTGCATGATGTCCGTGGTGATAGGGGTATTCGCTGGATGCAAAATTGGTCGTGCAAATCCAGCAAGCAATAATAATAATAAGTTTAGGGGTTGTGGACTCTTAAACATTACGACCTTACACAATCGCGAGATATACAACCTTAGAGAATATTTTCTTCATACTGATGTGGGAGTGTATTTTAATGTAGTCGCTGTGGACAACGGACTCGCTCTGCTCTTCCTAAAGAGAACTGGGTCAAGCCTGTAATACTTAGTACTAATGATCACAGGGAGGTATGGAAGGGTAAAGAGCTCCATGGTTGGTTTTATGGGGCCCTAAATGGGCCTGATATAGACTTTGAAGCATCTATATCTTGGCTACGGTTTGGTGATCTTTTCGGAGAAACCGAAGGTTTTGTCTTTGCAATTATGGACGAAGTTGTAATGACGAATACCTATCGGAAATATATATCCATATAAAGGTGGTGGTACGGTGGACATCTTCTGTCGGGCATGCCACCGTCCTGCGAGACGTATAAAAACTAATTTAATGGAGAACAGAAATGCTTTGAGCACAAATGCAGAAAAACGTACTGGCAACGAGATGTATGTCACACGAAATGTAAAAGAAAGTATTTTTTTCTATTAAATTGTTTAAAAAAAATGACGACCCTCTTGTCCACACTGCGGGTATCGAAATTCCTAATCAGCGCATTTTTTTACTATTTATCCAAAAATAAAAATGCGTGGTAATCCAAAATTTAGGTATTTTAGTTCCTCGACTGGGCTATTAATCTAAATTCTAAAAAGAGAAGAAATAATTATAAAAACAAATTCAATAAAATCGGCAAAAAAAATTCGGCAGTTCTAATATATACCTACTTATCATAACGATTATTGCTTATTTTACAATTTAGAACAATTACATTAATTTGTATTAAATATTATAAAACTAAATATTTATCTATCATAATTATAATTATTTACAATAATAAACATTATTTTTCTCTACATTGTATAAATTCGGTAACTACATAAAACATTTATCTTTAAGCCATTGCTTCAGTTCATATTTAAATCGCGACAGAGGCAATTTTCGAATATTTCTTGGTATTTTATTAAATATTTTTAAACACATAAAGCTGCTATTCTTTTTACATACCATGTTTGATGTTCTATTTACTTGTAGTTTACTCGGATCTCTTACCTAATATTTCTTAGTGTCACTGTTTTATAAACTATTTAAATATTAATATGTAGATTGATACCGAAGTAAGCAAATTTATTTTTTTAAATAAAAGCCTACATGTCCATGCTCTCTTCTCTCTTCAACTACGTATTTGTTTATACTGGCCCCACCCCACCAACGCAATCGTTATAAAAGTAGGGTCAGTATACCTGCATCACGTTCCCCAAACCAAGGTCTAGAGACGCAGGGACCTTTATACGGCAAGTCTTACTTCCAAGCATGGCGCCGGTACTAATTAAGGCTAGTTACCCGTATGCCTATCGGCCACAGGGAATCGCCACTCGTGAAACAACAACACACTCGAGCGACCCCCGTTCAAATGCTTTATAATATCAAAAATATCAAGTATTACTGCAGAAATACGTTTTTTTGCATCTAAGGATTCATTTACGCTTTTTATAAGAGAAAAAGTTGCCAACAACCACGTTGGCAACTTTATTTTTTTAAACCAACAATAGTCGAACGCATCAGTTTTTCAACATTTTTTGATTGTATCTAAGAGTTATAGGCCTATTATTACCTATTACCTCTTTATCATCTTTTTAGTGCAAGGGTTTAACACCTTCGCAGAAAGAGAGATTAATGAGATGGCAGAGTACTGGTGCAAGCTCCCTTTGACTTCGCTTAATGTTCTTTGTTGATACTGAATCATAACCCACTGCATTAGTATCTTTTAGGGACTTAACGGTAAATAATTAATTTATAATTTGGTTTGATTGTGTTCGATTTGTTCGTCTTGGATATGTAATAATCATTAAATACAATCGCCATTTTTATTTGATCGGTAACAGAGTGACCGTTATGAATTATTTGTTTTATATCTTGATTCCTTTTTAAGTTAAGTATCCATTTTTACACTTGCTTTACAGTTGTTAGATGCATTCGATATATATTTGTTATTTATGTTTCTTTTAGAAACTACGATATTTTTTTAAATAGTTTATTGTTCCTGGAGTAATTTAATTTATCGTTGTAGTATTTTTTGTTCGATCTTAGTTTTCCGCCAACTTGAGGGTATTTTTTTATTTTATTAAAAAAAAAACACTAAGGTCGAACAAATAAAAAATTTGATCGGACAGTTAAGAACAGTTGAAAGAGCAAAAAAATATATGTAAAAAAACTGAAGAGAGAGTAGCCTCCGCCCGCTGTAACAAATCGTAGGCATCGGACGAGCCGGAGCGGCTGAGGCGACGATGGATGCCTGCGAATTGTTACGCAAGGGCGTAGAGGCTGCTCTTCCCGCAGTGCCGGAGACGTTGAAGTCTCAAAATAGATATAGAAATCCCTCTGAATCAATCCCCCGATTTTTTTCTGATGAAGGGGTTTCCCCCTTCCCCTCCAAGAGGTCCCCCCTTGTTTTTTACACTTATTATTAATTTTAATCCATAAAATTAGGAAAATTCTCTCAGAATTAAAAATTAAAGAATCGGATTTGTTATATTTTCTTCACTGTAATCTCGTTAGTAATATACAGAAATAAAGGTTCAATTAATTAATTGGTTTGTTGTTTGGCATCGACTCAAAATTAGTTTATATAAAACTAGCTGTGCCCGCGACTTCGTCCGCGTGGAATAGTGTATTTATATCGAATCAACAGCCTAAAAAATAAGTTTCAAGCTCCTAGCTCTAAATATGACGATACTTCCATACAACTTTTCATCCCCACCTTTCATTCAACCCCTTACACCCCTTTATTCGCATTAAAAAGTAGCCTATGTCCTTTCTCGGGCTCTAGACTATCTGTGTACCAAATTTCATTTAAATCGGTTCAGTAGTTTTGGCGTGAAAGGGCGAGAGACAGACAGAGTTACTTTCGCATTTATAATATAAAGTAAGGATTAGTAAGGATTTGATAGTTTATGTAAATAAGCTCAATACTTAAGACTTAAAAGATTTATTTATTTATTGCTTTTTAGCGTCGGTATAATTTTTTGTTAAAAAGATTTATTCGTCGGTTCATTTTTTTGTTAAAAATATTTTTATATAGTATGTAGTGATAGAAACGTTCAAACTTTTAGAAAAGTAAGTATAACCCTAACTTGCTTGCTCTTGAGCTTCAATTTATCGTAAGTTATCTGATTTGTGGAAAAAAAAAATCGAGTGTTCAGATTTAAGAAGTGATATATTTAAATAGCAAAAATATTGTTGTAGCAGAGAATGTCAAGAATGTGTGTTTTAAATTTATTTAAGAATGTTGTATATTCTTATAAATAAATTTCAGGATTATCTACAGAACTTAGCACCCATTTAGATGTCGGCAAATTCGACAACCATGCATATTCTTAAATTGAACTTGGCTCCCATTTTCACATTTATGTTTTTGATCATATCATTACTTTTTGTAAAGATATTATTATTTTTCATCATTCAAGTGATCTGTAACATTATACATTACACGCTTATAGGCAACAGAAATTTGTTCGAATCTGGGCTGTAATGTATTTCTTTCGTAACACAATTATTTGTAATGGCACAATAATGTGAGAGCTGGTGCTGCCAGTTGTAGTTGTCTAAGTTTTATAAATAATCTGGGATACAAAATGATAATAAAAACGATATTTCACCATGGAACCTATTCTCCTGCGAAAGAAAAAGAAATGCTATTATAATTTTGGAAGGCGCTAAGTGTTAATAAAAATCGATTGTTTGAAAAATATTTTAAACCGTAAAAAATCACAATTTTCAGATTTTTTCCTTTGTAAATATACAATTACCTAGCTGGACGCTTTAGATGTTGATATCTCAATGACCGTTTGAGGTGTACGTATGAAATTTGGGATTACTACTACACAGTTAGTCTAAGGGGTTTTAATAAATAAACCAAATTTCATGTGTTTATGTTAAATAGATGTTGAGTTATGAAGGTGTCAAAAGTGGCTCCAAATGGTTCGTATAATACAATACACGGCTGCTGCGTCGCCAGTTCCCTTTCATGAACTTGTCTTGAAACGCTGCCGCGTGTCTAAATGTCGTCTGTGAATTACGTTCATTATGGTTTTTGATATCAGCGCCATCTATTGCGTCCTCATATTCATCATCTGACTTTAATCCCAATTAATAATAAATTACTGACGTACGTCGAACCTATTCACTATCGTTTTTTGTCTTGGATCGTACGTGACCTAGGCCGGACGGATAGCCAGATGGACCGTGAATAAGGCGCTTAATACTGCTTTGAATTTCACCATAGTCTTATTCGATTTCGTTTGATTATCTCCAAATGATGATTTGGCATCATAGCCTGTATATCTTGCTTTGTCATTTATCGTGTATCATATATTGATAGTGAAATGCCAATACCTGCTAACTGATGTTTTTCGAAAAAATAACTTGTTTAGCCTTTTCAATTACAATTACAAAGCAAAATAATTAAAGTATAAAAAAAAATGAGAAGTTCCAGTTTCTGCAACTTTTTGATCATCAGTTACGAGTTATTGGCATTTCGCTGTAATTTTTAATGGCACTTAATTTTTTTTTATTTTTATTTAAAAAAGCTTAGTACTATTTGCATTGCATTTAATTTAACCGAATTTGTAATTTAGTTTTCTTTTTCATTTTTGATCTTTAATATCCTGTCATATCAAAATCCATTAACTTCATTTTTGCTACATTTCTAATAGAGCTTGATATAATTTTTTGTAAAGATTTAAAAAAGACTTTTTAGAGCCTAAAGTGAAATAGGCTGCATTTTATTGTAAAATAAATTGTCAGTTCTCGATTTATGT
>OY982561.1:69465-95312 GCA_963859945.1 Euplagia quadripunctaria
ACTTTACCGGCAAAGGGGTGTTTTTCAGCTATTGGAATCATTGACACTTAATACTAAAATGTCCCAAGGGGCCAACACCCCCCCCCTTTGCTCGATCTAGTAGACGACTTGTGAGAAAGGTGGAAGGCCATTCGTTCAGTGAGAGCAACACAGAGCGCGTACCTTTTGGTGCCGTATTATTACTTATAGACCAGTAAAATTAGGAAAGTGCTGAATGTAATTCCTTACAGGTAGCCACATAGTTCAGGGTACGTATTTATGGAATAAGAACATATCTGTGAATTTCCTCCCTTTTAGAGTTGCGTATAATTTTTTAAAAAACGTTTTTCCAATGAAAAATCGGGTTTTTTAAGCGTAGCTTTATAATTGTTGTAAATAATCTATATAAAGATAAATAAAATAAAAAAATCGAATGTTTCAATATTTTCTTATTCTGTCAAAACATTCCTGGTTTCTTGAAACGTAGTAAACATATGTCTAGTGTAACCATAAAGTTACAAAAAAAATCATCAGAAGTTATTAATAATTTGCCGAGAAAATGCATTTATTTGTTAAAAAGTAATATAAAAACCAATCTGAGTCAGTTGCCGCCATAAAAAGTGACTCTTTCCATGGCTCATTTTATCTGATGTTACGTCTATTTTACCATCTCGTTTTTGGTGTAACGATTTTTTGAATTTTTCATAAACAAAATGGTTTTAAAAAGTTCGACTTTCGCATATAGCGTTTTTAGTCCAATACAAGTTTCATATTCCGGTAGCTGGTATTTTTACGCAAATTAAAAAAAGTATTGTTGTAAGTTGTTTAGAAGCCGAGATAATTTTTTAAATTGTTATTTACGCCATTTGTTTGTTCATGAACATACACATTTAAAATTTGCACAGTTGCTAGTAAAAGATTTGAATTTTATTATTCTAAAAATGTAATGTTACATATTCCGTTTAAGGGTTGTAATAATAATTTTTGTACATTCCGTCTCCGTCATTTGTGACGCGATTTTGACGTTTTTTTTTAATTTGAGGTAGCACGGTGAAATATTAAGAAATCGAAAAATTATTAATAATCTTTGATGAAACGTTTTGTAGCTTTATGGTTACGTGGTATACGGCTTTTTTTAATGATATTGGGGGTAAATGTGCAAACGGGTCACCTGATGGTAAGTGACTACCGCCGCCCATGGGCACTTGTAACTCAAGAGTCACAAATGCGTTGCCGGCTTTTAAGGTGGGAATATGAGACGAGGGAGAAGGGGGGAAGGGTTAGGGCCTCCGGTAACCTCACTCACTCGGCGAAAAGCAGTGCAAACATTGCTTCACTGCCAGTTTTCTGTGAGGCCGTGGTATCACTCCGGTCGAGCCGGACCATACGTGCCGAAGCATGGCTCTCCCACGAATAAAACAACCCTTTATATCGATTATTTATAACAATTATTAACCGATTGTAATGTTTAACACGGTAAATGACCATCTTGCCTACAAAACGTATATCTTTGAATTCTGTTATTGTAAACCAGCTCAAAACTATGCTTAAAAAACCCTATTTTCCATGATTATTCATCAGAAAAACGTTTACAAAACAATGCTGCGCAACTCGTAAAATGGAAGGAAATTCACAGATATGTTGATATTCAATAAATACATACCCTGAACTATGTGGCTACTTGTAAGGAATTACATCCACATTCAGCCCTCCAATGAGCTAATTTTACTGGTCTATTATGTTTCATTTAAGATAAGTCTAACTTGTAACAAACAGCCTTGAAATGTGCACGAGTTTTAGAGATTATCGCAGATATGTGACACTTTGCAAGTGTTTAGTATTAGTATAATGCGTGTGTAGGTGGAGCTTTAGTGCTCGGATACTGCTTTATTTGTTGTCATTAACCCCAGCCGACTAAAGGTCATCACACACTATAACGGCACTGCAATTGCAACGACCACGTTTTAAAGCTCAGATTTGAATGACAACTTAATTGCGGGGACTGAGCCGTGCCGTTACCGTGACGGTATATAGTGTGTAACGAGCTTAATGGCTGACGGGCTAATACTTATTGTTACAAAATCTTATTGATCATGTTTAATTGTTGTTTGGGGAGAAAGTGTATTATTATCTTAAGTCAGGCCTAAAATATACATATTTATATTTGTTACTAATAACTGTGTTACTATGATTTCGTTAACGCTTTGCAATTTACTAAAATATTAGTGTTTACGATTACTTACAACATGATTGCATGGGATTGAACCTACCAATGACCTCTATAGTACTACCCAGTACGCTAGACTAGCTGTCGTCAAAATAAATACACTTTAGTTCATTTTCACAATTTTGTCGTTGAAAGTAGTAGCGAGTGTACTTAGTTGTAATACCCGTAATAAGTTCAATTGACGATTTGATAAATTCATGGCTAACAAGACATTTGCAGCCATCAAGTAAAACTTTTTTCAAATAGCTAATTGATCAAACAAACAGACGTGCTGCTTGACCTCAGACCTCTTGCGCCACGAGTGCACTTGCGCGTTCTTAGCCTGATACCCGACGGACCTCACTCACCTGCATAAAAAAAAAATAACTCGATGTTACCTTGACGACTCCTAGCAGAAATATGGTATTATATTACCTACCTTGTTTCGACTTGAATGGTCGACCGAGTCGATTCCTCCTCATAAAATATACCAAGTGTGATATGTGAGGCCGTTGATCAGGATCAGGGGTGTATTGATATCAAAACCCTGATTAGCATTACTCCAGCCTAAATGTCAAATATCTTGAATTTATTCGCGTCGATTTTAAGTATTTGTCGTCGGATAATTTTATTGAGAATAATAATTTCAAATTTGTACATATATAGGTACATGTTTGAGATATTCCTCAAAACGTTTGCCGCCATGGTACAGTTAGTTCGGCGACAAATAGTTAGGTACCGGAGAAAACCAAACATTTGCGTTTTTAAGACTCACTCCCATTTGTGTCCTTCGACGTCTTGCCAACTTTCGTTCAATCAATCAAGTAGCCTATGTGGTCCACTGCTGGACAAACCGCTCCAAGCCTTCCGCATTCAGTCTATCCCAGGCGTCCCGTCCGTAAATCTGCCGTTTACCGATTCTAAGACCCGTTTGCTACAGCGGCTATCGTTCCTTCGGTTGACGTGGCCAGCCCTTTGCCACTTCAGTGTGCTTATTCTTACAAGCTATGTCGGTAATTCTTTGTCGGATAACCTTATCACGAACTTTATCTTGCAAAGAAACTCCAAGCATAGCTCGCTCCGTGGCCCGATGCTGCGCGACTTTTAATTTGTGGACCAGCCTATAGATGTAAAACAACCGATTTAAAATGTTTTCAATAAAATGTTGCCGTTTTAAACTCTAAATAAATAGTTTTAAACGGTTGAAAACTCGCCTACAAAAATAAAGGAACTGTGTTTTACACTTCATTGTAATTAGTTTATAGAAAATCAATAGAAAGTACCTACCTACATTACCTACTACAAGAAAACTTAAGCTTGTAGGTATACCTACCTATACTTATTTATTATATTATATTACACACACTAGATAGAAGACATCATTAATACAATGCCGTTCGTTTTACTTGGGCATGAAAGAGACAACGTTATGTCTTCAAGGCCGTCGCGCGCGTGTGTGTGTGTGTGTGTGTTTAGGGTAGGCGAGCTGGCAACGTTGCGTCGAGTCACGAGTGACAACGTCAACGAGAGTGCGAGTTTAGTTTTAAACCAAATCAAATTGATTTATTTGAGTTTTTAACTTATCAATAGAGTTTTTATAACTTAGGTAGGTAGTACCTACGCTTGGTTGGACGGACCAACTAGAACTTCACTTGTGTATTTAGCTACTTACTTACATATATTATTGAAATAGGCGAAATACCATTATGAAATGATAATGAAAGTAAAAAATGGTAGGTACCTACCTACTACTCATTTCATTCACAACGAATATTCATATTTTATAATAAAAAATTAATTATAATATTTACAATCACAAAACTAGACAGAACCTCAAGTAGGTAGATGAAATTATGGGCAGCTCTATCGCGTGTTTACGTACCGTCCGGCTGTAGGTCATTATTTCAAGGAAAGGGCCGAGTCACAATACTGTATATACGTATACCGTGCCGTTATCGTCCACGTCTCGGCACCGTAGGTCATAACTTTCATTTCTGTAATCATCTAAATAAATAATAAAAGCAACAGATATATCTTAGGCTGTTAGAGCCGGCAACCCCCACTGTCCATGCTCACCTAATTTTGATTTAAATGACATTATCTGGTTAATCGACAACTTAATTATTAAGTAGGTAGGTATACATTTACATTACGTTAATATAGATAAATAGGTACCCTGAGATTATAAATAAGTCAATTACTTATCAGTCATGTTTTTATATCTATGCCTAAAAGATATGGGAAGAGTATTCTTATTATTTTTTCCTTGTTGATTTCATATACTGTTTCATGTAGTGCAAAAAAATGTTAATAATAAAAAGTTAACTATAATTGTTAATTCTTGTGTAAAGTCAAATAGTCCAAACGCCAAAACTTGTTACGGCAGGTAGGTACCATACGTTTGGTCGATTTATCACAATATTACGTTTTTATTTAATTATAGAGTAGGTGTATTGAGTTAAACAGTAAGGCTCAATAACAGTAAACACTAATGCCTACAATTAAAAGTGGAAATGATAAGGGTATAGTTTCGTCTTAACTCACCATTTACTTGTGGTGTGTGTGAGCAATGAAACCTGACAAGATAATCCTATCACGAAGTACCTAAAGGTAAACGTTAATATAACTACGGACTAGTATATATGTTCAAAACGTTCACGACCGGCGTTCAGAATGTCTTCAGTTTCAGGCCACACAAACGTCGCATAATTATGTACATTCACCTTTCGTTACATAGGTACTAGTTTCCATATTTAAGTCTATTAATAATAATATGCCGACGGAGTAATGTGAAGAGGGCAAAGCAGATTATTGCTAAGGGAGGGGGCTGGTAGTAAGGGGGTAGGCAGTACCAAAACTGTAGAAAAGACAGTAGTGGCCGAGTGGGCTGGGCATGGTCTATGACACAGAACACAGAAATACGAAGCACAGGGGTTAGACTAGGTCCACAGAAATCTAAATAAGGTAATAGAAGTGGTATGTAGCGCTGGGATCTATTGAGAGCGGGTGTCGCCGGCGCGGTGCTACACCTACGTACACAAATAATAACTACACAATCACGCGTACATTTGCGCCGAGAATGTTTTCCAAATTAACTGAACTATGCCGTATGAATATTCCCTAAGATTGATATTAGGTCGTATTGTTCCGCTCACTTCACACGAGGATAACAGATTCTGCATTTGTGGTAGTTAATCTACACTAGTGCTTGACTACTGGGAATACTTACTAATAATACCGTAATACCGGGAACCAAGTAATAATAAAGTTAAAAGTGTGTACGTGCTTTATTGTTAAATATAATTTATTCTTTAAAAAAATATAAAAAGATTAAGTAGGTATTTAAAATTAGTGTCCTGTAAAATTAAGATATATTTATTCAATAACTATCTTTTTGGAACTATTTCAATAGAATTTTTTGCGTAATAATTACAAAATAAAATAATAAATGTGTAGGTTTTACTGATTTTTCTTAAAGTACTATATTTTTTGCAAGTTTAAAAAAAGTACTATATTTTTACCAATAATAGGTGGCTGAAAGCTGAACTTACTACATTGAACAGTGTCCATGTGTTATCTGTAGGTACTGCAGTTTATAACAGAATACGTAGTTGATTTATTGAAGCCATCCTCCGTAAAATGAATTGAATAAATCCGACTATAAGTTGTGGGAAACCAATTTTTTTTTCCCGTGGCATATCCACTTCTCTTTCGTATCTGCTATTCTGCGGGAATACAATAATATAACAATAATATATTTCTATAAACAAACAATACTTTTATCTTTTAGTGTAAAATGTACAGTTTGTGAGTACTACTGTAGGTACCCTAATGTCGTTTAGCACATCACTAGCTCTCTACGATTCTCTGTGATTGTACCACTAAAAATGCTAAAGCGTACATTACATTTTTAGGACATGTTTAGTAATAAACTGTCAGTCATATCATCCAACACAAGAGGCAATGTAATAGTAAGTAGCAATAAAGCCGCAAATTATGCCAGTCGTACTATTTATTGGTAGTTATGTTTTGAAAAGTACTTTTATCAAAAACATCAATAAAACCAGAAGAAAACGTTTAGGGATGAAATTTTATAACTTGATTAGTGTAATGACACGTAGTAGACGAATTGCCGCAGTGGGCAATGCTTTTTTAACCGGCATTGCTGAGACAAAGTTTCACGAGTAACTGAGCGTAACACCGCGCACTGGTGGCGTCTGAGTCACCAGCGCAGCGACAAGTTTACGCGTTCATAGCACTTCTATTACCTTATTTAGGTTTCTTTGGTTAGGTTAATAAAGAATTGTTGGTGTTACAAGTGCTTATGGATACCAACTTACTTATCAATAAAGCAAGCTGTAGGGTAAACGTTTTCGACAAATTTTTCAGATGCTGTTTTATGCATTCATTTTACATTACTATTCACAGTTATACGACCTTATCTACTGAAAATGAATGGAATTTACTAATATGAAATAATTTGACACTTGCCGCTGGTTAATGCACACGTATTATTACGTTTTTTTGTGTACATTATAACTTGAAAATGTCTGTACAACTTGTTATGCATGCTTCAAAAGTAGTTTAAATCTGAAATTCACTTGTATAAAAATATACGTAAATACACGCTCTCAAAATGACAAGAATAACACAAGTTCTGATACTAGCACTGTTTTAATTGTGTATAATATGTATGTATTTAGAAATATGTATATAAGTATGTTTATCAGTAGTCTGGTTACCATAGTACAGGCTCTGCCTAGTTTGGGATCAGATGTGTGAGATGTGTGGAGTTATTATTATTACTGTTTTAATTGTCAGTTTGTATCACAATCACAGGGAACATTGAACTGAGACGCAGCATCAAATATTTACTTACATATATACAAATTGGTGTCTTTTGTATAAGATAGGCTATGGAGGTCAGTGGACTCGGCTCATACAAATATGAGCATGGAGCTGCGGGCTCATAAGAACATTATCATATCATAACTCCAACATCTAGAACGTTGGGTATATCGACTGGCAAGGTAATATTGTTGTTGGTTCACATTACAAAAAGGTTCCACATGTATGATTAGGTACTACTGGTTACCTACACGTCTGTGATGTATTATTATTTGATAGTTCTATTTATAGTTTATATTCATTCAACGTTTTATTGCTATATACATAACTTATCGCTACGCGTAACTAAAATAAGAATCGAAAAGCCGTTTTTTATAAATTATATAAATATACATAATTCTGTTTTTTTATTTCCTAGTTATATATTACAACAATATTGGAAATTCCATAATCGAACATAACGATATCAATACAATAGCGTCGCCAACGTACGCCACTAGCAGTCGTCCTGCGCTCTCCTCCGTCACTCGTGCGTCCCAACACTAGCAGTAGCAAACGTTTCCCAAAACATTACGTAACAAGTGCGACCGACGTCCCGCGGGGTGAGTCAGGCCGAGTCGGGGTCGAGGCCGAGAGCGCGGCAGAACGCCGTGACCAGCTCCTCCGCGCGGTGCAAGCGCTCTGCGCGGGGAGGCTCGTGGAGGCCGAGCGGCCGGGAAGCGGCCGACAGAGCGCCCAGCGCCGCCGCGAAGGCCTCGGCGCGCTCCACGGCGCGCACCTCCTCGGCCTCGTCCTCGCCCTCGCCCTCCCACACCAGCTCCGAGTCTGATGACGCTCCCGACTCATTTTCACCAACTGTCCCTACAAGATTAACGTCATTAAGTGGCAAGTAAACATGTATATGACCGGCAAATGATGATCAGTGATTAGTTTTTGAGACACTGTGTTGTGCGCTTTGAGATAGAACTAACACAGTAAAAAAAAACTTGATATTGGATTGGAGCCATACTGAATAGACAGATTTTCTTTCCGTGAGTCGCCAGAGCTCCTTGAAGAGAGGTTATGGTATCAGTGGGTGGAAACGCATAAGTTATCTCCATTGACGTACACGGTCAGGGAGACCCGGAAGGAGACTGGTGTGGGCCGGCTGCTGTATTGAAGGATTTCATGAGGAAATCATGAAGTACCTAAGCCCTAAAGGCTCACCGTAGCTGGTTAGGGTTTTGGTTTAACCCATTCGTTGCGGTGCATGCACATCGGCTGCATTGTCATTCATATGCGGATGATGCCGATCGGCGTAAATGATATTTTTGGCTATAACTTGGTAAAATTCTATTTTAAGTGGATATTCTTTTTATATATAATGTTCAAAAAAATGTACAAAGTAGCACAAAAAGAAAACTATACAAAGAAAGCGCAGAAAAATGTTAATTTTACAGATCACTTTTGAATGATGAATAATAATAATTTCTTCACAAAAAGTAATGATATCCCATCAAAAACATAAATGTGAAAATGGGAGCCAAGTTCAATGTTAAGAATATAAGTGATTATCGCCTGTGCCAACAAAAGAATTGAGATATAAATGGTTGCCAAGGTCAGTAGATAATCCTGAAGATTTGACTTGGCTAGTTTTTACAGCACACCATGTTTTAGAAGAGTAAGATATGTTGACCTTACAATATAAAAACAGTACAGTCACCTCTATAAATATGTAGACACAGTAGGGTTCCGGAAACAAGTAACCGGGGTTAACTTCAAATTTTCGTTTAGCCAAACGATGTAAACTCTTAATATTTCACAAAAATGTAACCATTACACGCCTCATAAGATGTATCAAATAATGCTTGCAAAAATATATCCACAATTAACGGGTCAATTGAATGGAAACATGCTATAATTGCATGCATATATATGTAAACACGTACTTTCAAAATAATATAAAATATACTTTCAGTGAAGTTATGTAGTCTGTAGTCTAAAATATGTAGTCGTCTTTCAAGCCATTAATATGTAAACAATTATAAAATGTGAAAGGATACAAAAATATTTATTTATGCTACGGAAGAAGTGTTTTGCTGTACTAAATTCAGCAAAAACTTTTGCCCGTGATTCTCCAAGGGGTGTCCCTCCTCCATGGGTACCACAATGAAATAAAACATGATATTATTAATTAATACTATATTTTGTATTTAAATCTAACTTAGCTAACATCGCTCACTGAAAACATTACAAACATAAAACAAACTTAGTTTGATCAGTAAAACTTAAAATTCTATTATTAAAGTATAAGTAAACAAATAAATTGAATTAAAACCTTGTATATCCACCGTTATTATTAATTACGTCCTGTAAACGTGTGGTTACTTCAATGAGTTCACCAGGACCACTCCAGGGCATCCATCCCCAAAAATTAAGCGATAACCTACCGCTTCTGCGGTTAGGTAAAACGTTGTTTTGCAAATATCGTGTGTTATTGGGTCGCCATAATGAGACTCTTCCATCTTGAGATGTACAAAACACTTTTTCATCTAAGAATTCAGTGGTCGATCGTTTCTAGCGAGAACGGTCGCGTCATACACGCGCTTGCACAAGCCCGCGCTCGTGTAAAAGTGTTGACGCAGCAGCTTATACCAGCGCGTCTTGTCGACACGGTCGCTGCGATGACCTACATTCCGCCGTAAGTGAATCATGTTTTATTGTGCAAATAAACAGTAAGTTATAGTTTTTGTCTTAATTATAACTTGTACTCAATTATGGCTTCACCAAACAAAGTACTCCTCAAAACTGAACTCGAGCATCAGTTGTACACCCGGTACAAAGAGGAACTGAATGAGCGTATAGAACTACAGCAGCTAGTAAAAGACCTCAGTAGTCAGATAGAAGCACTACAACACCAACTGAAACTCATTCAGGAACAAAAGAGTGTTACTTCAGAGAAGGAACATTCAACGAGCGATGAACCTCAGAAGGCAGTCGAATACGGGACTGACGAAGAGGACTTTGCCCGAGAAACAGAGTGGGTACGACAAAAGAGTAGAAAAAAAGGAAGTTGAACACTACACTGTCTCCTCTTTCTCAAGCAGTAAGTTTAAATGAATCTCAGGTCAGTACAAAACCTGAGAAACCAAAAGAAAAAAAAGTACCACAACCTCCACCAATCATAGTCGAAAATATTAAGAACTACCAGCAGTTCTACGATCTTCTTTTGACTAGTTTAAATAAAGACTCATTCGTAGTAAAAATGATGAACGGAGATACTGTTAAAATAAATTCCAAGGACGAAGACTCATATAGAACGATAACTAAATTATTGTTGCAAAATAACTGTCTCTGGCACTCGTATGAGAATAAGCAAGACAGACCGATGAGAGTAATGGCCAAAAATCTACACTCGTCATGTTTGCCGAACAGAATAGTCGAAGACCTTAATTCTAAAGGCTATAAAATCCAGGATGCGGTGAACAAATTAAGTTGGAGGACTAAGGAACCTCTTAACATGTATATGTTATCCTTTCAAAAAGACGAAGATATAAACCATATCTATGGTATTAAGGCCATACTAGGTTGTAAGGTAGATGTACAGCCTTTAAAAACATCCAAGTTAATCCCACAGTGCAAAAAATGCCAAGCATATGGCCATACTCATAAATTCTTCTTCTTTTCTTTCGAATCTTTTCTTTCTTTCTTTTAAATGTGTTCACTGTGGCGAACCCCACCCGGCTAATTATAGAGGGTGTATAGTAGCTAAAGAACTACAAAATTTAAAAAATAAAGCCTCCAAAAAAAAAGGAGCTTCACCTAACATCCTAGCCACTGGTGCTGAGAGACAACAACCGTTACGTCCCCCTCATCGAAAGGTAACAAATAATGTATCATATGCGCAAATGACAAAAGCACCGCAGCTACAGCCACAGCCATCGGTGCCCCCCAAGTCTGGAAATAGTACTACAGATGAAAATATCAGTAAAATTCTAAACATGTTAACCTACTTTGACCAAAGGTTGAGAAACATAGAAAGTATACAACTACCTATTCATCCAAAACAGAAATGAGAAACACACTAAAAATTATGACATGGAACGCAAACGGAGTCCTAAGCACCGGAACGAGTTGCAGGCAGTCTTATCAACAGAGCAAATAGATGCGTGCCTTATATCGGAATCTCATTTTACAAGAGAATCCTTCATTCACATAAAAGGCTATAAAGTATATCATGCACTTCATCCCATCAACACAGCGAGTGGAGGAAGTGCCATCGTTATTAAAGAGAGTATCTACCATTACTTAGAACACAAATGCGAAGAACAGTTTGTACAAACTATAGCCGTTGTAGTCAGAACCAAACTTCATGACATTACCATAGCAGCTATATACATTCCACCTAAGTATGCACTAAAACCAGAGCAGTACAGGAATCTATTGAAAGTTCTTGATAATACATTCATATTAGAAGGTGACTTCAATGCAAAGAACACACATTGGGGGTCCAGACTAACTAACACCAAGGGTAAGGAATTGCTATGTGCTATCAGAGAAATCAAGTGCAATGTGATTTCAACAGGGAAACCCACCTATTGGCCTACCGATATGAGAAAAAAACCAGATCTGATTGACTTCTTCATTTACAAGAATCTATCAGTTACATACCTTAATATAGAAGAAGGATATGATATGCATTCCGATCATTCACATATTATATTAACTCTAAGCGAGACAATAATACAAAAAGAAAGCAACCCAAGTCTAGTAAACAAAAACACTGACTGGGAAAGCTTTCAATTTGATTTAGATTACAGTATAGACCTCAAAGTACCACTCAAAAACAAACAGCAAGTAGATAAAGAAGTAGCAAAATTTACTACCGAAATCCAACGCTGCGCCTGGCAAAATACACCTCTCATGAAAGCAAGAGTTGTAACTCACAGATATCCAGTAGAAATAAGAAATCTTATAGCCATAAAGCGAGTCCAGAGACAAAAGTGGTAACAATTTAGATATCCACCTGATAAAACACTGCTCAATAAACTCACAAAAAGACTAAGCAGAGCAATTCAAGAATTTCATGATAATACTACAAAGGATTACCTTAGCCAACTATCAAGTAATGGAACATCAGATTACTCACTATGGAAAGCCACTAAAAACTTTAAAAAGCCTACCATTCACAATTCACCTATTAAAAAAATAGATGGGAAATGGACCATAAGTAATGAACAGAAAGCGACTGTATTTGCAGAACATTTAGAGCAAATTTTTCAAACGAACTGTGAGGAAAGCTCTGAAAACATAGCATCGGACGCAACTAACCATAACGATTTAGAAATAAAACTCGTCACCCCAAAAGAAGTTAACAGCATGATCAAAAAATTGACCAAAAAGAAATCGCCGGGATACGACCTTATCACTGGTGAACTTCTCCAAAATCTCCCACGTAAAGCCATAGTAAAACTTACAACCCTCATCAATGCCACATTTCGACTAAAACATGTGCCTAGTATGTGGAAAGTTGCCGAAGTTATCATGATCCCTAAACCAGGAAAACCACCGTGTGAAGTAACATCATACAGACCCATATCACTTTTACCAATCATAGCAAAATTATTTGAAAAATTACTACTCAGGCGTTTGAAACCTATTATAGAAGTTAGAGAACTGATTCCTAATTACCAATTCGGTTTTAGAGAAAAACATTCCACAATAGACCAAATACATAGAATTACCAATGTTATTGAAAAAACATTAGAAGAAAAGAAAGTTTGTTCTACAGTATTCCTGGACGTAGCTCAGGCGTTTGATAAAGTGTGGCATGAAGGTCTTATATACAAATTAGATAAAATGCTACCAAAACAATTTGTGGACATTTTAGAATCTTACTTAACAGAGAGGACATTTAGAATGAGACATGAGGATGTTTATTCAGACATCAAACAAATAAAAGCTACGGTACCACAGCGAAGTGTTCTTGGACCTACCCTGTACCTATTGTACACCTGCGATATCCCTGAAACAAAAAACAGTACCATTGCTACCTTTGCAGACGACACGGCTATCATGGCTACAGGTGTCACTCACAAAGAAGCAGTGGAGAAGGTACAAACTGCCGTCAATGCCATCACCGATTGGACAAAAAAATGGCGAATCAAATTAAATGAGTCAAAATCTACTTATTTAGATTTTACAAACCAACGATCTAACCATATACCGGTATACATTAACAGTCGTGTAATACCATAAGAAAATACGGCGAAATACTTGGGTATGACGCTAGACGCAAAACTTTGCTGTAAGGCGCATGTCAAAAAGAAACGCCAAACCTTAGACCTACGCTACAAAAACATCTACTGGCTACTTGGTCAAAGATTCCAAAATAAGGTACTTCGGAGTATAGTAAATGCTCCCTGGTACGTTAGAAATGATGACATCCACCGAGACCTAGGAGTAGATCTTGTTAGTGAAGTAATAAAACAATACGCCGAAGCACATGAACAAAGGCTTCTTCAACATGTGAACGTTGAGGCTATCCAGCTCCTTGACACCACGGACATAGTTAGAAGACTAAAAAGAACTAAGCCCTTTGAGTTAGTTTAGTGAAGTTAGTGTTAAGTAGTGCAGTGAGTGTTACTCTTAAAGAACACAAGAACAAAGTGTCTTACCATGATAATAGAGACTATAAGAAAAGTGCCAATGGACACATTCTTAACTTTGTAAGTTTTTAGCAAAAATGGTTTAATTTTAAATTACTTATTAGCCTCAAGGTCTAGATTGTAATTGCTATGAGTAACCGTTTAATTACGAGTACATCATAATGAAAAAAAAAAATCTAAGAATAACACAGTGCTAAAATCATAATTCAAGTACCTATTGGCAAAGTTCAATCGCTATGCCTTTCAGTTAGAATCGGCTTTCTAGCAGGCTGTCTATGGTGAACACCACTGCTGTGTAATCGGCGACGAATTGTAGACGGTGATACTTCATAATTTGTTGCAATAATAGAAGTGCTAATAAAAGCTCCCTGTCGAATATGATCAATCAAATGCCTCTTGATCCGCCGACATTTTACGTAGACGTCCAAATGATACATGATTTTGTATTACTCCCTCATTTTCCCAACGGTTGGACCATAAATAGACCGTTTTTCTCTGTAAAATAATATACGTAAGTATAATTTAAAGATTAAAAAAAAGGTTAAGTCCACTCTCGACCCCTAAGTGATGCGCCGTTCCCGGGATCGTTTCCTACGTTCCCTAATTCCCAGGAACGCTCCCGGGCACGTTGGGAACGACTGGGAACATTGACTTAAATAGTTGTATATATTTTTGTAAATAACTTTTGCACTATGTGCAAAAGCAAGTACACCTTTATACATAGGCATAATTCAATTAAGTCGTTGCTTTGAGAACTTTCCCGATAATCTCTGGGAATATTCCCATATTCCCTGGGAATTTCCCTATATTCCCTGGGAATATTCCTTTGCTCCCGGGATCGATGGGCACGTTCCAAGGTTTTTAGTAAGAAATTATTTGAATTAAAACAAAGTATTTATTCATTATTTTAATTAAAAAAAACTTTGATTTATATAATTTTACACTTTTTTTAAACGGCACATCATTTTCTTCTTTCAGATATGATAACAAAACTTAAAAAAGAATCACCACACAGTTTAATGTGGTAGCAAAATTCCACATTTTTTTTTAATAATAATAATAATCATGGCTTATGATTAAATGTACCTATATAAAGTATTTACGAGTATATAAATAGCATGTCATATAGATTAACAATTTTAATTAGTTTAAATAAAATACAAATCAGTCTTTTGGATTGGCGTATTAATCACAGAAAGTAAAGTTTTTGATTACACAATACAATTATGAAATGATTAAAAACATACAGATTTTTATTGTAGTGTTTTACAGATACCTAAAAATATATCAATTCCACAGTTATCAGTATCCATACAATATAATAATAATAATAATCCATACAGTATAGTATAGTAGAAATCAGTTTGTTTGACGGAGACTACGCAAAATTAGTCATCAGAGTCTGAATCGGAACTAAATATATTTCTTATTATTCTTTTTTTTGCTGCACTTGTACTAATATTGGAGGGGCCTGGCTTATTTAGATCAAATACTTCTGTTGAACAATTCGTAATATTGGAATCATCGGAATCCAAATCTAATCTAGCCCTGGAAGTGCCAGGGTTATTAAAAATAAGCTCTGAGTTTTCCGTTTCATCTATTGCTACTTCGGAAAATTCGTCTTCCGAGGCAGAATTTGATACTGAAGATAAATTATGATCTGACAGTGGTCTTTGATATTGTTGGGTGGGTTTGTTAATTAGCTTCCAATTGTGTGATATGAATGTTAGCTTCCCTGCTGTGTTTGCCTTTAAACGATTTCGTTTCTTCGTATGCATATTTGAAAATGTTGAAAAGGATCTTTCTACAGCTGCAGAAGTAGCGGGAACTGATAAAATTTTTATGGCAATCTTACCCAAAAGCGTTTGCGGAAATAAAGTTTCCCACCATGATAATGGTGAAATATTTTCGGCCATAGTCCAAATAAAACTTTTTTCCCACAAGTGTGTTCGGCTTTTGTATTGCGATAATTCCGTAAATATATTAACTGCAGCTTCTGCATCTTTTTCAATATTTATAATTAATTCACAGCCTTCAACATTCTCTTGACTAGATAATAGTACTCCTTGATTTTGTGGATCCAGAAGGGCAGCTGCCAAATGAATTGGCTTAAGAGCATTTAGTTTTCTACTATCAAATTTTTGTTCTAGAGTATGTACCATATCTCCAAAAAGCATTCTTGAATCTACGTGTTTTAACACTTTTTGTATTTCTTTAAAGGCTCGGTGCACTAAGTGTACTCCGTAATAATCTCCTTCTAGTGTTATTATCCATTGGACGATCGGTTTTAAAAAATATTCCAGTCTTTGTATTTCGTCCCAAGTATCTTCTTCAAATATTAGGTTTCTATATTTTGTTAGTAGTGAATTATCGTTAATTATCATATTCTGCAATATAACTTTACATTTTACAAAACTTTGTAGACATAATAAATAACTTCCCCATCTTGTTTTAACAGGCAAATGAAGACTACTGTTAATAGATCTATCATTAGCTATTCTACGAAACTCAGCTGAAAAGTTATGTGATCTAGTAATAGTTTTGATAATTTCCACAATATTAAAAAACAAGCTACGAATTTTCGGAACCTTCACTACATCTCCTATAAATAAGGGAAGCGTATGTGCTAAGCATCCAGTCCAAATAGTATGGTCATATTTTTCATATAACAGCTTTCCAAGTTTAACCATATTACTAGCGTTATCTGTTACTATCGCG
Source organism: Euplagia quadripunctaria (assembly GCA_963859945.1). NCBI lineage: Eukaryota > Metazoa > Arthropoda > Insecta > Lepidoptera > Erebidae > Euplagia > Euplagia quadripunctaria. The sequence continues at coordinate 85,864 of OY982561.1, forward strand.
AAACATTTTGATGCATCAAATTCATCTATGATTTTAGAAACTTCCTCACATAAATATTCAGCAGTATGATGATTGTTAGTAGTTTCTATAAATTTACAAAAATAAGGCTTGGGGGCATATAAAATTACATTTAAAATTGATTCATTACGAATATTGGACCAGCCATCGATGCCTAAGTGAATTACATTAGCATGTCTTATTTTATTTATGACGTCATTGTGTACTGTTTCATATTCTTGATCTAATAATGTTGTTGCTAACAGCTTTCTAGATGGCATGGTAAACTGGGGGTTTAACATTTCAAATGTTTCGGTCCATAAAGGATGTTGCAGAGTAGAAAATGGTATACCGGTCACATAAACTGCTCTTGCAATTGCTTGATGTATATTTGTCTGCAACAAAACAACAAAAATCGTTCATGCATAACAATAACAACATGATCATGCAAAATCGTTAGATATAACTACTTAAATTAGATAAAGAAGTAGAGAGAGCCCAGTCAAAATATAGAAGGATCAATCTAAATTGAAAATATTCAGTACCTAGTAGTAGTAGTAGAAAGAAATTTTAGCGTCTTGATCAGCCAACTTTTTCTTTTTGAATATACAGGGTTATTTGTAATATACTAATAACCTTTCGCCGGTAACATCCGAACATAATACTGAACAACTTTTGTTCTAACACTTTTAAAAAAACTTAATACTTCTATGGAAAAAAAATATTTTATGTTTTTGATTGCGGGTCTGACGAGTATAAAGACAACGACAACGACGAATATGTATATGTCATTCACCTTTGCTAGTCGATACGATGGCTCGCAACGTAGGTATTGGACGAACATGTTTTTTATTATTATGCTTATACACTGAATCTACAATTATTTCAGGTAATGTAAGAGGTTATTAGTATTTTTAAATTAACCCTGTATATAGGTATTCCCATTATGGTTATTAACCAAGAAATTCTTCCATTGAAGATACATATAAAAGGTATTAAAAGAAATAAAAAAAAATATTAGGATGAAAAATCCAATAACAAATGGTAGGTACTTACTTGGCTATGTCTAATAGAAGTTTCGTCCTGTGGCAATGAAGGATTTTCTGGTGGTCCTGTTGTGTTTATGGACGTAGATATTAAACTTGAGTTAACCTTTGCACTGGGAGCATATTTTTGAAATTTTATTTTTATGTCTATTGGGCTATTTTTGCATTTAGATATGTGACGGGCAAATTTAGTCACATTTTTAAACGTATACACAAAATGGCAGTAAATACACTCGTAAATAGTTTTTTCATCCACGGACTTAATCACAAAATGGTCGAAAATTGCACTTTTCTTGCTCATGGTTTTTACAAAATAGGCGCTCGAAACGGTTAAAGTGTGAAATGCAACTAAAATTGGAGATAAAATACATTATTTTTGCAAAAGCAAATGTGTGAGAAAGAAAAAACAAAACAAATAAAAAATCTGGGGAAGGGATACAAAGTGAAGCCGACGCACGTGCACTTCTAAAGACAATATAATTATTACAATAGGTTGTAAATATTGTTCGCAATAATGGCATATCTTATCTTACCGTTTTAAAATAAATACGTTATTTATGGCTTGGGGACAGCCTAGCGATAAGTAACGAATTTATTATTACCTGTATATTATATTCTTGTATTATTAGTAGTTAAATATTAATTCAAATATAAAATATTTCTTTTTTATGAAAATATAACAACGAAAAATATTGTATTACAAATATTTAGAATATCCTTTTGTTGGCATTTGTACTGTCCGCTATTTTGATATGTTAATATAATTTCCTAAAAAAAATTGGCTAAACGAACGTTCGCTGGAGCAGCTACTAATATAATAAAATAGAAGGAACAATTTAAATGTCCATTTCCCACTATGTGGGAACGTTCCCGGGAATGCCGGAATATTCCCTGGAACTTTTCCACTGGAAATAATTCCGGGAAAGGGAATTTGGGAACGGCGCATCACTACCCTAATAACTAATGTGTCCACTGGTCCTCAAACTATGGTCTAATCTCGACCTTGGGGGCTCGAGAGTGGTTTTTATTTTCCAGTCCGATTTTAGTTTCCTCTCGACCCTTAATATACACTTACATTGTAAAATCATCAGTGTACACTATAGTTGCGTAGTATTTTACTAAAATACCAGCGATATAATTTGTATCTAAATTATTTACCATTTATTTTTTTAACCAAAATTTCAATTTTAGGTACATACCAAACTAGGGGCTCAAAGTGGACAAGCTATACCTGACTTTTGTATGAAAATCCAGTTTCGACCCCTAGGGGTCGAATGTGGACTATATTTAGGGTTGAGAGGAAACAGATAAACAAATCTTTTTTAGGGGTCGAGAGGACAAGAGTGGAAACAACCAAGAAAAAAGAACTTACTGATATTCCCAAGGTTTCAGCTATTTCTGTTATACTTAGCCCCTCTTCCTTCAAACATACAATGCGATGCTTGGTATGGCTGTCTATGCGGTACATGATAAGATATTTTTTGAAATAAAGTTATAATCGATCTCGTCAATATTAATGTTGTGAACTGCAGATGATAGCAGATTATATTTTGAGAATAAATTAAACTAGACATTAAGAATGACATTTGACATCACGTCAATCATAAATGATTAGCTACGATCTAGACAAATAGTTTGTATACTTTTACAATCGTTTACATATTAATGGCTTGAAAGACTACTTCATATTTTAGACTACAGACTACATAACTTCACTGAAAATATATTTTATATTATTTTGAAAGTACGTGTTTACATATATATGAATTATAGCATGGTTCCATTCAATTGACCCGTTAATTGTGGATATATTTTTGCAAGCATTATTTGAAACATTTTATGAGGCGTGTAATGGTTACATTTTTATGAAATATTAAGAGTTTACATCATTTGGCTATATATTTTGTAAAAAAAAATTTGAAGTTAACCCCGGTTACTTGTTTCTGGAACCCTACCGTGTATACATATTTATAGAGGTGACTGTACTATGTAGTAACTTGCGTATAAAATTAAGGAGATAAATTGTTTAGCCAAATATAAGAAAACTTGGATGTGAAAACTAGCTAAGTCAAATCTTCAGGATTATCTACAGAACTTAGCAGTCATTAAGATCTTAATTCTTTCGTCGGCGTAGTCGATAACCACGTATATCCCACTAATCCCACTGATATTATAAATGTGAAAGTTTGGATGGATAGATGGATGGATGGATGAATTTTTGTTACTTTTTCACGCAAAAACCACTGAACCGATTGCTATGAAACTTGGTATGTATCTACATACCAAGTTTCATAGCAATCTGCTCATATCATAGCAATCATAGCTGGAGACCTGGATTAACGCATAGGTTACTTTTTATCCCGATATTCCCACGGAATTGGGACTTACGCGGGTGAAACGGCGGGGCGCTGCTAGTTCTTAATATTGAACTTGGCTACCATTTTCACATTTATGTTTTTGATGGGATATATTTCTCGCGGAACCCTAATTATTTTTCCAAAATAAAAGTAGCCTAAGTTACTCCTTATAACAACACTTATCTGTCAGTGAAAATCCCGTGGAAATCGGTCCACCTCTTCTGGAGATTAGCCGGAACAAACAATTGACAGAAAGACAAATATTTTATAAACTGATTTTTAGGCATATGTATAGTGTAAATAACTGTATGAGCTTAAAAAACATTTTTTTTAATATTAAAACAGACACTTCAATTTTATTTATTTGTATTGACTTTATTTAAAACTACAATAATCTATTATTTGTATAGCATTCAAAATTAAACCAAATAATCTCATTTAATAGTAGAAAAACGATAACTAAAAACATCATCTGAAAGTGCAATATTTGACGTGTCCAGAACGCGTTTGTCGGTAATAACCGACAAGATAAGTAACTGAAACCTTCCTGATATATAATCCAAAATACCACTTATTATAAACTTTTAACACTCGTCGAGATCAATTTCAGTCATGGTATAATCGAGCACATAATTATTATCACTATGTCAATAAATGATTGAAAGATTATTCTTTGTGAGCGTTTACATTAACAATAAAATAGTTTAAACAACTTTCATTAAGTCACTTTGTTATTTGTATTGGAATGTCTGTTAAAATCTGAACCGTTATTTTTTGAAGCGAAAACTTCTTTAGGCACGTTCGTGCACTTTTGATATGGGGAAAAAGCACTGCACTCGTGACCGTCACGCTAATAATACATACTATCCACTAGAGGGCGCTAATCTAAACATTGAGTTTTGTCAGTTCCTTATTAATTAATCTTTAAAAATATAATTAGTTCGATAAAAGTGAAAACAATATACTAATTTGTCTGCGGAATTGTTATCTTTGCCGAGATGAGAGGTGTGTGCACGGGTATATATATATATATATATATTTTTAAACATCAACAACACAACATACCCATGTTCCGATATACACTGAGATCACTGTGCAGTGCTCGTACTGGGGAGAAATTCGGTCCGTTATAGACTGAAACTATACTGCAGCAGTATCGTAGGGAAATATATGACGCTGTGGAGGAACGGATGTTATGACCCTCCAACACAAAGGGAGGATCCTACGACCAGGCGAGGTGATCATGCCTGGCGGGCCGCGGCCCAACGGTTAATGTTGGGAAGTCGTATATATACTAATCAGCGCGAGAACTCTCATAGCGCGATGTAGGATTAGTAGTTACTTCGTAGTTCAGTTCATCTTTGCTAGATGATGTTGGAGTATGTTTTTGCTGTATGTGGAAGTCGCCACAACGTCATAAACGTCGCCATTTTTGTACTATGAGCACTGGAGTTTTCGAGGTAAGGTGCTCTCAGTGCTGTCACACTGTCACTTTTATTATTTGAGAATTGACTTGAATTGACAACTGACAATATACTGAACTGCGTTCCGTTATAAACAGTAACCAGTATAGCTAACTATAAAGGAACGGCTTCGCAGTATACTGAATTGACGCCATACCTTACAGTGCTCTCAGTGTATTTCGGAACGCACACTACTGAAGTTTTAATTATTGTTCATGTTATTGTTGTGAACCGAATGTGATGGAAGGTTTGCAATCCCTGGTCATATGTCAATAATACTGAAAATATTTATATTTAAACTAATTTTATTACTGTTACCTACCTATTACCGCAATAACTATCAAAGAATTCTTAAAGCACTACGTACAGGAGGAATACCAAACTGAAAAAATTCAAGAAACTACTATTAAATTGCTACTTAAAGATAAATCAGATGTTTCAATATCTGTAGTGTACTGCCCACCAAGACACACAATAACTGAAACCGAGTTCAACACGTATTTCTCAAACCTCGAATCCAAATAAATTTGTGGAGGTTAATTACACCTAGAGGCAGACAAGTATACAAAATAGTTCAAACGCTTAGATTAGAATGCAAGACTCACTGTACACCAACATACTGGCCAACAGATAGAAACAAGAAGAAACAACAATCAAAAACATTAGTTGAAATTATATGACTATGGAACCCTGTACTGACTTATCATCTGATCATACACCAGTTATACTGAATGTCAACTTAATAGCTGTACTCGTAAAACCTTTTATAAGAATTTATAACAAAAGCACTAACTAGGGAACATTTCCAGACAAAGTAACTTCCGAATTAAACATACAGACCACAATCTGAACGACAGATGACATTGCAATCATGCGCGTAAGGGCTCTGGCGGAGGAAGCAGTATCCCGGGGTGAGGTGATGTTGGCGGTGTCTGTCGACATCGCCAACGCATTCAACACCTTGCCCTGGAGTTGCATCAGAGAGGCGCTCGTTTTTCACGGAGTGCCTCTTTACCTTCGCCGTATTGTCGAGGCATACCTATCGGAGAGAGCCGTAATCTACCCGAGTCGGGCAGGATATGATCGGCGAGAGATGTCGTGCGGTGTTCCACAAGGTTCGGTGTTAGGGCCATTCTTGTGGAACATCGGATACGACTGGGTGCTTCGCGGAGTGCTCTTGGGAGGTGTAGCCGTCACTTACTACGCTGACGACACCCTCGTGACGACGCGAGGCAAGACGCACCGCGAGGCTACCATAAAAGCCACGGCCGGTTTCGCTCAAGTCGTTGGAAGGTCTTGAGGTGGCCCTACATAAATCCGAGGCCCTTTGTTTCCATGGGCCTCGGAAAAGGCCTCTAGCTAGATCTAGCGTTATCGTGGGAGGTGTTCGCATCGGCATCGAGCCTTCGATGAGATATCTTGGGCTTATACTCGATAGTCAATGGGATTTCAGATACCACTTCCGGAATCTGGCTCCCAAACTTATGAGGACGGCAGCTGCGCTTTCGCGGTTGCTGCCCAACTTAGGGGGGGCCGACACCTCCTGTAGGAGGCTCTGCAATGGTATCGTGCGGTCCATGGCCCTATATGGGGCCCCTATTTGGGCGGAGAACCTGACGGCCCGCAATGCTGCATTATTGCGGCGACCACAGCGAGCGATGGCCGTCAGAGTCATAAGGGGATACCGCACGGTTTCCTTCGAAGCGGCGAGTCTCCTAGCCGGAACTGCACCATGGGACCTCGAGACGAAGACACTTGCGTCGTTGTATCAATGGTGCAAGGAGCAAGAGCTGGGGCCCACTCCTCAGGAAATTGAGGTGCAACGGTCTCAGCTCCGTCAGGTCCTAATGGCAGAGTGGAAAGAGCGACCGAGCGCAGGGCACGCCACAATTGTGGCGGCAGGACCCATCATGGAGGATTGGCTGGAGAGGCAGCACGGCAGCCTCTCCTACCGGCTGACACAGGTGCTGACCGGCCACGGCTGTTTCGGAAAGTACCTGTGTTGCATAGGGCTGGAGCCAACGTCTGCGTGCCATCCGAGTGCTCAGCGTGGATGCAACAGCGCCACGACCTCGCGGCGGCTATCGGTGTGGGAAGCCTCTCGCTGGAGACCATGGTTCTGTCCATGGTCCAAAGTGACAGTGGGTGGGAATCCGCCGCTTCTTTTTGTGAGGAAGTGATGTCCGCTAAAGAGGTGGCGGAAAGGGAACGGGAGAGGACTAGTACTCTCCCGTCTCGAAGAAGAGGCACCGACGCCGGAGAGCGCATAATGATCTCCAGCCTCCATGAGCGCTGGCCTGGGGGTAACGGGTGAGGCTGCCCGTTACCCTAGCAGAAGCAGGCCTGAGACGGTGGCGCGACGTGTTCCGCGTGCGCCTCTCTAAATCGGAAGGAGGGCAAGGCCCTCCGCTACCAATGGTGTGGCTGCCTTCTATTTGAGGGCGGCCAAACAGTATTAACGACATGGCTACAAAACCTAAATTATGATGATACAGAAAGTCTACTTGTGCCACCAGGATAATATAGCTTATTTAATTTAAAAGCCTATTTATTAAAAAAAGCACGCACACACACATGCACATATGCACACCCACCACACACACACACACACACACACACACACACACACACACACACACACACATACATACATACATACATACATACATACACAAACACACACACCCTCACTCACACAGATTTTGTTTGCTTTTATATTAACTATGTACATTTATCGTAAACTGGTACATGCTACAATTAATGTAACTATGGTTCGTCCAGGAGATGAGAGCCTGGTGATCTGTAACACAGGTTTTACCTAACACAGACACCAGTCTCTCACAAAGGAATAATAGTTTGACTGATCTGTTTTTGTATTTCCTAAGTTGTACCTACCTTTGTGATGAGAGAAATAAATACAATTTATTATTATATTTATTATTATTAAAGTCTGCTAGGGTTCTCGGGGACTTCCTTCCTAGGGTATACCCGAGTGCCTTGCGATAGACTCACTTGTTACGGAACACCGTGTGGTTTTAGTCACCAATAGCCATGGTGAGGTGATGACCCGTCCACACGAAAAAAAAAAAAAAGAAAAGCTAAAATAGCAACTAAAACAAAAAAAAGACTTCCACCGAAACATAACGAATATCCCAAAGCAATTAAGGATTTGATAGGAGAACGTCGAAACTTTAGAAAAATATGGCAGAGGACTAGATTTCCATCAGACAGAACAGCTTTTTAATAAGTAATATGTGAGTAAGCATTAAAAAAGTCAATTAAGTACATTCAAAACGAGAACCTGCAAACATTCCTCTCAGGGTTAAGTTCATTTATTGATACAAGCTATACACTATGGAAGGCCACAAAAAATCTGAATAGTCCAAAATCACAGATACCCTGTCATCCCATCCCCTATCAGAACTTTCTTTGGAAATTGGGACAGATCAGACTTGGAAAAAGCCACAATCTTCTGAGAGCACCTAAGTAGAGAATTTCAACCATTCCCAGAAACAAGTTCGGAACATATTGAAATAAAAAAAAAATACCTAGAAAATGAACTACTAATGTGTCTGCCGATAAAACCAACAAGTCCCCGGGAAGTATTGAAAGAAATACAAATGCTTCAAGAAGGAAAATCTCCAGGATATGTCCTAATAGATGCAACCCTCTTGAAAAGACTATCAAAAAAAGGGAATTATGCAAATAGTCAGGATATTTAACACGTGCCTCAGACTCTCGTATTTCCCTGCATACTGGAAGATAGCGCAAGTCGTAATGGTGCCGAAACCCGGAAAACCAGCACAAGATGTTACTTCGTATAGAACTATAGACCCATAAGTCTCTTGTCGGTCACTGGCAAACTATTTGAGAGAATCCTGTTAAGCAGAATAAAAGTTCACCGCAAGGATACTATTCCAGATCACCAATTTGGATTCAGAGAGCACCATGGTATTGTAGAACAGATACACCGCATTGTAGACACTATTAACAGAATACTAGATAGCAAACAATAATGCTCAGCTTCCTTCCTGGACATAAGTCAAGCTTTTTGACAAGGTTTGGTATATATAAAATAAAATGAAAAATGATACCTAACTCATTCTACCACATAATAAAGTCATACTTGCAAGACAGATGCTTTGAAGTGAAACTGAGTGCTGACATCTCGGACTTGTAAGAAATAAAATCTGGAGTTCCACAGGGTAGTATACTGGGGACCAGTACTGTATACCATATATACAGCTGACCTACCAACCATGGACCAAACCATGGTTGCGACATACGCTGATGATACAGCAATTCTATCCATTCACCCCAATCCAGTAACAGAATCTACACAACTTCGGTCACACCTCTTTGAAGTAGAGAAATGGCTGAAAATCTGGCGAATTCATCCTAATCAAAGCAAGTTCATCCTATGTCACATTTACTCTCAGAAGAGAAACCCCACAGGCAGATAATGCAAAATGTCTAGGCATGCACTTGGGCAGAAGACTAACATGGCAAAAGCACATATGGACCAAACTAAAGCAACTGGATACTAAACTACGTAACTTGTACTGGATAATAGGTCGATATTCACG
>OY982561.1:95512-198723 GCA_963859945.1 Euplagia quadripunctaria
GGTAGCTATAACTAGATATCTCAAAAATTGCATATCTTCCTTCTACTTTTCTAATTGTCTGCCTTAGCTTGACCAACCCTGTTTACTTCCTTACATACCTAGTACATATTACCATCCCACAAGAGGTCTCTATTGCGATACCTAACCTTACCTGCTTTGTGAGCAAAGCTTCATTGTTAAGTTGGCTTCAGGCTTAGATTAGATTCCTCCTAGAGAAGCAACATGTATCAATAGATGAATATAACCATGTGTATGAGAGCTGAACGCTGAGCTAGCATGAGTCCGCCGTGGCTGACGATGCGAGTGGTACGATTCAGGCGGGGGAGGCAGCGCGGGCACGGAGCGCGACGTCAAGGACAAGCCGCCGCCCCAGCCGCCCAAGCGCGCGTCACCGCACCACCTGCCCGCCAGCGGTTTTCAACCTTACCGACCTGATGAAAGGTACGTACTTCTCTCACAACACTTACTACATCAATGGCTTAGTTTTCAAACTTCATATCTCCATTTGGTCAAATTTTACAGGAGGATGAAAAAATGATTTTATTAAATAACTAGCTGCACCCGCCATGCAATGCCATTTTGTTCTTTGTTTTTATATAATTTTTTTGGGCCAGGAACCCTCGCAGGTGTCCCCAAAACACCCTACCAAAGTTTCATCACAATCTGATCAATGGTTTCGGAACGTATAGAGGACAAACATACAAACATTGATTTTTATTTATATGGACTAACATACCTAACTATCTAAACATCGACAAAGAGTTTTATTTACATTTAAATTGTGCCTACGTTTGTTGTAATTTCTGTAAAGTACTGGGGAACTAGGCGTTACTAATAAAACTCATGTATAGGATACATCACTAATTAATAACTGAGGCAAAGTATTAATAAAATATAATGTGTGTTATAGGTTATCCCACCCCGCTGCGACTTCCATGTACTTTGTGAGATGGCTTCGATTGAAATAGATGTATTTACCTTAAGTTGGTACGATTCTGATAATCTATCATTTTTATCATTATATTGTATTGAATGCAAGACTAGTTTAGTAGTAGTAATTAGTTCGGGGCACAACTTTATGAAAAGGTGAAACGACCTACCACGTTGTGTAACATCTGACAGCGATCCCCGAAACATACACAAATGTACAACCGTGTAAGCTTGCGCATCACTTGAGAGCAGATCCATCCATCCATCCTCCATCGTCATAGTCTGTCAATGTGAATATACATGATTATCTTTCACGGAAGTTTAAATTCTAATATAATCTTACCAGTGAAGAAACGGGGCAGTTTACATCGTCCGAGCCCTGGATGTGTAGGTGTATGTGAATTTACGAATAACCAGACACACTGAGCACATGTTTTTGTCATCTATCTGATTACAAAAGATTGAATACTCATGTAGTCATGGAATTGTGTGTATATACTGTGTGATAATATACTTATGCCAATGACGATTTGCTATGCATTAAAGGCGTGACGGTTAGTGATACGAGTAAGTAGTGAGCTGTGAACAGCCTGAGTCTTTCGATAATTACACGTGTATACAAAGAGCGAACATGCAATGTATTGAAATGCCGCTGACGGCCTACAGTGTACCTACATGTGGTCTGTAAAGACTTTTATGAAGTAACTTTTGTAAAGCCAATGATATGCAAAAGTTAGGTTTCATAAATTAACAAATTAACAATAGAACCTACATAGTCGATGGTACACACACGCGTTTCTATTAATATATTGTAGGTAAAACTTAACGTTTAGAAATGGATGTAACATAATATCATTAGGACCTTCATCAAATATTGAATTATCGTGAGTCTCGTAGGCAAAATCGACTGGTCATCACACTCACAATTCACCGATAATACGCGGTTGCGCACACATAATAATAAGAACCAGGGCATTGCTTCTATACTTAGTTTTAAGGGGACCTATGTCACCAGATATAATACGCCAATGTACAAAAAAATTATGACGTGATTTTAAAAGGCAAACAGATAAATGTTGGGGTTTTCTGCCTAATTACGACAATTGCTACGTGAAACTTCATATCGATTTTATTTCCATACATATTAAATAATCTGCAAGGTAACACCACCCGATGTAACTATAGTATGGATGGGACTCATAAGTATTATTCATTCTCCCTATTCCAACTATTCCTATTTCTAATTATTAATATAACAGAAAAAGTAAATACGAATTTGTACAAGAAACTTTAGGCTCTTCGTCTTACAATAAATTGATAACCTGACAACCCGAGATTACTTCGACTGAAGTAGACAGTAGCGGGTTATAAATTATACCACAAACAGGTCGTTCCGCAAGAGCATGCATTAACTCTTGGCGGTAGGAAGACCACCATGCGTGTACGTCGTGTGGTTAGCACTCTATGCTGGTTTCTATGCCCATTTTCGCGATTAACTAAATAAATTTACTTTGAATTATTGAACTTAAGTACTCAATTATTAGCATCATGGTAAAGGAATGTTGATTGATGTTCTTCGATCGGCTTGATTCGACCTCGACTTAATCAAAATGTGTAATTTTATCCTCCATTCAGTTACATTATTTATTGCCTTATTTAATACTAGCTGTGCCCGCGACTTCGTTCGCGTTTTTTTCGGAAAACAGCAATTTGTCGCTTATAATAAGCATTGCACCTCTTTCTCCGGGCAGGACTTTTTATACTGTATTGGCGGTGAATGAACCTGGAGCGTACAAAAAAGGTTGTTTTGGTTGCTTACACGTGAAATAACGACATAGTTTGGCCGCGGTAACATTACTTATTTGTTTTTTGTGTGGAAGCTCACCTCACCGGGCTTAAACCTACTACAACCACACGGTGTGTCTCACAGCGCCGGTTATGAGTTGATCCTCGGTACGGCGACGTTTTGCCTCCAATGATTCACCCAGCGCTGGCTCGCGGACGGTAACTGGGCGATGTCCGGACACCCCCTTCACGGGAGACTCTGATTCGGGTGAAGAACATAAAACTCGTCTCATACACCCACGGCCACTCTTAGTGTACGCATGAGAGCGCGGATGAAAAGGTTCCGCCTGGAAGTTTTTCTACCGAATCCACACCGTCACCTCATCCTTGCGCGAGATATTCTCCTCGCAAGAAATCGTCATAAAACAGCTGTGACGACCTAACGTCTCGATTCGTCCTACCAATTGGGAGACTTGCTGTTGTCAGTCAGTCAGTGCCGCTTCCTAGAAACTATGGGCCCCCGCGGTATACCTATACCTAACAGATTACTCCCAGTCAATACTAAGGTCCACCCCGCAACAAATAAATGTTTGTTTCTGAGCTTTGTTTAGTCACGGTGTAACATAAGATTTCACACTACTGTAACCGAACGGAAAATAAATGGTCTGAAAATGTAAAAAAAAACTTCACTGGTTACCTGTCAATATTTCAGCTTAGATGTAATTTATTTGGCGATAGTGTCTTTCATGCATTTAATATAGTAAAATACTGTAATACTAACAAAGTGTTGAGTTAAACTAACAACTAAGTCATAGATGCTTTAAATAAATTCTATTCTATTCTAATTATGTTGACGGGAATCGACGCGATCACGTATTTAAAAGGTATTACATACCTTTACTTTGCCTAACGTTTCGAACAGGTTGCACTGGCCGCGGTCACAGGCCTGTAGGTACTGTAGTACTTCAACATAATTATTTTATCATGGAACGCGAAAGTTTAAAAGTTTGGATTTTCTGTTTCAATAACTCTATTTATAAATATATGTATATTTATTGGACTGGCCTGATGGTCTAATGGTTAGTGACCCTGACTGCTGAGCCAGAGGTCGTGGGTTCGATTTCCACCCAGGACAAATAATTCTTTATTTGGTTGTAATTTATCTATAACATGTATGTATTCAGAAATATATAAGTATGTTTATCAGCAGTCTGGTTACCATAGTACAGGCTTTGCCTAGTTTAGGATCAGACGACCGTGTGTGAGGTGTGTGAAGTTATTATTATTATTAATGCCCTGAAAGATATTTATGAATTTAATGGCTGCGAGAGGCAAAATAGCTCGTTGGCATAGTCAAGAACCAGCTACCGATTACTCTGGGATCTAGTTGTCCTTTTATACCCGAAGGTTATTTCCCAGAGAGGTCGTGATATTTCTTTTTAGATTTCCAAACAGTAGCTATCTTCAGTTTCAGAATTAAAAATATGTGTTCTACAAGGTTTATGATGATTACTCTGATGATGTTTGTAATAGAGCACATAAAAATATGATTGGGGCTTTGGTAGAAAGTCTAAAAGGTTTTTATTTGATTGTTTGTTTGTTTAAACGCGATAATCTCTGGAACTACCAGTTTAATTCGATAAATTCTTTTTGTATATGATATCCAGAGATTCATGAGGAATAGTATAGGCTATCTAGCATAAGGCACAATAATCATAAAAATAAGTTCTTCTCGACACGGCCCGTATAGTGAGGAGGTTCCTGTCTTTGGAGCCCTAACCACCGGTATCTTGGTCCCTGTACCCGATGTCGGTGGTCTACTATTTTTTATATTTTTAAATATATATTTTTTGTGTACATATTTAAAAATGTAATTTATATGGTAAAAGATGAATAAAGAGAATAATAATAATAATGACGACAATCTCTTAAGGCCTGAAAAAGAAAAACAAATGTATTTGGATTTGGCCCACGAGGTGGTCGACATGTGGGATGTGGATTCGGCAATCATTGTGCCGATAGTCATATCAGTCCATGGGTTGATTGCAAAGAGCCTCGACCAACACCTTCAGAGGCTCACGTTAGGCAGCTGGATTAAGGGCCTGATGCAGAAGACAGTCCTTCTTGACACGGCACGTATTGTGAGGAGGTTTCTATCTCTGGAACCCTAACCACCGGTAGCTTGGTCCCTGTACTCGATACCGGTGGGACACCTTTTTTTTGTTTTTTTAAATATATTTTTTTTTTATAATAATGTATTTAAAAATGTAATTTATATGTTTTATAGATGTTAATAAAGAGAATAATAATAATAACTTCACACATCTCACATACGGCTGTCTGATCCCAAACTAGGCAGAGCCTGCTATGGTAACCAGACTGCTGATAAACATACCAAACATAACAATAAAATCATTATTCAAGAGATGTGGCTCTTAAATAATAATATATTATCCATATTAACCATTGAAAATTCTTTCATCATTAAGACAATTTTATGAAGATACACTTTGCACTTTTTAGTACGTTATTTGGGCGCATAGTTTAGGAGATAATGAAAAATTAAAATAATTCAATACTCGACTCGGGTCTATGACTATTGTACTAGTGGTATGATGTAAACGAATACGAAATAATTATAATTATTTTATTACGAAACTTGTTCAAGCTTGTTGTTGTGAAAGCTTCAAGTTTATGTAACGGAACTAGACTTCAAGTTAAATTTCTTAGAAACAGTATAATAGTTCGTAGAGTTTTGACTGGGCCAGCAATGGGCAATCGGTACTAATGCCTCGAATTTCTATGACAGAAACAGGTAACATTTGGTTTAAAAATACAAAATCCCTTTAAAGCTATCGTTCGCAGTCGCCATAAATACCTAAAGCACAGGGACAAAGGCCCTGTGCTGTCCAAAGTTTGTCGACCTCACTTAAATTCGCACATAAGCACGTAGGGACAGATTAAAGGGAATGCTGTGCATGGGAATGTAATTATATGTTGGTTTATCTAGAACAGGGTGCGGTGAAAACCAATATATGCTACAACTATATTGTTATAGTTGTAGCATATATGTTACTAAAAATACTTAGGTGAAATACTTGGGTGAAAAAACGGGGCACAGCTAGTTTCAAAATATATGTATTTATGGCAAAACCTTCACTCTTATGTTTCCGAATATCTTGTATCTATACTTGCATCTATTTTTAATCTCATCGATGATTATAATTTTGAGCCGTTTGGGTTTAAAGGTCAAGGGGTTCTAATTCTAATGCCTTTTCTGCTGATTAACGCTTATATGCTGCGAGCATTGTGGGATCGTTATCGATCTTCGATGTTGCGGGGTAACTTAATAATAATAATAACTTCACACATCTCACACACGACCGTCTGATCCCAAACTAAGCAGAGTCTGTACTATGGTAACCAAACTTAATGACGCGTTATTGAAAATATTTATTTTTTTTAGTTTAGGTACCTATTTGTAAATGTTTTTAAAATAAACAGTATATATCTTGTTATGCATTTTGGAATCTAAATGGTATTTACGTGGTTCATTAATTATGTTGTCGTATATGTACTGTTATCTGACTTGTGAAACCATAAACTTAGAATGCTAGCGCAAAGTATAAGTTTATGTTTTAATCCATTTGGCATTGATATTGACAGAAATAGACAGATAGTTCATTGTTCTTGAGGCAAGCGAAACAAAATTAACCTTTTTTACATATTAGGTAAAAACTGATTTTTGCATAATAATATGCAATTTTATTTAATCGATGTTGTGATTAACATAAGAAGTATTCGTAGGTATATAAAAGACGTAAGTTATTGCCATCAATAACTTACCATTCGAATACTTCCATAGGTATTCGAATATTTAAGATACTTTTTCCTCATTAAAAAACCAGTGAGACACTGGGAATTTTTATTGAACACACGAACAATATTATGTAGAGAATCGGTTTCCTTACAATAGGTGTCTGCCTAAAAGAATAGCCAAAAATTAATAATTCTTATTCTTAAAATTTAATAATAATAATTATAATTACTATTCATTTCAGACTGAGTCCACAAAATTTGTTAGTAACAATGTTCTTAGCATAGTGTTAGTAATACCAGTCAGGCGCTTGCTCTCACGTGTAGGCCTATCCAGTGCGCCATCAGTACTGAATCCATTCGACCGGCACGGCGGCGCAAGCGGCCCCTAGGACAGAAACATCAACTGACCAACTTTTTAAAAACAAACTTTTATTGAAGCTATAACGAATAATTTGGTTTTACAATGTGGGACTTTAGCAACTATGGGAGTGCCTCAACAGCTTATTGAAAAGTAAAGTTATTACCCTTGTTTTAAATTTTATAAAATGTCGTGACAATGCATTTCACACACGACGGATAAATTTATATAAAGTTCTTAGATGTAGTAGTACAAGTTTTGCAACGTAAAATTATTTAAAAACAAAAAATACACCAACGAACTTGAAAATGGCTCCCAGAAGTATATGCCATTTTTACAAGCTTTCATTGCCTGTAACCAAATCTTGAAAATTGAATTTGACCCGATTTTCGATTGAGCTGAAATTTTGCATGCATATGTGAATCGGATATGGATGATGGATCCGGCAGGAAATATTAACTCCTCATCTACTGAACATAACTACGTCGTGTTTGGGCTCGTTCGATTGGTCTTGACAAGTTTACAGATCCCGGAGATGGCCGTAGGAACTCTTCGGTACGCTATGTAACTCCATCTTCTTTGGGCTCGTTGTATTTGTCTTAAGGAGTAGGTAGGTACTATAGACGTAGTTGGTGTCCAAGGTTCAGAAACGATGAAGTTTTAAGTAGAAAGCATAAATTATTTGTTATTTAAAAGCTTGTCGCGCTAATTGTAAGGCTTCGGCAAGTAATCTACCAAACCTACTTTCATTCACTTACATTTCGCGCGATAAGCTTTCTGAAAACAAATAATTCTATAAAAACAAATTATTCGTTATGGCTTCAATAAAAGTTTGTTTATTGGTTGGCCATTTGACTTTCCTATCCTAAGTGGCCATTCCAATCACGGGACGGATATACGGGGTACGCGACCGCGGTCTCTTCGATCTACGTATCAGTCCCGTTTCCCTATTCGAGACTTGCGGTATCCCACCCTTCGCCCTTTCCGTATTCCTTACCCCAATTACCTTCTTCCTATGTCTCATCTGAAAACGACTACATTCCCAAGGAGGGTTGGCGTCAACGGGCAGGAAGATGATGAGTTAACTTGTTTTTTTTATCGATATTAATTGACCTCGAGGTATAAATTATTTAACACTGCTTCATAATCGCCAAAGATGCAAGTAACAAAAAAGAATTGAAAAACTCCTTTTTAACCCCGACGCAAAAAGAAGGATGTTATAAATTTGACGTGTCTGATTGTCTGTGTATCTGTGTGTCTGTCTGTGGCATCGTAGCTTCTAAACGAATGGACCGATTTAAGTGCGTTTTTTTTGTTCTTAGTTATATTTCAAGAAAATCTGTTCAGCCGTTCGAAGATTATCACCTCTTTTATAATCGTTGAAAGGATCTTCAAGCCAGGGGTATTTTATTTGTTTATTTTTACTTTCTTAAGTACCTACATATCTTAGTTTCAAAATGAATATTTACTTACCTACTCGTTACTTGTGTAATTACACAATCTTAAGTTTGCGAATAATATATTCAAACTGTGTGATGCGAAATATTAATGAACTATGTGTTTGAATGGGTTTACTACATTGTACGAACAATATTGTGACATAAGTAATATACATTTTAGGTTGAAGTGAGTTGTGACACCAAAATCGTAAACTAAACACACTTTCCATACTCTTTGTAACAATAAAATAGATACTTGTATGCACCTATTTATCAGTGGAAATGTTCACTCGATTGTTGTAGAGGTAATTATGAAACCGTAATACATACGCGCAATAAGTTACAGTTCAAATGATCCAACCGGTTACATCTACGGTTAATGAATAATAGGGAGAGAGTGAAATAACCACCAAGTAACCTAACGATTGGAAATAAACATGCCAGAATGTAGTGTTCCTACTTCATATAATTTTAGTGATTGTATAAAACGCACGCTATATAAACGAGCATATCATAAACTAGGTAGATCATTATTTAGATGATAAAAATGCTTGGTAAAATGCCGGTCCTGCTCGACAGTCACACTGTCAATGAGTAGGTATTCATCTTGTTTCTTATCTGACGTATAGATTTATTAATATTTTGATTACTATTATTGACATAGGGGATTAAAAGTTAATTTTATAGAATATTGATATTATTTTATACACTGTTCACATTGTAGTTATGATACGCTTTTTATTTTTTGTTAATTAGAAAAATTTGAATTGTACATGTGAGAACTGTGTAGTCACTTATGTATTAAGTTAATTTTCTATATTGCCTAGCAGCTCTATGATTTTCTTTTTTATTTTAGAACAATATTATGTTACATTGTCCTCACATTAAATTGCGCTTATAAGCAATGTAACAAATTACCTTGTTAAAAAAAAACATGTTGAAAAAAGAGTGTCCTTGGAGTTTCTTGCCTGTTCTTCTCCATAGGATCTACGTTTTGGAACAGGCAACTAGCTCGACGACCGACTTAAACTGACTGACTCCTACTCCTGACAATTCAAAAATACCTATAATGGGTTTACTTGAAATGATGTTGATTTTGATAATATCATTAATTTTTTATAATAATATATATTCTTTACCTAAGATCAAATAACGTAATTTGGTAAACAATAATAAAAACAGTACCACCAAAATGCCCGACGTGCACGGTGCATGTCGTCGTTGAAGTGACAAATACCTCCTAACTAACATTTTTATGAAATCGACTTTTGAATGCATTAGACTTAAAATTAAATTTCGCATGCACTGTTTTTATTTCTGTGGTATATTTAATTTAATTAATTTAACGGTGTGAATATTACATTAAAAGTTATTTAGAAGTTCTGTGATCAAAACCTAAGCGGTAAATCGTTTTTTCCTTCTCCTGTAAAATAAGCATATCCACAGTTAGGAGGTATTGTCACTTCATCGACGATATGTGTCTCAAGAATATATAGCACAGTCATCCTGAACTTGGTTTAATATTGTTAATACGAGTTCTTTTAGTCAGGATCCATAACTTTTGTAGTTATGAAACTTGGGTAAAAATTAGAGTTTGTTCGACTATTCATTTTTTTACAATATTCATAAAACCGTTGTCTCCATTCTACTATTCGGTAGTAAATCAATGGCTACAATGAATATGGCCGAATCCTACTAATATTATAAACGTGAAAGTTTGTGAGGATGTATGAATTTTTGTTGCTCTTTCACGCAAAAACTACTAACCCGATTGCGATGAAACTTAGTATGTAAATAGCTGGACACCTGGATTAACACATAGGCTACTTTTCCCATCTTGACTTACGCGGGTGAAACCGAGTGGCGCAGCTAGTAGATTAAAAAACGAACAATAAATTAATGATATTTTCATAACGTGTGATAAATGTGATAATAGTGGGTTAACTATGTTTCATTACTTTGCAAGTGAAATAAACCTACTCCAACATTGCCTACTACGACTTGAAATAACATAGACAGTACTTATTAAATATAATCAATCCGGTAATAGAAACTACTAATTGCTTGCGAAATAATAGCCAATCGCTCTTGTCTATAATAAATAAATAAAAAAATATATTATGGCCATTTAAGAACCATAACTTCAAATTAATAAACACGTCTTGAATTCATAATTCGAACGTCTTTTTTAGAGAAAAAAAAACCGGACGAGTGCGAGTCCAACTCGCGCACCGAGGGTTCCGTAAGCAAACAAACTTGAATGTAGATAGTACGTCCATCCCGCTAATTAATTCTCGAAGATTTTTGCCCGTCTTTTCCGAAAGATAAACTTAACTTTGCGATTCTTAAAATACTCTCCCATACATCGATATACGACGAAGTCAACTTTCCAACCACAATATATAAGTTTCTAATAACAAAAACTATTTTTTTAATGTGATATAGGTAACAACGAATTAACGACTTTCGGATTTTTGCCTTTACTGGTACTGATGCTTATTACCTTATGCCTTGCTTATTCCCAAATTTCATGATTTTAGGTCAATGGGAAGTACCCTATAGGTTTTGATTTGTTGTGAAATTTTCAAATTTGGTCAAATCTAAGGCTTAAATGGCCATATCTTTTGATTGTGTTGATTTAGAAGCTTGATTTTTTTACAGCTTCAAGGGATCGCAGACATAATATATATATACGTATTTGGTATTAATTTCAAATTGCTGCGTCCACGGGTTTCTGAGAAAAAGAGTCTTGACAGACAGACAGATGGACAACAAAGTGATCCTATAAGGGTTCCTTTTTTTTGGGGAACGGAACCCTAAAAATTAAAATTGCTTGCGCAGAGCACAACTAAACAGTATGTTGCCTATCTACATTTGTGAATTCTAATAAAAAAAAATAATTGTTAGTAGTTGATTCATGTTTTTAAACATCAGAGATGAAATAATTGTGTTTGTGTTGAAAAGAAACGGACAAGGAAAACTCGATGTTATAAAATTTATTTAACATAAGAATCTTGTCTATCCATGTTGTTAATGCATTAATCGTTATTAGTTAATATAATATGTAAAGTGTTATACATAATTTAAAAAAGGCGCATTCATATGGTGATAACATACTAGAAAGTAACATTTAGGTGCCTAAGGTAAGAGCTTGAAGAAAAGCATGAAAAATATATTACAGAATTAGTATAGTAGGTATAGTGGACAAAGAGAATGGTCTACAGTGGCGTGACAATATGGTGGCAGAGCGGGCAAAATGCCACGGGCCCCAGGCCCGAGGGGGCCCACAGATTGATGTGGTAACCACTGATGATCGTCGAAAACTGATCCATTCTATCATCGATCGATGTGTGTGTTCGCACTTGGCAACCTACGGGTACCATCTGATGAATTAGCCACGGGCCTCAGATGGTATAGTTACGCCACTGCTGGTCTACTAGTCTTGACAAAAGTTTCTGTGTAATCACAATAGCGATACGGTTGAATCTATCTCTAACAGTGAACTGTCAGAATATTATTGCACGGGAAAATCAACCTTGTTGTTTTATAATGTCAAATGATCTTCAACCGTAGGGTGGTAGACGATAAATTTGGCCGGTGTTACATTATGCTATAACAATGTTGCCAGATAATGGTATAAAAATCTGTTACAAGCATGTAAGGAAACAAAACCGTAATTTTGTTATTTTTAAAAAATAAATATCGTTTTATTATTTCAACCAAACAAATTTTCTAGCAAAAAGTGTGAATTTCCCGAATACTGTTTTGTGTAAAGATATTTGTCATACTATGTGATTTATGTTTACATTAAAATTGAAACGAATATATATATATAGACTACCCGTGACCAAGGCTGCTGAAAAGCAACTGAAACGTCGGGATCAGTGTAAATAGTAAAATAACACCAAATAAATCGCGATAGAATCCGTTAAAAATAGTTTTATTTCAATGTGTAACATTCGCGTAAACTTTTGACAGTATCATATTTATATATATATATTATATTCAGATGCACATTTTTAATAATATGTACTGAATTAACAGACACGCATTCAACTCACCTGATTTAGGCCTGATGGTAGGCTGTTAACGTGCCAATGAACGATACAATATATCCGCCCTCGGTAGACCCCTAGTGACTATATTCACCAACATATGAAGATTTCTGTACAGTGCAAGTACTTTCCCAGTCAGAAACCTCTAATTCAAACAGGAATCTGCTGTGTGTGCAGTCCTCAGTTACATACGTGACTCCGAAACTTTAAGAGGTTGCAGTGCGGCGGTCTTGAATCTCGACTGGTACGCTAAGAAGGCTACACAAATTCCACTACAACGCTTTATACCTAAAGTCTTTATTCAGGTAAGTCGTGGAGTAAAATATTAATCCAAAAATAATCACCTTTTTTATTGCTCCTTCACGACAACGCTCGGCATTGCAAAAGCATTCCTCAGATCTGGAATCTACAATTTTACTTTAAAGTCACGACGTTTCGTAAGGCCATTTAATAAAATATTAAATCTACAGGGTAGAGCAACATTTCAGTCACAGTACTTCTGTATATTGTAAGAAACAAATCGCGGTTGCAGAATCTGGCATCAATCTGTCGCCGTCATTGACGAAAGCATTACCTAAGATACAAATAAATAATACATTTTTCCGATTAATAAATACTTCTAAATTAATCTAAGATCAAGATCAATCTGGTCTTTTAACTGATTTTAAAACTAAATATCACAAATCAAAGAAAATATGACTTATATTACTGAGTCCATTTCTAATATAAATGAAATCAATTCTGTTCTTTAAGAAACGAGGGGAAGGGTTTTTTACTTTACTTTCTTTTGCTACTTAATGTATTTGGTACGAGATGAGTTCTGTAAGCGTATCGGAATTTCATGGTAGCGTTGTTTAATAACCTACACTATCATCTAGGATATATTATATTAAATTCAATTGAGAATGTCAAGTATTCATCATGTCAAGTGTTCATCTTGTCAAGTTTCATCAAACTACTGCTCGGTGCGTATACAAGATGACGCACAGCGGACTTTGTCTTAACACAAAAGATTAGTATTGTGAGTCAAAACAAAAATATTGATAGTCTTCCAGATACACTGATTGAAAAATTATTTTAGTGTTGGATAGCCCATTTATCGAGGAAGGCTATATGCTATATAACGTCACGCTACGACCAATAGGAGCAGAGCATCAATGAAAAGTGTTGTAAAAAGGGGTCAAATTTACAAACGCAGATGAAGTTGCGCGGGTCAGCTAGTTGTATAATATGTCACCGTAAGATTGTGAACATCGTCAGTTTATAAACAATCTCGCTATATTATAAACTGACGAAATAATATAAACTGCAGAATTGCATTGCATTGCACTGCATTTAGGTATCTATCAATGACAAATTCAATGTTCACAATCTTACGGTGACTATGTATATAGCTACGATGTTTGTCTGGGCTAGAGTCATGGAAACAATAATATTTTTCAGCTGCTTCTAGCGTGCTAGCTTTCAAACATTTTATCTTTTCCGGTAATTAAGTCCTACTAGGTTAAAAGAGAAAACACCTTAATCAAATTCTAGAGTGCATGTTAGAATCCGAATGGCCGTATCAAACTGGCCTCACAATCAAAATTCTCCTTCGAAAACTACCTATATTATAATCAAGGTTGAAGGGCCTTTCGATAGGAGCTACGGAAAAAATTATTATTACTCAATGACAAACTAGATGATTGTAGAAGCAGATTTGCAGTAAATGCAGCATTACTTGGTATATTCCGTAAACGTAGATAGATGGTTCGATGCCGACATAGGTACCACTTCACCGGTGGCCCCGGTAGGGTGATGACCCGTGGGGGTTTCCACACGATAAAAAAAGGTTTAAAAATTAAGTCTACTTTAAAAACACTTTAAGTTATGATATGATATTTTATTTTTATATACAAAATAACACAACAATAATGAAATCAAAAGTAGGTGCCAAAAGAGTTAGGGGCCTACATTTTTTTTTGAGGTCGGTCGGTCGGTAAATAGAAACAAAAAATCCGGTACCAAATTGAGTGCAGAATAACCTAAGACAGACGTAGAACCCACGTTTTAGTTATTCCTTCTCTCTTCTTGGCTTCATTTTATAATATGGTCGCCACAGAATGTGCAGGCACCGACGCGACCCGAAGCACCTACCGATCGATCTGAAATTTGGGACAAAAAATATAAAAATATACCTAAATATTACTATTTGTTAGACTGTTCATTGTGCATGTCTCTTAGAATTGCAATCTCTATTTAAGCTACGGTCCTGAAGTCACTAGAAAGAATTCAACACTTAAATAGGTGGAGCAAACAAAATTATAAATATGTTTTTCGTTTAGGTTTTTGGTTCTGTTAGATTTTTATTTAACTTGTTCAGTATTAAAAATCAGTTCCAATTTTAAGTTGATATAATTACAATGGTGTAAAATAGCTAGTAGCCAAATAATTTATTTCTTGTACATACTTGTTTAATATGATTTAATGTTGTTATGGCAAGCACGTGGCAAGACACACTGATTGGATACCCAGCTATAACTATTCGGATATTAAATAGATATACGGAGGCTATGAAATTATTTGGAGGCCGCGACCGGATGCCTATTTTCGATATTTTATTAACTTAGAAGATTTCCTTCCTCTTGTGTCATGAACCGGTCATACAACTTTCGTACAAAACATTGAAACATGTAAAATTGTAGCGGTAGAACTGGTTCTCAAGGATGCTCTTTCAATAATATTTAACAAATCGTGTATGTTATGTTTATGACTTCATTTATGACCATTAGAATGTCGTTACAATACTGTAATATAAATATCTTATTACTTGCTCCTCGTAAATGAGCTTATTTATTCTTTCAGGGCCACTTCTATATGTCATATATATTTTTTTATATTTATACCTGATTCAAGGGCTGTTCATAAAACTATAACTCTGAAAGAAGTACAACAGGATATTTATAATACTTTGATTACTTAATAACTTATCAATACAGCACCATTTTTTTTTTAAATGAAAGTCTTAAGACTGGGTCAGACAATGGGCGGGGCGGGTCGCTTGAAATGTATCGGCACGGCGCCGAGAGCCGATCTTCTATTTTAATTACTACATTTTTCGATCAAATATATTTACAATAGATACACTTTACACTTTTGGTTTCGGGTTCGTAACAATATATCCAGCTTTCATCACCTGGTGACGATATCATTTGCAGCATTCGAGTCACCTTCGTCATACTTTTCACGCATTGATCGGCACCAATCCAAACGACGGCGTTTTTGATCTTCCGTCAAATTATGAGGTATCCATCTAGTACAAAGCTTTCTGACTTACCAATGCCGTATTATATGCAGTATTAAAAAACTATGGGACAACAGCTTTTTAGAGTCATAAAACGTCCCATTAACTTATTAAGTTGAGAAATACTACGGTATAATCAATTTAGGACACTTATCAAACGTTCTAGAGGCATCTACAATGTTTTTTATTTAGCGTAGTTAGGTAACTGTATAGTAAAAGAAAATGATTGCTCTATTTAATTTGTTATACTCGATATCTGGACAATAGTTAAATTACGTAAGAAGTCTTCTGCATAACTTCAATGAAATTCAAGTATATTTGTCTGCAATCAATTCAATGTATGATATAATGTTTTAACTTACACATTGCTTACAATTCACAAAAGCGCCGTTGTCATGCTTGTTATCAACATTTTATGGCTATAGTTCAGTTTATTTATATTCAAATGGAACAATAAAAGTTTATATTTGAAATAAGTCTAGTGTTGGCTACTGTTATTTTATCCTGTATGTTCAATTAATTTTTGATTTGCGATCCTCTTGGTATTCCAATAGTTCTTTATTAAATTATCATTGCTTCCTGCGTTTGGTAACATAGTGACGTTGGTAACGTTGTAACGATTACTTGATATTTCTTGTATTAACTCCCCATCCCATTGAAATTTTCATGGCGTGGTCTCTCAGGCGTATAGTTTATTATCAAAACAATAAAAAATACGTTTAGGATGAACAACACGTAATCTTCACAACAAAACGGTAGTTGACTGTCAAGATAAATTAGTTTTTCTTTATAAAACGTCAAAACTCACTATTTCTTCTCTCTACTCTTTAGAAATAGCAACTTATGACGTCATACTTTTAATGTTTGGTTTCAGAATTAAAAAATTAAAACAACATTAAATAATTAATTAAATTAAACGAATCTATTTAATTTTTAGATCTTATATAGCACTTAATTTCATTAGACTAATTGCCTGTATAAAAACATACTGAAGGCCAATATTACCTACAACGTCATCACGTGCACAATATGAAAACACTAAAGGTCATGACACACTATATCGTCACGGCAACGGCACGGCTCCAACCCAGCAATTAAGTTGTCATTGAAATCTGAGCATTAAAACGTGGTCGAATAATATATTTCATAATGTTAATATGAAAAAGCCAACGGTTTGCAGCAAGCGCGCTTACTGCCTAGTAACCATACAACTCCACTCGCAGTCGGCGCCTTGTAAGCTCGTGGTCAGCTCGCTTACAGCGCGCAGTCCGCGTGCTTACAGCGCGCCGATTACGAGCCGCCAGCGAAAACTTGTCGTGTCGCACATAAAGGCGATGAAATTAGCTTGCACAACGCGGGCGGCGCCGGCGCGTGGACTGCGAGCTTGCACCTTGCGGGCGAAGCGTGGTAAAGCACGCTGGCGGCTAGCGGTAGCCTCAATTTCAGGCGGCGCCCTGCTGCAGCCGTGCCGTTGCAGTGCTGTTATAGTGTGTGATAACCTTAACTCTACTCGTACTCGTTCACGACTAGATGAACAACAGGTTTTATCCATAACAATACTCGATAAAGACCATTCAAAGATTTTTTTACAAGGACACTAGACCGCAAAAACTAACGTGTATATTTATATTATTTATATAAAGTTTGTGTAAATCTAATAATAAAGTATTGTAACATAGAACCTTTACACTAAAGTTACATTTACTTCTGCCTTGTGTACCTACGAGTATGTTTATAAATCAAATCTTGTTAGTGCTACTTCTCTTTCAGTAACCATCTCGTTTTGTACCACAACAGAAGTTAAGTTTTGCAGATGTTTTGTATTTTGAAGATAATAAAAAAAAAAATAAAGCTTATCGAGTTGCACCAAAACTGACCTGACAACCTGTCTTTAGATTATTTAGTATATAACAGGTTACACTGAGTTTTACGAAAAATTTAAATTATTCCACGAAAGATGTGATTTTTAAGCACGTTCAAGGTAACATAGCGAGTGTCCGCGGTGTACTACAAGTGTTCAGTATATTCAGATGGAGTAAATCTGGACTGAGGTTGGAATGAGACTGTAAAGGAATACTCAAATAATAATTCGTAAAACAAAACAGTAATCTCAACTACAATATAGTTGAACATCTGATAGTTGCCAGCAAAAATATTTGACATACCAACACGAATGTGTCAATTTAATTAATATGTTACCGGACCGTACTTAAATTAATTTTCTGTCTTATCATTTTTAGCATTTATAATATCAATATATATTGAGTTTGTTCAGTTTATTTCAATCAATCAATCAATTATCCTGGATATAGGCATCTCCCAAAGTGCGCCATAACCAGATCCTGCGGCTTCAGCATCCATGTCATCCCGGCTACCTTCTTGAGGTCATTAGTCAACCTGGCTGGGAGGTGTCCTACATTTCGTTTACCGATTTGCGGTCTCCACTCTAGGACCCGTTTGCTCCAACGGCCATCGGTTTTTTGGTAGCCGTGACCAGCCCATTCACTTCAGCAAGCTTATTCAGCAAAGATGTGACTTCACATATAGTTCATATATCGGTATCATAAATGCCGACAAAGTTTACAGTAAAAGTATTATTTGAGTTATGTCAAATCAGCATGTCGTAGAAAAATATAACTATGATGACACATAGGTAGTTATATTTTTTCTTTGTGTTATGTATCTGTATTATTTGTGTTCCACTTATATGAAAAGGCGTTTGGAATCACGTTTGTTATTAGCAGTATAACCATATGTAGCTACTTACAACCTTTTTTTAGTATTCGTTCTCTTTCCAACAAATTAAAGTTTACAATTTAATCAAATGTAAGTGAGGAAAATAAACTACAGATTTTTTGTGACCGCTACAAAGGTAAGGAAAAACCAGCTTTTGTGGTTGTTTTATACTTTTTTATTACTTTATAAAATAAGTAATTTTTACACTACGTTTAAACCATGGCAGGCTGTAATAAAATGCAGCTTCTTCTTTTCTAAAAGTTGCGTTAAACCTTTGCTAGATTTGCCCGATTTAATGTAAAAGCACTTTGATGAAGAAATCGTATCAAGACGTCTGCCCCTTTAGTACATATATCGGTATTGTACACTTGCCTGGTTTGCCCAACTTTCGGTGGCGGTACCATGAGTTTTTTTGAGAATTAATAATAAAATAATAAACCCGATAAATACCTTTACCTAAATAATACTTATAATTATATCATTTGGTGTTAGTAAATATTACTTAAAACTATATCAGTAATACTTAATAATGGGATAATAAAATAGTTGTCAGTTTAATGATTCAATGTAAAGACATTTTAACAATGGGATTTATCCCACGGGAACCTTAATTTTTTCTAGGATAAAAAGTATCCGATGTCCTCCCCAAAGATATAATCTTACAAACAAACATATAAACAGAGTTACTTTCGTATTTATAATATTAGTATGGATAAATTATTCTTGTTCTGTAACCTAAAATTCTGATTACTTGAATTTTGGACCCGTTAATAATAATTAAAAAATATCACAACATTGCGAAGGCGGCGAAGGCTAATGTTTATTGTGGGAAAGAGCTCACAAAGCAATAAGATGAAATAAGTAGTAATCGCAAGACTCTTGATATTGTAAACGTACCTACTCAATGGGCTATGAAAAATTTGTACTCACTTGAAGGTCTGCGGGACCTTGTACTGCTGCGGGAAAGCTTCATTGCATTATGTACCAGTTTTTGTTTGCGAGTTCACTCGCTCTCCAAGATATTTTGATCGTGAACTATTGCTACCGATATTTGGTAAGTTGATGCTTCCTTAATTGTGTCAAAGCAGTGTCGAACCATTTGTCATACAGGATGCACTTATTATCACAACTGACAATCTTATAAAGAATCTCGTCATTTGGGTACTTATTTAACCAGGTAAGGTAAGCTTTGACGCGATTTTCTTATTCTTTATCAATAAGTTCACACTCAACTATAAATTTATTCTGTTCTTTTGCGAAGTTATATCTGTTTTCAACGCTATTCCTAGAAACCTATTTTTATATAATGCAAGCTTACTTGTGGGAAAGATACATAATATTTCTCGTGACGATACTCTTATGTCTATTCCAATTTCTTAGCTTAGAACCCCTCCTACCTTAACTAACATATAATTAGTGGTTCAGGTCCAGCTTAGCATGGTGATGCAACAAAGAGGGCAAGAAAATGCCTAAGTCATTTATGTTAAACTGGCCCCACATGCATTGTGTGCTACAGAGAGAGTGTGGAGAGAACACCTGTTTCCAAGAGCACCAGCATGCCAACTAGAGTCCTTTGCCCCAGTTGAACGAGGAACCTTAAGGATTCTCGAAGCTTCATTTGTGGTCGCGAACTAGGTGCACTTAGTAGTGTTTACTTCTTAATCATTATAATATAATATTCTGTGTGACTCATTTCTTTAACAATCGATCTTTAGGTTAGAATATTTCATTCTTATCTCTGTGTCGATAGTGATGTGCACTTATTTAGTATGGAGATGAAAATAGTTTTCCTTATAATTTGTGGATCGTGTGTGTCCACAATGTAATTGTTGTTAAAAACGGTCACACGCCCCTTCTTTATGGTGTAGGAGGCAAACCAGCAGACGGGTCACCTGATGGTAAAAGACTATCGCCGCCCATGCACACCTGAAACTCAAGAGTCACAAGTGCATTGCTGGCTTTTAAGATGGGAGTAGGGGAAGGGGGGGAAGAGGGGGAGAGGAAGGGAAGAGGGGAGAGGGAAGGGTTAGGGTCTCCGGTAATCTCACTCACTCGGCGAAAAGCAATGCAAGAATTGCTTCACTGTCGGTTTTCTGTGAGGCCGTGGTATCTTTCCAGTCGTGCCGGCCCATTCGTGCCGAAGCATGGCTCTCCCACGAACTAGACTGAACTAAACTCCCCTGTCTCAGCCCTGTACATCGTTAAAGCTGAATTAAAAAAATCGAATATTCCCCAGTACCCACCAGTACCTACCTTAATGCCTGCCTTAAAAGCCTGGAAATAAAAAAGTAGGAAAGAAAATACTGGTCGATAGTTGACCAAAAGGCGATCTCAAGTAATAATAAATATTCTAGAATTTTAGCATATTTTGACTCGTCACTGTGTAAATACATGGGCCCCATAAATAGTCTACATTGCATACGTCATAATATATGCCATAAAACTGGCAGAACTAAACGTCATTAATCATTACATTGATAGGATGATGAGAATCTTCACTGTGTGTGGTTTTTTAAGTTATCAGTCAATAAAATCTCGTTACATTCTGGAATTATATACGTTAAACATCAAGTCCCGAACCGACATTTGGATATGGATAGTGGAATACGAATGCTTAATTAATTGTAAGTAAATGATTATCGCCTGGATAATAAACCGGATTAAGAAGCGACATCGCTTTTCCCCTTCTTAATCCGGTTTACTTAACCGGCGAAATTAATTCAGCGTTGACAGACGTGTATCTGATTCTGTCAATGCGTTTCACATTTTAGGAACGTCATTTGGTTATAAGACTTTCAAGTAATCCCTGTTACGCTATGCTCGTCAAAATATCCAATTGCCATTAAAAATCTGTATTAAATATTTTAGATGATGAACGGATGAATGTATGCATAGTACAGTAGTTTTTATTCCATTCACTAAGTCGATTTTGAAGTAGGTAAATTCATATCTGACTGTTAGGTATATGCAATTATGCATGATTTCATTTGGCCTAAATACTGAAATAGCTGCAATTTCTACTGATTCATTAGCTTCGGCGATGCAGGTGCAACTGGTTTTATCGACTTTTTATTGTAACATGTTATATTTGTATAACTTGGGCCCAACTCACAGGGGCCGATCTCGTCTCGATAGTCAGCGAGCAAAACTGAAAAAAGGTAGTCTATTCTGATTTCTTTTCTACCACGTACACACAAACTCCTGGTAAATAGAGAATGTGCGGAACACGTAGCGCCACCATCACAGGCCTTATTCTGGTCGGCGCCTGGTGCGTCTTCTAGCAATCTAGCCCCACCGTTACCTTGGTGTTTAGATTTGGGAGCGTTTATGCGTTGTTCTGTAAAAAAGCTAGTTTAATTATCCGCCAATATATATCGCCCGAGCTATGCGTTGCTAAAGAAATTTCCTTTCGCGGAAGTTCAGGATGTTAATGTGTACCTAATGACTAATAAAAAACCGGATAAATGCGAGTCTGACTCGCACACTGAGGGTTCCGTAAGCAAACAAATTTGTATTTAGATACACCCATCTCGGGAAACAGTTCTGGAAGAATTTTTCGTTTTTCTCGAAAGACAAGCTTAACGACTCAACTCAACTCAAGCTTACGAAGTCAACTTGTCCACCGCAAAATATATATTGGTAATCACAAAAACAAGTGTATGTGATATAACATATATTAACGACTTTCGGATTTTTTCCTTTACTTATGCTGTAAGACCTAGCTTCTTACCAAATTTCATGATTCTAGGTAAATGCGAAGTACCATTATGGGTTTTGATTTACCTGCGAAATGTTCAAATTTGGTTCAAACATAGAAGCTTGATTTTACAGCTTCAAGGGACCGCACACACAAAGTATTTGATGTTAATTTCATCTTGATGCCTCAAACGGTTCCTGAGTAAAAGTGTCTTGACAGACAGACAGATAGACAGTAATCCTGTAAGGGTTCCTTTTTTCCTTTCCTTTTGAGTAACGGAACCCTAAAAATAAAAGGCTACACTCTAAGCTTGAAAGGATACAGCTCATTCGTAATGCTGCCTCAATCCATAAATTAATAAGTGTCATAGTTCAAGCCATGTCACTCCTAGACGCACGTGAAAGTCTGGTTGAACTGGTAAAAGTGATAGTTGTTTATTGATAGATCTCATAGACATTGTTAATATTTCAAAACTGCCTCACAGATAGCTATTCAGAAACAAATTTATTGCTGTTTACTACCTAACCAAAAGTCGAAACGTACCAGAGCTCTATACAAACTATAAAATTTGTCTTTATATTCAATACAATAAACAAGGACTGGGCCTGCATCATGGCAAGCGACCACCTGTGCCCAGGTTTTATAAATATTATTGTGTCTTATTAAATTGACAATTTACTAACGATTGTTCAAACAATTACCAGTGCAGTACAATACCTACGTACGTATTCCATAACTATTACAGTCCTAGAATAAATTATAATGATTGATATTGCTGCTGCATTGATTAAATAATTTGGTTACAGAGTATTCGAGAAAGTACGGCAGTACTTTGGTGCACAGAGCGAATCGATCCCCATGTCGTTCGTGCTCGGCTTCTATGTGAGCCTCGTTGTCAAGAGGTGGTGGGAACAGTACAAGTTGCTGCCGTGGCCTGACACGCTGGCTCTCTTCATCTCGGCTGGAATACCTGGAGCGGTTAGTAAAGTAAAGACAAGTATTCAATTCATTAATTATTTTCATGCCAATCGTAGGTAACCAACTTCTCAGTTTATAATATTGCAATATTCTGCGATAATATAGGAAATACTAGAAGTTCGTTATTCGTTGGTATGTTGCTCTGCGAAATGTGAAATGCAATTGAGAATTGCAACAAAGCGAATTTTCTGTACTCGTGTTTACGTAACTAGAGGTTGATAACACGCATACACTTCGTTTGTGTTCAGAGAAATGCGGGTATGGTTCTGATAAATGATTTCTGTGATATTACGCTTTTATAATTTTTAACTCAATTACACTAAAAGACAAGGTTTCTGATTGTTGTATGCATATATTTAAAAATCGAGTTTAAATAATATGCATCTATTTACGTAATTTAAAATTTACTGTAAATTGCTTACTACGTGCTTAAGGAAATACATACTAATATATATTTTAATACTAAGAACTATATAATTAGTAGCGTTGTGAAATGATTGTTTAAATACTTATTTATAGTCGAAGTATTTTTTCATTTTACCTACGAAGGTACTTTAATACCTACACATAATAATTATAAATACAGGTAATTAAACAGTTTTCATGTAGCCGTTGCATTGCTTGAAGCAATCGTAACGATTATTTCATAGGCATGTTTAACAAACGAGGTCTTTACATTTACAAAAGTGAAGTGCAATTACACTGCACACTCAATAACCTCAGTCACTCCATTCCTCGTACAATTTGCTATGTCGAAATATTGATTAAGACAGTATAGTTTCACCCGGACTATGTAACTATGGAGTCAGAACCATAACAACCATTTTTTTTTATTTGTGAACGTTTCTGCGACCTGAACGTTATATTTAATGTGGATTTTTAATAAGTCAATGTATTTTTGTTATGCACACAAAATAAAGCATAGCGGCTCGCGAATTAACTGCCATAAACATATCTCAAGTCTTACAGCTGTTATTTTAGGTGTCTACAAAAAAATACAAAAGCAGATTTTCCCAGCAATATTGACAACAATCGGGAAGCTAGCACAAGGTAATGTAGTTAATTAATTGTTTTTATATTGTGCTGTTGTAATGTTATTTTTGTCGTAATAAAACAAGTTTGTTTACCGTCAATGGATGTCTGACGCACTGTTAAGTTACTAATATTGTCGTTGTCACCTTTACGACCAACTGTTTAGGTAAGATAAGCTATGCTTTGCTTTGCTATACATCATTTAAACCTTTTTTATTAAGTCACATGTTAGATTGTTAAAAAATAAAATAAATAGTAACGCATCTAAGCGAATGTTATTCTACTCAAATTATTCGATATTTTGAATACCTATCAATCAATATCCTTTTTTAATATAAATATATTTTGAATATTGCTTGACATCTAATTTTAAAAATCAATCAATGAAGTACCTGCAGATATTTTACGTATTCAATACATAGTAGTTACCTAATGATGGCCGTCTCTCCTGAAATGAGAATCCTATTGTTCCTATTTATTGACAAAGCATTTTAATTGGCTACTTAGCACTGGAGGTTCGTGTTTGTGTTTTTATTCGCTAATGGTTCAACCTTGACCACAATGCAACTTTGCAGTAAGGTTGTGTGCACGTATTAGAGATCTCAGACGTGGAGCGCGTGCTATGATCTCCAACCATATATTTTTAATTATTCGGTTAAAATATTATTTATGGTTTACAATTTATGTATCTTTGTGTCCTTAAAGAGAATAATTATCTTTAAAAAAAGTATTAGCAACTACAATATTTATCTTAATAATTTTATTTCTCGTTCAATTTTTCTGTCTGTTTTACAATTGGCCAAGATATGACGTAGGTAAAACAAAAACAAAAACTACAGTCGAAGTGAGACATTGTTAGATTTTTGAAGTCGGATAGAAATAAAAATCACGAGGCTAAAAAAGGCCTCACCGTACAACGAAATGGAATTTCCAGTTCTTTCTTTAGTTCACAATATTACCAATCAAATTAATATAACTTGAAGATAATTCATTACAAAGTTTGTTAATTTTATAACAATCACGGACACGTTGAACATTGAGATTCAAATAATTATGTATGCGTTACACACAACTGTCTCGTGTGGGAAACGAACCCATAACACTTAGGCCACTTCGGACTGTTCCACTTAAGGCGCTAAGAGGTGCCAGTGACCTTGGGCGAGAAATAGTCGCCCCACTGCGCTATAAACGCTCAGTCCTCCTTAATGATTTCATCATCATCGCATCATTTCTTCTCGATATATTAATACGTTAAAAGAATTATCTGTAGTATAGTTTGTGTAGGTATAGAAGTGTAGAAAGCTAAAAAAAAATATTTTTATTTTGTTTCGTAGGTCTGTAAAATGACAGTTCAAATTATTCTTTTTTTTTTAAATAATACTAGCAACATGGGTCACACATTACTAGTATTCTTGTTAACCCCTCCAGCTAAGTTAAACGCTTGTGTTAGGAGTGGGTTCACGTCGGTAGTGCACTGGGTGGGGTTCGAACCCGCAACCATTTGATCGCAAGTCCGACGCCTTAGCGATTACGCTACCGCCGTTTCTGGCCAATGCAATACATTAAAAATGAATTATGGTCGAAATTAGACAACCAGGCGATCTCTAGTCATCGTTATTATAGCAATGGATCATTCACTATTAAACATAGGGCTTTTAAAAGGACTTTTACAACAATTTTTATGTACATTTTACTGTTTTTTTTTAATGTGGTGTACAATAAAGCATGTTCTATCTATCTATCTATTTTATTAAAATTAGAAAAATAAAACAGTTTTTATAGTAAAAATACTTTTAGTTTGATTTCTTAATTCTCATTCTGTTCTGCGAGAGTCATAAGTAGGAATTACATTTTGTTCTATAAATATATTTTCGAATTCATGTTTTAATTGTGTGCATATTTTTTTCAAATTATGTCAAACATTCCTTGACACGTAGTGTTAAGTTGTCAAGTAGAATAGTTTGTTAAAAAAAATTGAAAAATTGTTAAATTGTTGTGCATCACCTCGCGTTTAACCACTCCCTACTCTCTCTTTATTAATGTGAGTTTCTAACGTAGATAGCTTCGTTTTAATTTATTTTTAGAATGTCTATCTAAAAGAAAATATTTGAAACTCAGGGACATTTACGTGAAAAGATTACAATAAACACAACTTTGCTCCGCTAGTCAGTTGTACTGAGCTCAAATTAACCAGAAACTAAATAACTAATAGAAATATTATTTCTTAAAACATTAGTGCCGTTTGTGTATAATAAGTTATGTGTATTGATATGCCGATAGTAGCCTAAGTAATAGTAGCCGTAGGCGACTGACTCAAGCAGTGTTTAAGTAGATTTATTGTTACATGTTCGTTGAAAGCGCTATGTAGACTCTAAAACTGTGTTTAAATCAGTTTTAAAGGAGATCACTTTTTATTTGTACATTGTACATTTGTGGTTGTAATATATATTTATGTAATAAACATAATATATATGTTTTAAAGACGATAAAGCGAGCGCAAATTATCCTTACCTTTATTGCCAACTAGCTGACCCGCAGATCTTCGTCCGCGTTTGTAAATTTTCCCCGTTTTTGCAACATTTTCAATTGATGCTCCGCTCCTATTGGCTGTATCGTGAAGTTATATAGCCTATAGCTTTCCTCGATAAATGGGCTATCCAACACTAAACGATTTTTTCAATTCGGACGGACCAGTAGATCCTGAGATTAGCGCGTTCAACCAAATAAACAAACAAACACACTCTTCAGCTTTATAATATTAGTATAGATTTAATTTATAACAACTAAGATCATAATAAAATAGGTACCTATATTCTAACAATTTTTTTTCAGTAACAGGAAGTGATTTAACATGAAAAAAAAATTTTGATTAGGACCTGGTCCCGGACCATTAAATTGTTACTAGGTATGTGTTATCGTTAAATCATACGTATTTAGAAATGTTCGGTCCACGGTGCAGTCTGTTGAGGAACCAAGCATAACACGAATCAATTATTACGTCTGCCCATTTTAGTTGGTCACTGTTTTACCTACAAACATGAAAACATAGATAATAATAATAAGCCAGCCTTTAGGGTGAGAGTAGAGGAAGGGGGTAGGGGGAGAGGGAGCCTCCGGTAACCTCACTCAAACACCATGCAAGCATTGCTTCACTCCGGTTTTCTGTGAGGCCGTTTGATCACTCCGGTTGACTTACTTATTTCGGGTAAATACCTACTAGATACCCCAGGAACATTAGGCAGCGTACTGAACACAGCGTACACTATATCGTGATTGGCAATTTAAATTGATTTTTATTCAACAAAAATGGTCTTACTTCGTTTTTGAAAATTTATCTCTAACAACACTGTAATCAATTTTTATTTGAAGCAATTAGACAGGCCACAACAGTTCCGGCTCAAATTGAATTCGCTCGACTGTCGAGCCTAGAGGTCGTATTTTGGACCCCAACAGTTTTACAATTAACTGTATGTGTAAAATAGAAATATATTGGAGTCCAAAACACGTGCCGTCTCGTCGAAGTAAATTAATTTTTAATCTCTTTTAATCTGTATTAAATATTGTCTAACATTGCACACCACTATCATTATAAGACTAACCATTCTTCAAATTACACATTTATATTCTTATTTAAAGCTTTTTTTTTATTAAGTTTCACTTTTTTCATAAATATTCATGGCCTTATTACCTAAAAGTTGTGAAGATATTATATCATCGTGTTACATATTTTACTTTCATTCATATCGCGTTCCAATAAACAAGAAACGATTCGTTTTGCTTACGGACGGTTAAATTTTCATTGAAAATTCAACGAAATTTTACCGTAAATCGTTAAATTTCGTTGAATTTTGAATGAAAATTTTACCGTCCGTAAGCAAAACGAATCGTTTCTTGTTTATTGGAATGCGGCATCAGAGAGCCATTGGTGACTATTACGACGATTTACTCCAAAAAAAAGGTATTATGATATAAAATATAGTGTTTTGTTTCGAACAATCGTGTACGATGGCACAGAGTCCTATTAGAACCAAAGTTATATTAAATGATATGAGCTTCATCATTGTAGGTACAATAATCATTTTCATATCAAGTGAGTTAACACGAAAGACAGAATGTGTGTAGATGCTGGATCAAAACATAAACTCTGGCAAACAGTTTACTCCTTAGCAAAGCATTTTATGTTGTATCACAAGTTAAAAAGAAGTAAGGTACAACAGATTTTTGATAACGTTGAAGCATTCCAAGTCGTCCGATACGTCTATTATAAATAAGACCGCGGATAGACAGCACTACAAGCGCAGGCGCAGTTCTGTTCTTTTTTTTAGTGAGTAGGGTCACTAGAGTACAATACGGTTGGCAACGCACAAGTACCAAACCACTACTACACAGTAGCCTAGACAGACAAACCACCACTGGTGTACCTTACACCACTGGCGGTCTATGTAATTCTAACCACCGCAGCGTTAACACACTTTTTCGCGCTTATATATTTATACCAGACATCGAAATTCGTGGTGTTGCTCGAATTTCGATCATTAATTCAGTTTTGATTGTATGTCCAGTATAACTCGAGCTGCCATTGTAAGGGCTTTCCGTACCATGACAGGTCAACCGATATACTGGTCACCTGTAGCTTGATGTAGTCATTATCACATATTTTTTAAGTTTCTGACTCATATTGTTTATAAATTTTAACTTTCTGCATTTTTTTTTTATAAATACAACCCCCGCATTAGGAATTACTCGTGTGGCGCAGGGGACTTTACGAACATAGAAATAACGGACACAAAGAACACCCAGACTCAGGTGGGAATCGAACCCACGACCTATAAGCATAGCGGTCAGGGTCACTAACCACTAGACCAACAGGCCAGTTAAACTTCGACACATGAACATTAGTGTTTAAAAATTTTACATTTCCCGGTTCGCGAAATTTTCTTAAAAAGGAGTACAAAGAATATACCTAGATAGATTGTCTCTAAACACTGTAGGCTTGGCTTCGCAAGAGCGTGTTTGAAACAAACAAGAGTCACAGAGTGTCGGTGTTGACGCACTTAATATCCCAAATTAAATTCAAAATCAAACATCAACAACAGACAAACGCGCATTTTGCGCTTTGCCTTTCAAATTTCACATTCCTTCGTTCGTGGAATTTGCCTAAGAAGATAATGTTAATGTTGTATTCTACGTTAGTAATCTCACTCCCATAAATTTAAAGTACAAGTAAAAGTTAATTTCGACGAGATGCACTTAGTAACTAGATATGTTCTTGTACTCTTATAAATATACTGCGAATGTATACTGTGAAACCTTTCAGTAGGGTCTGTTAAGAATACATCTGATATAATCTAGTAGTCGGAACATCATGACGCAGTTACTTCTGCTGTTTCATTATCTGATCATAATCTTTTTGCCATTGTTTCTCCTTATTATTCGTCTTGAGGTTAACCTGCCCGCAGTTATTTGTGTCGTTAGGTATTTCCATATTTCAAAGTCACAACTAATATTAAATCTTATCTTGTAGAATTAGATACGCTTCTTGCACACATATTCACACTACTATAGTTTTTTTCTTGGTGGCATTAATAGAGACTACAAAAAGAACCCCTTTTGCCTTTGACGCAATTTGAAACTACGCCTTCCAAGATATCGTCAACTTACAGATGACAACTTTTTTGCAAACAACATAAATAGTGAAATAACGTAGATAATGACAAATCACGGCCCGCTTCAGATTCCAATATCTTTTAATGAATTAGTATTTTTGTTGTTAGTTCTTGGAAAAGGTTCTAGGACGACATTTTGTAAAGTATCTACTAAACGTATACATATACAATATTTCTTTTCCTGTTACCATTATCGACTTCTCCATAATATATTATTGCTAACAGCATCCCACGCGAAAACGCTATCTTACTGAAATAGTGAATGGTAAGATTCGACATCAATCAGCGTAAAAGTAAACGGTGCAATATCATACTAAAGCACACAACAAAACACGCTTAAACCTAGTTGCAAAACTAGGAATTGACTTATTTACCGAACAGTAACTCACAGGAGGCCGGAAGTCTACCCTCAACTGTAATAGAAATTGAAAAGTCTATCAAACCCATTTTAACACAAAAGGTTTTAATAACAACTTTAGTTTTGGCTGTTACATTGACTCAAAAAATAAACGTTAGTAAGTAGAAAAAGTATAGTATTGCGTCAGAGCTAGGCGTAAGGTATTCCTAACATAATTTGCTACCCACAAATCTTCTGTGTTCATGTTTCTCTTTCATATCATGTTTAAGAACATAAAGGAGGTAAACTGTACACCCTAGAATCGCAATGAAATCAAAGAAGGGCTTACAAAAAATTGGTGCGATAAGCATCTTTATATCTTTGTGTAGTTGAGCTGTAGGTGCAATAATAAGTAAAAGTAAGTAACAGAACACAATGATTGTGCGCGTTATGTAAAGAATGACGAATCAACGATACCGTCGACATTCGTCACCTCTCTTGGCGTTAATTGGCGTTTGTGTGGAAGTCAAAAGCAAGGTTATATCACAGAATCATTTGATATATATACCTATCTGTCGCATATTCGCACTGCTGAAAGAAACAATGATTGCTGTACTCTAAACATCCGTCAGTAGAATGATAACAAAACGTGACAATGTGAAATTGTACCCTCAATACTAAATTTCGTATAAATTAACGAATAGGTACAGTTAGGATCCTTTAGTTACGCTAGTCGCTAAATACTGTTAAGATGAATATGCGTCAAGACAGGACAAAGGCTTTTGTGCTATGTAAAACGTTTTCCAGATTTGCGGACTAGGCCAGTGCAGATTTTTCTACCCTTGAATAGGGTTACATGTGTCAGGACTGTCATTAATTCTTTAATATAACAGCTAACCTTGTAACGAACTAACTACCTTTGTAAACAAATCTTGGAAGTAAATTTTAACCTACTTCTAATTGTCGTGTCGAAATTAAACTTTGGATGTATACGTAGTTTGGATGGCAATACTATAATCTGGCATCTTGGAGCTGATCTGACAATGGAGCCAAGTGGATAGAGGTGGATAGTGGAACTCTTCAGTTAAGTTAAGTCAGCCACTGAAGAGCTAGTAAACCCTTTGAGTTTGGGTTCATATGATTTCTTTTGACGAGTCCAACAAATTGGGCTTGGCAACGATAGTCTGATGATGAAGCCAGCAGGTGGAAAGTGAAACTGTTTTTTAATTTTTAATTCGTTTTGCTATTAAAACGTATTTTTTTTAATTTTTATTTAACTATTCAAAGTAATGTTGCAAAGATTTAAAGAACTTCAAACTTGACAAGGTTTTCAAAGTTCACATTTCGATTCAAAGCAATTTATATAAAATTCATTATCGTATAATTTGTTTCGTTTAATCATAACGTTTGTTCAAGTACTGTCTGAAGGTTGGCTTTTCTAAATTTCAAATTGCTTATGAATTTAACAATAATCAATGCTAGAAAAACAGCTATCAAGAGTGAAAAACAAACAGTATGTAAGATGTCAAACTGTGCTATTTTGTTTGTAGAGGGCCTTCCCTAATGGCTAATAGTTGATACAATAGTGTGTGTGATAATAATATGTTCATATCCATAATGGAATCTGTTGTTTTGGTTTTCGTTTCTTGCCATTTCCGGGTCCTTATTACATCTAATGATTTGTTAGTATGTAGTTTTGTATGAGGTATTATATGTATATCTTGCTATGTGGTATTAAAACAACATTAAAACTCAATTGTAATTGTGTATCATAATATCATTGAGTATCTTAGAGTAACACCATGAAACATCATCACTAGGCTGGTGTAGTTCACGAACTAAGTACTATTAGGAATTCATTCCTGACATGGAACTAGAACGAACTATTCTGTAAGCTTATAGGACTTCGTTCATTTAGTACATTGGTACTGTCAAGAAACATGGAACGACTGATCGACTAAAAAGTCGTACGTTACGCCCCCGCGCGACACTGCGGTGAACGAACGTATAAGAATGAGATGCATGATGCATGCTGTCTGCATTATATTTTAGATAATTCGTACTCATTAGTTTCCATTTTGAATTTAGTACATTGTTAGATTAGCAAATAAACACCGAAACCAAAAAAACCACACTCATTTTGCGTGTTATTATTTTTATTCGGTGTTGGTTTGCTTATGCATTGACTTACTAATTATATTATTATTATTATTATAATATATTTTTGTTATATAAATGGTGGTTTTACGAGTATAAGAATGACAGTCTTAAGCATGCAAAGTATGAAGAAGATCCAAATATTCATTCAATGCAGTTACAATGTACTACTGAACTAATAGAACTAGAAGTCCGAACTAGTACATGTGAGTGACTGTACTAGATTGGAGCGCTCTTTTCAGTGACCGAGCAAGAAAAAGTCTAATCATCACATTGTTAGAGTGAAAAATAAAATATAGCTGTCTCAGTCATCGATCGCCTATCCATTTTTGCAAAATGTTTTAATCATTTTATAACTTACGACCTTCAACACTTATACATATAATAATATTATAATAGATGCATTATGACTGTTTACCATTCTTCATTAGTTTATCACCTTTACAAAACGTAAAATGTTAGTCACAAACGTAAAACGTCATCACTCCGTCGCAATTTAATCTAAGTTGTGAATTTGTGAAACCTGCATTCGTATCTATGTCGGTCTAGTGAAATGGAGGTAGGTACTTTGTAGGTAACTTATTTTCGCAACTTTTAGTAAGCAATATTAACTTTTTTTATTCAGATAGTTCACAATGTTGACATAGTAACTAAACTATAATAATTTAAGAATATTTACTTAAGAACACAACATCGACTAATAACAGGCATGTACGTAGTGACTACACCTAAATTTAAATAAAAAAGGTAGTTTCTATTACATTGATTTGCGTCAGAAAATAGCTTATGTCATATTCATCATCATAGAATCGCTTCATGCTGAAGCTTGAGTGTATTTCTAGCACGTATTGACATCGTTTCTCACTCAAACACGCGGGTATCTCAGAGTAAACCCAGGGTACAGAATACATAATAGTACCACCCAGGGAGAGTCACTAGCGTTTATCAATTCAGTAGGTACACACTTACACAATTTACTCTGTCCATTCGTTTTGGGTTCGATTCCCACCCAGGACAAATAATTGAGTGATGATTCTCTGTCTGCTCTGGGTGTAATTTATCTATAACTATCAACCCACCCCTTCGTCTTCGCACGGGTTGCAGAGACATCTTCAACAATAATCATCATATTTCAACCAATTAACACAAAACCTTAACAAATTATATACCTACCTAAACCTTCCTCATGAATCGCTCTATCTATTGTGAAAATCGCATAAAAATCCGTTCAGTAGTTTTAAGTTTGTCGCCAACATACAGACAGACAGACGCGGCGAGGGACTTTGTTTTATAACATGTAGTGATGATGTGTATGTATTTAGTAATGTACTTGCCTAAGTATATTTATCAGCATCCACTTAAAGGAAAGACAGTTGAAATTAAAAAAAATATGCAGTCATATCACCAACTTCAATTAAAATACAAATTTTGAATGGGGTTTAGCTTTATTAATATAGATCAGCATCAAGATGCTTTCTTGTGGCACACTAAACTCCAAGGTTTCTTCTATAATTATAACATTTTCGTACTTAACACTTTTCAAAAAGCTTTCTAAATTACTCTGAAAGATAATTATATTCCAGCTATACAGTGTCAAAAGTTTTTGAAATATAACAGCCGTTTTTAAGATTTTTATTTATAAAATGTAGACAATCTTTCTAAATTTTTTTTTATGTTATAGCGGGCATACGAGCGGACGGGTCACCTGATGGTAACTGACGACCGTCCATGGACACCTGAACCTGAACTCAAGAGTCACAAGTCCGTTGCCGGCCTTTGAGATGAGAGTACACTCTTTTCTTGAAGGTCGTATCAGTCCCGAAATATGAGGCAAAAAGTTTCTGGAGAACCGCACAGTGGTGGATTGCGAATTATCCAGGTGATAGGGATGATAGTTTAGTTTTTTATACAAATGCAAGGACTGAAAGGCTAGGTATTTGCTTTTTTAATTTACTACAGAATATGGGTCAGCAGTAGTACATAACAGTTCATTAAAGGGAGCATGTCTAAATTATACATTTATCCAAATCCTCATGTTTCTTAATGACATAGTGTCTTAGTTATATTACTAGGGACTTTTTAGAGTTTAAGATAATAAGTATAATGATTTTGTATACATCTCAGAAGAC
Source organism: Euplagia quadripunctaria (assembly GCA_963859945.1). Taxonomy (NCBI): domain Eukaryota; kingdom Metazoa; phylum Arthropoda; class Insecta; order Lepidoptera; family Erebidae; genus Euplagia; species Euplagia quadripunctaria. The sequence continues at coordinate 129,914 of OY982561.1, forward strand.
CAGGAGTGATGTGCCTTTCATAAATTTTTTCTAACGCTTAATATGATATTTGTGTTTCAAGTTCAGCAATATAGGAATAGCAAGATGCAAACAGAATATAAATAACTAAATATTTAAAACTTATAATAGCAATAGCTAAAATGTTTTTTTTTTTGCTGTGATAATAATATAGTGAAGTCATTCATTAGTTTGTACATTATTATCTTAAATAAGAGCATAATACTTATACATAGTAGACGGGCCTGTTGGTCTAATGCTTAGGGACCCTGGAACGAAAAAAAAAAACAGACGAAAATAGATAACTTAAAAAGTGTTAAATATGGATATTATTCCTTCAGGTTACGTCTAACTGATGTGAACACTTACTTTTAGTTGATGGTGTGATCTTCCATGTGGTTGTGTATAATTTATTTTACAGTTATTAGTATTTTTTGTAAAAGAAAAATTAAGAAAAACGATTTAGAAGGTGAAGTGTGTCGTTTAAAAGTGTTCATTGTAATGCCGAGGAAAAGATGAACTGTCATAAGTTGTCGAAGTCAATTAAATGTGTGAGGAGTTACTTCACGTGCAAACCGCACTGGTGACCAGCGAAAGACATATTGATAATAGTAATAGATTATTAGAGATGCCACTATGCATGTAAACAATTTACTCACTCCTTCCAATAGAGGATCGTTGAGGTGCGGCGGTGTGTAGTTGGGCAGTGAGGCGAGCCGTGTGCTGGGCACGGGTGGCAACGGCAGAAAGTTCAGTACTGAGTGCGCCGACAGTCCGCAGTCCAGCATTATCATCAATTCCTTGAACGACAGCACGAAGCATGGCTTCGCCGCATCACTACTCAGACAGTACTAAACAAGAAATTATTTAATATTGAATATGCCAGGCTATTTTTGAGAAGTTCCTGAGGTAGGTTTTGTCAAAACTTACCAGTTTCATGTTGTTGTTTATTTACACTTTCTTAACCTAAAGAATTATTAGTTATTTGACCTGTAGATCACATTTTAACTTATTGATGAAAAACAAAATTATTTCATAAGAACGCCACGATAATCTAATAATAATAGAACACTTACTAATAATATAATATCAACAGAAATAGAGTTTTAATAAAAACACTTCAAAACCTGTAAATAGTGGTAATCGTGAATATGTCAAAGCAAACGTCAACGACATTTAATTCAGTGTGTATTCCGATGAGGGTTGCCAACCTTACAATTTTTTTTCTCGTACATAAACAACAAAAAATCTTGTACTTTAACACCTCGTACATTTATCAAGCATTTAAAATGTTATAAAACCATAAATAAGACATATTAAATGAGTGTAAATTTAGCAGACGTTTATTAATTTAAACATTTTTTAATTAAACAAATGACATTAAATAAAAAAAAAAAAAATAGCAATTTCACAAAAAAAAATTGTATGTGCATTTTGTTTTTTTTTTCTATATTTTTAATGAGTTCTTAATTTTTTATTTTAACATGTCTGCTGAATTCACACTCATCCAAATTGCTCTTAGCACTCATCAAATTCAACTATTTAACGAAGTTTAATTAAGGATTTAAATTGGCTGTCTTAAGTTGGCGGGGAGAAGTCGCTTTTTTACATTTTTTTTGCTCTTTCAACTGTTTGTTAACTGTTGATATTTGATTGTTCGATCTTAGTTTTCTTTTTAATAAAAAGAAAACTTTTGCTTTCTTAAGATGGCGGAAAGAAGAAGTCGTTTTTTAACCTTTTTTTTTGCTATTTCAACTGTTTTTTAACTGTTCTTCGTTGTTCGATCAAAATTTTTATTTGTTCGATCTTAGTTTTTTTAATGAAATAAAAAATTACCCTCAAGTTGGCGGGGAGAAGTCGTAATTTTTTTTTCTTTTGCTTTCTCAATTGTTCGTTAACTGTTCGTCATTGTTCGATCAAAATTTTTATTTTGTTGTTTTTGTCTGTTTAGAGGTTTAGAGCATAGATAAATATTTCTCAAATATGGCGGAACACCGCCTGCAAGAAATTGTGTTGTACTGATTTGGTCGACAATACCCACATCGAAAGCAATAATCTTTCTACTAGACTGAGACCAAGACTCTGCTACTAGAACGATATCATCGGCATACAGAAGGTGTGACATTTACTCGCTGTTTATGTTAATTCCCCTTCTCGTCTAATCCAGTGTCTTGAAAACATCCTTAAGCGCGTTTGTGAATAGTTTGGGGATAACATCGCCTTGTCTAACTCTACGCTGCATGTATATCCCATTCGTCATCTTATCCTGGAACTAAACAGTCATCGTGGCGGTGTCGTATAAGCTAATCAGTACCTCGATATATCGCTGAGGAGCTAGAACTGCCCAGGTCAAGCCATGCACAGCGGCTGATTTTTCTTCTCAGTGTTTTGCACAACCTGCTGAACAGTATGGATGTGATCCACGGTGCTGTAACCTTTTTGAAACCCGGCTTTTTGCGGTGACTCAGTGCGGTGAATTCATTGAGTTTTCTCGCAAGACGGTTTGTGACGACTCTCGAAAACAACTTGTAAATATGGCTCGAGAGTGAGATGGGTCTGTAGTTCTTCAACAAGGTGGTGTCCGACAGAATGAAAGAGACTCGCTAGCTCTTTCGGGGTTGGGATCGCGCCTGCCTTCAGGAGCACAGTAGTAATTCCGTTATCCCCAGGAGACCTGTTGTTCTTTAGCTGCTTGCGAGCCGCCTCTCTCTCTCGCTTTGAACAATTTCAGGTATCTACTCGCTGTAATGGCGCGTTAATGGGGCTCTGTGGCCTGTGATAGCAACACTGAGTCTCATTGATTCTATCATCCGTGATGCGTCCAGCTGTCCATAAAACTACTTGATCTCGTCGAGAATCTCGAACTGTGAGGTGATTGTTCTGCCATTCTCATTTTCGACTTTCGTCAGGTGAGGCCTTAACTACTAAGCAAACACTTTCAACCTACTGGAACAGTCAATTAAGGAAATCGTATTCCCTCGTGTGAGTGTTGAAGCGTCGGTCGTTGTTTTTATTTTTTTTGGTAAAAGGCTCTCCTTTCTGACGAAGATGGCTAAGTGGCTGACAGTTTGCGCTTTTTTTTTTTGGACTCTTGTTGCTTGCGTTTCCCGGGGAAGAGCTTTCGAGACTTTCGGTAAACGTGATTAAATATTTTTTATTGCGTTTATAAATAAAATATTCTATTATCTGGTAATGATGAATATCAATTCACTAAGTTATAAAAGTTTGACAATAGCTTTTTAGAAGATACAAATAAAATATTTTTCTTTCTTTCTTTCTTATAAGCGATTTTCTATATGTAAAATCATCAATACATAGTCATATTAAATCTTGTTCATTAGTTCCGATTCTAGCACAGAAAACAAAATAGCTAAGGCTAATCGTCTTTTTCTTGGCTTCAGGTAGATCTTAGATATTTTTTTAAACGTTTTAAGCAAGAAAAGCTTTACTCACCCGAACTGTCTCAGCCCAAATTAAAGAAATTGTAGAAAAAATATCTAAGTGGTGAAACATATTACATGTTAAATTGTTTGTGTGGACCTAATACCATTTAGGTATCTAAATATTTATGCTCTTCCATCTACTAAACCATCGATGGCCAGTAGATAAAGAGCTCCCCGCTTCATTTAGACACAGTGTATGTACATACTGTAAAAAAAAACACAGTAAAAACCCATTTTTTAAACATTTTGTCATGCAAAAGTTAATCAAAGGAATCGAAGTATTAAAAACTAAAGGCTTCGGCAAAAATACTTGTTTTTGTGGTGTGTACAAATATAGAAATGTCCGAACACCTCATTTTATCCATATACCTTTTTTAATCTGTAGGTTTTTTTTAACAAATACATTTAAAATTAAAAATTTTATTACGGCTTTTTTAAGAAGTGTCTCTTTGGTCGCGCTGTTGCCAAATCGTGCATCTTGACATAAAAGAATATTATACCAAAGATATACCTGGTTTATCTGTAAAAAATATTCTCGACATATTCTTAATTTATTACTGGTGTAACTATACTTCGTATAAAAATAGAACAAGTGCGGTATACCACATTTTTATTTGTAAGACCGTTAATAAATTATAAAAGTTAAGCTTCCAACTCAAAGTTATCCATAATCATAGCACGAGAACAAATTCGATAGTACGAGTATTTGTTTCAATAACATCTACCCACATTAGAATTAAAGGCTACACTCGGAAACTACTAATGAAAACGTTTTGGCTTACTGTTAGACGTACGAGTATAATCGTTGCATCCCGATTGCTCGATGAACACCATGATGGGGACGCGGACGTTGAGATTGACGAATAACTAAAGCGTGCACCAAAACCTTTTTGCTTACTACCACTTTTTTTTTGCAATTCGGGTGCGTTCTTTATCTCACTTCTGATGTTATCAACCTAAGAGCAATTTATCAACAGTCTCATCAGCATCACTACTATAAACTGTGAAAAACAATAACTAACAGTAACTGCCATGTTGTTCGTACCTCTATCAGCACTCAAGTGATTGTTATCAACTTATAATACATACCTAGCCTTTTATAACCCCACTATTCATCAGTATTTATCAACCTGGAATGCATCTTAACAGTAAAAAGTGCTATCATTTGAAGTTCTCTCGAAAGAACCATTTATTGCCTTTTGATTGTTATATTAATACTGATAAAATTAAAGTAGTTGATCACATTCGTGACTTGGGAGTGATATACGATAGGAAATTAACTTTTATACCTCATTTAGATAACATGATTATGAAAGCTTCAAAGATGTTAGGTTTTGTATTAAGAAATTGCAGAGCATTTCGAAATAATAAGACAAAAATACTACTTTATAACAGCCTAATTCGTAGTATCCTAGAATACTGTAGCGTAGTCTGGCGACCACACTATGCCACACACTCATTGCGTATTGAACGTATTCAAAAACGTTTTGTATGGCATCTTTCATTTTGTAATGGTTTATACAAAAAAATACGCTCATACAAAAGCCGTCTAAAGAAATTTCAAATACAGTCCTTAGCTAGTCGCAGACTTCGAAGCACTATTTGCATGCAAAATCTTTAGCTCGAAAATTGATAATCCCCATCTACTAGCTCTTTTCAAGTTGCGTGTACCCTCTAGACTCCCTCGTCACTCTATAACTCCACTTGTTCCACCACTTAGTAGAACTGTTCTCGGTGCCAACTCCCCATGTTCAAGAATGTGTAAAACGATTAACAGCTACAGTGACCAAGTTGATCTTCACTTTGATTCCGCTGCTAAAGTTAAATCTACTCTCAAAGGTTTACCTGATCTCGAATTATAATAAAATATATTAGTGATAATATTTTTTCTCAAACAGATATATAACCCAAAAATGCATTTTTACCCTCAGGTCTAGTCGCAACATATTCTTTTAAACCCTAGTTAAGGTTTATGATAACTACTGTATTTTATATAGAATTGTAGTGTAAGCTTACTATTTATCATTGTTCATTATATATGTGGTGTTTACCTATAAGAATTTGTTACATTATTATTTGTATATTCGCATTTACTTAGTGTTAGTTTTTAATGTAAACAATTGTTGGTGAACCTAAATAAATAAAAAAAAATAAAACCTACCAATAGTATTGCTTTACCGGTAGGTATAACAAGTCATAATAATGTCTATTAACTCATTTTTATTAAATAGGTAGTGAACTGTTTTACCATCTATTAGCTCACCCGACAGACCTCGTTCTGTCAAATCAAGTGTGTAGTAAATAAAAATTAAAAAAATATATTTTTACGTTCTTCGAATTCTCTTTTTTATAAGAACCTTCTTTGGACCCTTTAACGAATATTTGCATTTAAGAAAAATTTCGAATTTTTTCAGTTGTTTTTTAGTTTTGGGCTTAGCAACACATTTAGACATAGATTTAGATATTCACTTTTATTTATACAGTTAGATTATAGATTGCCCCTATTTTTAATAAAATAAATAAGAGTTTTTGATGTGGCGACAGCAAAAGGTTTATTAATTTTTTACTTTTAAGTTCCTTTTCGTCGGTTTAATTTTTTGTTGAAATCTTTTTATTTAGCTTTCAAGATTCGTGCCGAACACACATGCATACATACACACATTGCAAGTTAAATAAAAGCTTGTAATATTATAAAACGAATTAGGTACTATGTACGTACCTAATTCGTTTTGACGTGATAACGTCTTATAAATCGATGAAAGCCGGTTGCACGTACGAAAAAGCATGACTCATTGTCACGTTCCGCCTGAGCAAGCGAGAGCGCGGAACAAGCGATAGAGAGGAAAGATCGGCCTAAGCGTTCGTTTATTGACATTGATTTGATTTCAGTTAATTTCTATAACTAATTATTCGTGATTATATTTAAACAAATTATTTAAATTAAATTTGCAAAAACTGTAAATAATATTTGAAAATTACAAAATAATGTTTTTAACCAGAGTTTTAAAAATATTGTGTTTTCTTATGACGTTATCACGTAAAATTATCGCCCGTAAACCGACTTTACAGACAACCAATATTTTTTTTAACAAATTTTGTCCTTTAATTCGTTGCAATATAAGTGAAGCTAATATACCTACATACCTACATAAACACATAAGTCATCCCATCGATGATATCGCACTCTTAATGACCAAGTGAAGATTAAAAATCCATCAAATACTACGAAAAAGGAAAAAGTCATATTAGTGTGAACTAAGACTTACACATAACAGATATTAAGCATATTAAATACTATAATACGAGTATGTATACCTAGCTTCGCCCCGCGGTTTCACCCGCGTAAGTCCCGATCCCATGGGAATATCGGGATAAAAAGTAGCCTATATGTTAATCCAGGTCTCCAGTTATCTACATACCAAGTTTCATCGCAATCGGTTCAGTGGTTTTTGCGTGAAAGAGTAACAAACATCCATCTATCCATACTCACAAACTTGCACGTTTATAATATTAGTAGGATTACATAATTTGTTGAGGTTTATCTATTTCTTTTGCCATTGTTGATTTTCACAAACAGATAATACTCACCGTGTTGGATTTTCCCTCCTCAATACTATTAAGCTAATTAAATATATTTTAGCAATTAGGGTAGCTAAAGATAACCTAAATGTAGGTCAATATTTTATATCCACATCTTGCATTAAAGCGTTAATACATTCAACAGTAGATTTTTGAGAAAAAAAAAGTTCCAATATTAATCTCTCAAATACTCGGATTTTAAATGTTCTGGAGAATTTCGTACGGAAATGAGATATTCCTGTTCCAGTCCGTCGTCTCCCAAGTAGGTAATGCATTTAAATGGCGGGCTTTCGTTGGGTAGGTAGCTTTCGTAGTTAGATTAGGTGCGGTGCGGACGGACCCGGCATTCCCGGCATGGCCCGGTCAAGGTTTCAATCAACGAGGGCAATGCGTTGCTTCTATTTGGTCATATATTTAAAAGATTGTTGCAAAAGAAGCTGAAGTTGCCTAAAAAAATTAAATTAAGTATTCTGTAATATAACATGTACAATACAATATACTTTATTGTACACCATAAAATAGTTAAAAATATAAAAAAATAAATTAAAACAAATAATGGTACAAACGGCGGTCTTATCGCTAGTTGCGATTTCTTACAGATAACCTTTAGATGGACAGATGCAATAGACTTCTGTAAAGGGCAGTTAACAGGTGCACGAATTCAGTTAAGTAAATTATCAAAATTATATGAATGTATGCTGCATCCACACGCTTGCCAAATCTTAACAAGCAGTCACAAATTCAAATGTGTGGATAGTATGTTTGCTTGATTTGCCAAACGTTTGGCTTGCCACCGATCCGAACTCTGTCGGTTTTTGACGCCAAAATCAAAGGAAGCTTGTGGCAAGCACTTGCGATGCATCCATCCACATGTTTGTGTGTCGTTAGTATGCCTTGTGCACTGGCGGAGATTAGATGTGTATGTCCGTACCGCTTGCTTCTGCTGCGCAATAGTTAAAATAAAATAGTAATTCGTCTATCCAAGAAATTTTACACTTTCTCGAGGCAGGCAAAACCATGTATTTGGAATCCGAAATATAAAGGATCATTAAGATAAAAATAATGTAAATGATGTATGGAATTGGCTCAGTGAAATTTTAAATAGGCCAAATGTTATGGCCGACACAAGCTCGATATCCGTCATACTTGCCTCTTCAGGACACACTAACGCATTCGCAAGCGTGCGGATGGCGATGTTTGATTTCCAAAATCAAGCCAAACGTTTGTAGATGTTTGTAGTTTGTGGCAGCTATGTACATACATATTAGTTTACATACATATGTACCTATGTTAATTTGTTTCGGAATATCTTCTCAATTACTTATCATAATTTGACAAATGATATTATCGTTAGAAGCGTCTTGATCGTCCGTCTATAACCAGCTATGTGACGTCACAGTGAATTTAATATGGCGCATATAATATATATATATATATATTTACTACTACGTTTCTTAGCTTTTTCATGGGAAATATTATTAAACAAACGCTCGACACTGTTTGCACTCCCAGATATTTAATACACGAGTTTCTAAGTATCGAAGGGCAGCTGCAAGGTGTTTGTGTAGAGCGGTAACTGTGGGCTGTAACGTCGGCCACAATAGGTTGTGTAGAAATAAATGCGATTAGAAGGGGATGTATTGGGTTTTAGAAACATTCAGGGTAGGTAAATTTAAGGAGAGCCCAACCAGTACTATGCCAAGAGCATGTTCAGTGGTGCGATGAGCACCATGTTTTCCCGCCGATGATAAGCGCACTGTCTGCATAGACGAGTAACAGTGTGGAATTGGGAGCGAACATAGTCGGTTGCCATACCAAAGAAAGATGGAGGGACCCAGCCCGCTACCATCATCATACATCATGATGTAGTTATCTACCTTAACACGTTGGCTACGGTGAGATAGTCACGGAAACGGTTAAGAGAGTTATCTCTTATACCCAAGTCCTCTAAACTGCTTAAGAGGATGGGCCTAAACACCGTGTCGAAAGCTTTGGTTAAATCAAGAACTATACCTATAGTTTAAGTTCTTGCACCAAGATTAATTAGTCTAGTCAATTCAAGAACGGCATCCTCAGTTGACATGCCTTTCCTGAAATAACATTGATTTTTCGCAAAAATGTTATTGTGTTCAAGGTAACTAAACGATCTTTTGTCAAGGATATTCTCCATCATTTTAGCAAAAGTAGTGAGCAAATATTTGGGACAATAGTTTTCGACGCGGTCTCCATAATATCCTCTTTATGTTTATGTCTCTCATTATGCTCTTGATGTGTCGGGGAAAATACCTTTTGAGAGACATAAATTACAGATGTGGGTGATTGAAGGAACAAGTACATGCCTGGCAGAATTAATAACAGAGGCTGGTATTTCATTTTGGCCTATTGCACAGTTCCCAGTAAACACGTTTACGTCAAAGTGACGTCAAAATCATATTGCGCTATGTCAGGATTTACGTAAGATATAAGTCACGAATGAGTCACATGTGACTCATTATTTCGCACTTCTTGACGTAAGACTATTACGCAATAAATATGACGTACGTACGTGATGTCCAGTTGGCCTCATTATTACCTAAAAAACGTTAGCTGACATAACAATGATGTCAAAAATATGTCAAGTTCTTACCGAATTACATCACGATGTGACGCTTTCCGCCCTATTTCCAGGGACTTTCCACAAGGTAAATGAGTTAACTGAACTCAGTCTGTAGTCTGTAGTAACCCCGCTGACTGAACTGGTCGAAACCCGTCATGAAACTATCAATTTGTTCGTATAAATGTTTAAATCACGATGTGACGCTTTCCCGCCCTACCTCCGGGAACTTTCCACAGGGTGAATGAGTTACGTGAACTCTGTCTGTAACTCCAGTGACTGAACTGGTCGGAACCCGTCATGAAACTATCAATTTGTTCGTATATATTTTTAAACATGTGAGAACTTCAATGGTGTGATATAGAAACACTCTGTTTATTGTGTATACTTTGTAATACTAGTAAGCGTTACTAAGTTCAGCATATCCTAAAGTGCTTAAGATGTTTAAATCAGTGAAGTATCAGATGAAAACCTTTACTATCATTGCTGACTTTAGGATTACATTGAAGCTAGAAGGCACATTTACACTTATACTAACAACGCTATCTAGTTGAAATGATGGTAATTATTATAAGAACAAAAAGATAAAACTACAAAACTGTCTAGGGACTATTACTTATCGTATTTATATTCATTTTCTAAATTAAAAATATGATGGATAAGCGACGTATTACGTCACTTTTAAGTATTAGAAATATTGATTCATATTTTACGTAAAAATATGATGGAATTATTACGTCACTTTTAAGGTTAAGGTTAAATAAAGTCACCATTACCTCATGACTACGTAATTTTAAATTGTATGACCTTTGATCTATGTATGACCTATGTAAGACGTCATTTTAAGGTCATGTGTTCACTGGGTTATATACACATTTAATGTGTAATAGTATTTCTACTACTGAGTACTCTGTTTCAACTTATTGGATCGGTTAAACAGTCAAATTCAAACTTTGAGCGGTCCACGCACTGTCCCTGCGCAGCCCGCGAAGCAAGAGTTACCACAACATTTGCAAGCAAAGATCGTTACACATATTAAGGAGTTATACGGATTTACTTGTGGAGGAGGTGTTCTTGTAGCTAATAGTCAAAGTTTAATTACGTTTAATCTATAAACATAAAAATGAATCCCTATTTCCCTTTGTCACGGCATCACGCGAGAACGGTTGGACCGATTTCGCTAATTCTTATTTTTTGTGTTTGTTATTGTCAGGAGAAGGTTCTTATGAAAGAAAAAATTAAACAAGTTGCTCGGAAAGTTAGAAAATTTTAGAAAACTTAACGACCATATTAACTTTTCTAATCCAACCTTAGCGCTTTTGACATAACTGTCAGTCGTTTGACAGTGGACGCGATTGACAGAATGCGCGCTGCAAATGTCGTTTAAAACAGATGCATCGGTCGGAACTATGTTTCTGGAATAACCATTTTTTTATTAATTATACCAATTCGAATTCAATATTCATAGTTAAGGCAGGACAACGTCTGTCGGGTCCCTATATGTTTATAATATATGTGCCATTTCGTTGGATAACTTGTTGCCATCTTGTAGGTAGTGACATAAGCCCGTTGATTTAGAAATCTTGGGATTGTTGATCAAAAAACTGCGCCAAGTAGTTTTGACAGTCCTATCTTGGTGTTAACCTAACACTACCTAAAGAATTCTGAAGAGACCGAAACAGGTGAAAATATGAGGGTGCAAGGTCAGGACTATATGATGGATGCATTAACACGTCCCAACAAACCTCTCTCAATTTTTGCTGAGTGGCAAAAGATGTGTGTGGTTTGGCTATATTATGATGAATGACCACTCCTTTTCTGTTGATCAATTCCGGCCGTTTTTTCTTAATTTCTTGTTTGAGGCTCATTGGTTGTAGGCAATAGAGATCTAAATCGATGGTTTTGCCCGGCGGTAAAAGCTCATAAGGAACGATGTCCTTCCAATCCCACTATTTCGGGTTTCGCTACAGTCTGTGAAGCTTGACTACCCTTTGACCATGATCTTTTTCGCACGTTCTCGTCGTAGGTGATCCACTTTTCATCACCAGTGATCAATCTTTTAAAAAATGGTTCAGTTTCATTACGTTTCAATAAAGAATTGCAAATGAGTACACGGTTCATTAGATTTCTAGATTTTAGAGATTTTTCTTTAATTTAATACATAATACGAAAAGACTTTTGCCCCGACCATCATTAGGATTTTGCATTGCCTTTCTGTGAAGCTGGTCCTGATTACGTACACATTTCAAGAAGCCAGGTGTCACCCATGGTTTAATAATCCTCTTTCGGCGACGGACTTTCTTTAATGTACTGTGTTTTTGTATTGGATTTCATAAAACGTAGATAAGCTGTTCTGTACTTTAGTTGGGGTCAGTGCTAGCTAAGACGTTTGAGAAGTCAGAATTTCTAAACAACTTGAACCACTAAACAACTTGATATCTTGAAGGTTTAAGTGTCGAATCCATAGGTTTTATAGCATGATGAGGATTTATCTATTTTTAGAAAAAAACCTAAAACAAACACTTTTTATTTCATTAACTTGGTGCATAAGAGTTTCAAACTTGTTTGTGACTAAATAAACGCTTGATTGGTAGGGATAGTTCGACTTTCTTCTTTCATCTGTCAATCATGGAGTTTATTATTATTATTCTCTTTTTTTTTCTTATGGCAACTGAGTCAACTAATGTCGACTAATTCTGCCAGCTTTAAGTTTGTGGCTAAATGGAACACCATATATGCGGCGACTTAAACTTTGTGGTAGGTGTTAGTATCTAAAAAGACGAACACAATATTGTTGTTAGGTTAAGTTGTTACATATATACATAGCATACCTAAATATAAAACCTTCGTATTTCTCCCCACACATACATAGATAATATTTGTTAATTTTATTAAAGATTGATACTATTATCTTTAATAAATTTTGCTAATATATCACATAGTTTTAGGGAAAAGTGAGTTAAAAGTAAGGGGAAATTAATAGGAAGAGGGATATTCAATTTGGTTAGTTTAGTATAAAGAGAAAATGATTTATGGTTATTACGGCAGGCACTCGCATAAGGAGCTATATCGCGGACGTGAATTTTGTGGAGAAACACCGGAGAGCAACACTGACCCAATCTCAGACGGCACAGCACAGAGACAGTTCTTCTGGGCATCTTTCTTTTCTTAAAGAACCATGGCTTTGATTGGATTTCAGGCTGGACTGCGGCGTAGAAACATCCCTTTCATTTTGAGCTTTGTTCCCATTCAAAAGTCCAGTTAGTGAATAGTTTTTGTTTTGCACTATTAGAGAAATCATATCCTTGAATGGCATAATGTTTTCTATCCACATTATGGCAGACAGCATTTTTAGCAGTGCGTCAGCACATTCATTACCGATTATGCCAGAATGGCTAGGAATCCAAGCCAAAGCCACATTTAGGTCCTTTTTTGAACACTGTAATAAGGCATTTCTAATATCCATAATTACTTTGCTGCGGATTTTCTTTTTTAATTGGTTTTGATTTATGGCCTGAATACTACTAAGAGAGTCCGAAAATATGATAGATTGCTTTATGCTGTGGGAATCAATATATAGAATAGCCTCCAGAATAGCTGTACATTCACCTGTAAATACAGATGACTCTGGGGGACATTGAAACTGAAAGGCAATTCGGGAATTTTGGTAATAGACCGCAGCCCATGTGCATCCTGTTGGCGCAAATTTTGAAGTGTCTGTGTAAAATAAGTGCCATCCCTGCCAACGATTTCTAATTAACCGATGAAAGTCAGCATTTGCTGTCGGGGAGTTCTTTGCAATTGTAATATCTCTATACGCTAGTAATAATAACTCAGTGGAATCTGCACGTAAGCACGCACGCTGCGAGCTGTTGTTAAATTATGTGATAAAGTAATAAAAGATCCTTTAAAAAAATTAAAGGATCTTTTTATCACTATGACTGAAATTTAACAAAGTTTAGGTACATGTGTAGGTACAAATTATTTTTTTCGTCTTATTCAACTTCCAACAATTAACACGGCCGTTTAAATACTCGACTATACTCTGTTTTCAACGTGATTTTTTTCAGATTGCACACAGTAAACACTGTTGTTTAAAAGTCAATATAGTAGTTAGAAATAATTATCCTGTTCGAGTAACACCTCATCGGCTACTCAATAATGTTCGTACTTCGATCAAATCGAAGTAATCGGTAATCGAGGGATGCGTACAAGCTTATAGCAGGTATCGAATGGAGAACACAGTTGAAAAAAGACCTTGAATAAAGTCGTTTTCTTGTGTTAAGTAGAGTGTCGTATTCGTACACTGTATCTAGTAGTGGTAGGAGCGTTTTAAGAAAGGCTCTCTTTGCACGATCTCACAGCGCTACAGAACCTATGACGATTACGGTAGGCAGCGCAGAAGGTGAAGAACTTTTTTGTCAATGAAGTCAGATCGATCTGTGTAGGTACCTACACCTTTTAACATTATTTCACCGACTGCGGTAGAAACGAATAATGTTTAATATTTACATCATAATTATTTTTCTCCGTCGGTTCCAGATAAAATATTTCAGAGATGTAATATACCTAACTAATGACTGGGTATTTGCTATTGACGAGAACCAAATTTTACGGAATTCATAAAACAATCGTTGGTCAAGCGTCAAATAAAGCATCCTACTTATTTGGCTTCGTTCGTTATTTAGTTGTCGTTAATATCTACCACAATCACTGATTTGACTGGTGTAGCATGACTGATGGTGACTGATAAAAATGGTTGACTCGTTTGTTTAGCATTCAGCGAACCATCTGAAGACAACTTTGGTACTCTAAGGTTGTTCGCACACTTCTTGGCAGTTTAAGGGAGAATTTAATGCTGCAGGAGTTTATTTGGGGCGTAAAATATTTAATTGGGTAATATTTATATATGGGTATAATTCTGTTATTATCTCCATCCAAAGGTTTTCTGGTAGAGATCGCTTTTAGCGATAAGACCGCCCGTTATACATTTGTAAGATGATTTGTTTCAACTGTACTTCATTAATGGTGTACAATAAAGAATATTCTATCTATCTATCAATTTTTTCATTACCATTTTATTGCCATTCATTACATTATTTTATTATTGGTATAAAGATTTTTGAGAAAGTAAATCGTGAAATGTTGTGATGTGTGAAATATGTTCAATGTTTACCTATTGTTCATCCACGCAAAAACGATATTTTGCAAAATTTATTTATTTATTTACTAAACTTATAACTATTATTACAATAATTAATTTCTGTATGCCATATTGTTTATTTATAACATACTTTGAATAGTGTTATCTTAGTGAATTCACTCGGAACAGAATTAAAGTGACTGGTGAATTAAATTATACATTATCGTATCCTACTACGGCAGTGGATTTGTATTATTACTCCTTTTATTGTATCCAAACTAATTTACGTATGTTGGTTATTAAACGTACAATAATGAATTATAACAGTTCAAAATTAATTTGTGATGCGCCCAATATCTACTAGGTCTACGTCCAACTGACACCGCCGCTGTTGTTAAAAGGAGTGTTGTTAAACAAGTGTTAAAATATTAGGGTAGCCTTTTTGAAATTTTCCTAATTGCTTTTAAAGAAAAAATACAAATAAGAGTACATATGCTGACACGGCGGTCTCCGTGCTGTTTTTGAAAATGAAATCATGACTGATGTTAAAACTGACACTAAAACCTATCGTGTAATGGCAGCCTATGCCGTAGCGCCGTGCGTCACCGATACACGGTAGTATCAAAAGATTTATTCAGTTTGTCAATAGTTGCGGCTCCGTGCAGGTGAGAGTGTTCGGCGCACGATCTGTGTCACTCGGTCAAGTGTCAGGTGAAGGTCGGCCGTAGAGCCAGCGACCCCCGAGCCGCGCACGAGTCGCACCCCGAGCCCGCCCGACGCCGCCCGACAGTTCCCGAGCAGCCGCCGCGAGAGGTGCCCGCACACAACATGTCTGTCGCTAAGTACACGCGTAAGGACCTAGAATCGCGCAACACTCGCCAGAATGCCAACATCATCATCGACAATATCGTGTATGACATCTCCGAGTTCCTGGATGACCACCCCGGGGGCGTGGATGTGCTGCTCGACAACGCCGGTAAAGACGCTTCACAGTGCTTCCACGAGGTCGGCCACAGCGACATAGCGCTCGAGTGGCGAGAGAAGTTCGTCATAGGCGAGGTGGTGGACGAAGACAAGTGGGAGGTGAAGCAGAAGGAAACGCACTCTGACGAGGAGTCGGAGCAGCTCACGGTGAGCTCCGTTCTCAGCGTGTGGGGACCGCCTGTGGTACTAGGGGTTCTCGCCATGATGCTGTATACGTATCTGTTCCCATAAACTGAGTGTCCAGCATCAGTGTTAAGAATCAGTAGAAAAGGAACTAACTATAATGCCAATGAGCCCTACTGTTTTTTTTTGTCTACCCTTTGTGTGAACTGATATTTTAACGTGTGAATACTTAGGTTGAGGTAGGTTTATTACGTTTTAATTGAGGCTCGGCTTGTTCATGGCGCTTTGACCGGAAGCAGCGGATTAGTGCAAAACCCGAACACTGATGAAGAAGTTGCAGTCACTCGTGAAGGCGTGCTACAATATTGGAAGATAACTAAACTACACAACGATACCGCGCGGCGGAGGCCGGGGCACGGTGCCTACTCGGTGCGGTGCTGAGTCGACAGGTGTGCGCACAATATCTGCCTTGTAATAAGTAATAACATAATACATATCATGTTCTTTAAATTTAAGATAGCTGCCAAATTAGTTTTAGGGAATAAAGGTTGTGTTTTTATACTGTAAAAATACTGATTATTATTTCGTAGTACCTTCAATAACTCTAATTTAGTTGAGCGATTACTGGTAGTGACGTACTAGTGCCGTAAGTATGTTATTCAATGTATTGGTGGCCAGGTGAGATCCACCTGGCCACCGATACGGCTGGGGCTGAGGGTCGGGGGGTGCTCAGCCGCGGTGTGCGTGGTGTCGCCGGCGCTGCGGGCGCAGACACCGCTCCAGGCTCAAGGTGATCCGCTCCTCTCACGTCGTTAAAATACTATTAAGCACAGTACCAGTACATACATATACGTGACTTACTACCACTTAATATTTATCGTATTTAAATACTGTGATAAAAACTATTCCATTGTATAATTCTTTAAACGTTTAACAATGACAAGCATAATTTATTTTAAATATAGGTAGCTACTTATTTCGCCTGTAATCTGTGTATGTAGGTACATACTACCTACTTAACTAATAGTATCACACTACTTAGTATTTTTCTACATGTGTATTTAATTAGTGTGGTTACAAAATATATTGTGGGTAAGTTTTAAGTGCCGTAAGAATCAGCTACAGATATACCGGTTTCAATGTATAAGCCCTCCCACAGCTTTCTGTAGTAGGCTAATGTTATGGCGCATTACGTGGAGGCCCACTGGCCAAAATAGAAGCAACTGGTACTTCTGCTCCCATCTGATAATGTACAGCACAAGGTCGACCAGTCGGTGTAACATCGAGTCACCGCCGCACACCGCACGAGGCACGTCATAGGTCTACTTTTTTTGCACCTGACACCATTTATTATATTGAAAGCGGAATCGATTGTCCGCTAATTTACTTGTGTAGGTATATATATGTACGACATCCAATTAAAAGAAAATTACCTCACATTTGATAGACGCGGCAAAGTGCGAACAGTTATCAGGGGGCTACCGGCTACTCGGTATTCTGTGCCTAATAACTGGACTACATGGTTATTATTGTCGAATGTCACTAGTAGGCACTTCAATTTTAACTTACAAATGCCTTACATCTGTGTACTTCAGCTCTGGGATGGCCATTGCTGAATGTAGACCTCTCCATATCATATCTCATCAAAATGGTAGGAAGTCGTAGGAATGGAGGTCACAAGGTACATTTTCCGGGCCGTGGTCGCTGTTCAAGAACATTTCCAACACAACAGTTCTCAGTTCTGCAGGCTAGAAGGCGAGTCCACTGCCAATTTTGGTAGCTAACAACGAGTGCTGTATCGATGTCTACGTATTTTTTATGTATCAAATAAAACTTATGGGTTATTCTATAAAATACGCGATAATGCAGATTTTGTCAATCAATTCGGTTATTCCACACAACACACTTTTTTTTTTGAGAATTGGAGGTTTGCACTTTTCTGTACCCCTGACTACTTGTATCCAAAATGTTATGATGACGCGTCGAGTACCTAGTTAAGGCGTGAAAGCGTAATAAACAAACTGCTACGCAGTTTGCCAAATATATTTGATGTAAAGACTTATGCAAATTTTGAAGAAAAAAAAAAAAAACAAACATACTCACTTTTATTATATTAGCTAGGAGTATTGTTTATAATAGGCAATTTATACCAGATATCGGTGCATTGCATTTTACATTCAAGTTATCTACCTTATCTGTATACCTATTAGTAAGAATAAAGGTCGAGTGTGCACGTCGAACACAATTGTAACCAATAGGTTTATCATATTATTGTACTACCGACGTACATAATTAAGATCCTTGACATGACATGCAGCGTTGACGGCACACGGCCACTCATAAAATCATGTAAGAAGGGCTTTAACCTGCTATTTATCAAGGTGAAGGTTATCATAATAGAGTTGTTTAAAGACTTTTTTCGAGTTTAATTTATATTAAGATTCTACCTACTCTACCTTGACGATGACTTAAGGGTTGGAATTATTACAAAGTGGATTACGTCATACCCTGGAGAAATGTTTCAACACCTGAATCGCTATGAACAGTTTAAGGGCACGACCTGGACTAGATCCGTCGGCTGGGTGATTTCTCAATAAAAGTAACGCGCTATTTGTATGGAGCCATCGCCCCAGTTTTGCTGCCGCTCTGTGGGTAACTCTAAAACATCACTACCTTACAGGTAAAAGTTGTTGCATAATGTGTAGCAACACTATAAATCTCATAATATTTGTGACGTCAGACAACTGGCTGTGCATGTCCATGATCACGTCGGTTCCGCTGTGGGGCACGGAGCACAGACCACTTTCGTTTACTTTTACAGAACACTGCCACAGTAATATTATCTATACATATTAGATGAAATAGGAAGTGTTCAATAAGAATACTTATTGAACACTTCCTATTTCATCTAATTAAAATATTTTTGATAAAAAATATACTTATTATAATATTTACAATCACAAAACTAGAAAGAAACTCAAGTAGGTAGATGAAATTAAAATACTGTAGGCGGCAAGGCCTTTCGCGTATTTACGTACAGCGCGGCTGTAGGTGATTATTTCAAGGACAACGCCGAGTCACAATACTGGATAGATAATATTACCGTGACCCTGCTCACATATAATATGTAGGTACTTGGGCCCGTACTCATTGAATCAAACTAATTATTTATGTTCAAACCTGATATTATGTACAAAAGAAGTTTTATGTATACGAAGATTAGAGATCGACCTGCAAAATACTCACGTATGAATGTAAATCATGTACAAAATAAATTTATTTCTAGCAGCAGGACTCGCATTGTTATTCTTCTTTGTATACAATCATCACAGCAGTTTGATCAATTAGCTTATTTGTAAATAACCCACGTACAAAAGTGTTTATTTAATATCATCCTTAAAAAAATAAAATATTCGTTGATAAATTCGTTACTGAGTTCCGTATAAACAAATTGGACCTTTAAAGACTAACCGTTACTAAACAAAATGATACAATTTTAATGGGAAGCAAAACAAATACTGGCACATTTTTCTTGTAGTTCAAGTGATTTTAAGAAAGGTGACATTTTATACTCATGTCACGAAAAATTTCGTTTAGTAACGGTTTGTGATTTGAAAATATAATTAAATTCATTCTTTCCTGTTCCCAGATAACAAACACACGTTTTAAATGTTTACCGGTCTTCATCTGTTTCTCACCATTTCTCCGTAATGGTTCGCCTGATTTTGAGAGACTTCCAATGGGAATTCGCTTAGGTTATTTTATTATTTATTTTGATCTTAGGTCATATCAGAATGTTAATAATAAACAAAAAATAAGGTAATTAAGACACAAATTAACGTAGTTTATTACTTAGGTTAGGTGCTTCTATTTCTCCAGTCAAACGATGGTTGTTTATTCAAATAATAGTCAAACAATTAAAAATACACACACTATGTAATTAAGTGCAATGTTAATGCAACTAGTTGTACCGTTAGGAGAACCGTGCACCTGGATCGATCAGAGGGACATGCAGGCGACATACAATTTTAAACTGGCGTCTACAGAGTCTAAATTCAAATGTAAATATTAGGAGTTCCAATCATTATGAATTAATTAATCAAAGCGGGAGACAAAAGAGCAAAATTAGGTGCAATACAAGAGAAGGGAGTGTAATCTGGTCAATAGCACTAAAGCCCATTCGAACTCTGTTTTGGGGCTGGAAATCGTTTAACTTACGTGTGCGACACAATTCGTATATTTTTTTCTCAAAAAGGCTAGTACTGAAATGTGTCACACATTACTAGTGTTCTTGCTAACCCCTGCGGCTAAGTTTGGAACAGACTGGTACTAATCGTTTTGGCTTGCCGATCATTCTCGTCAGTTTTTATTGTACTTAGTTGGCGTCACATTTTATAGGTAAATATATAGTTGCGGATCGATCGTACTTTGGACTTTGGCTACTGCCAGTTTCACCAGATTAATAAATAATAAAGTAAATAAAGTAAGAGGAAATATGTAAGCGCAAATGACAGAAGTGCTTTAGTAAAAAATAGAGAGATATAAAATCTGCGTTACTTCAGCCATAACGAGCCACGTGTAAGATAAATAGTCCTAGTTTTAGTTGTTCGTAAAGTACATACTCATAATAATAGCACGATACGTATTCCCGTCTATTTTGTGCTCCGTCAAGCCGCTGACGCTTCAATATAAACCACCGTCCTCAGGGTCATAAAATTGAACATTGACAGTTCTAGTGCGATTTACATGTTTGTTTATTGTTTGTCCTATTATTGTTACAATGTGTAGTTATCAGCATGATTAGAAAGCACCAAGATTAATTGTACAAACTTATACTGTAACAAGTATTATCTGTTTTCATATAATGATGATAACTGCTTATCAGGGCGCGAGGCGCGGTGGGGAGTGACGCTCGCGCCGCGCTCTCCGCTCTCGTCTCTGCCCAGACGCAGTCACGCTCACGCTCTCGTTCAATAGTGACAAGTAGTAGTACAAATTCCGCTCCGCTTACAAAACACAACTCTAAGACATGACCACTAAGAAGTTCACCAGGGAGGAAGTCTCCAAGTACAACAACAAGACTGACAACGTGTTCATTATCGACAACGTCGTATACAACGTGTCGCAATTCCTCGATGAGCACCCCGGCGGGCACGAGGTGCTCCTCAACCAGGTCGGTAAAGACGCCTCCGAGGACTTCGAGGATGTTGGCCACAGCATCGACGCCAAGGAGCTTATGAAGAAGTACTTGATCGGGGAGCTGGTGGAAGAGGACCGCATCGAGCGAGATACGCGCCAGACGGAGTGGGATGTAGATAGTAAGGAACAAGAGCCCTCGTTCGTCAACACATGGAGGTTCCCCGTATTGCTAGGCATCGTGGTGACTGTGCTCTACTCCTACCTATTCGGGTAGTACTTGTTACATCATTCCATGATAGACTAATACCGTAAATGAGTGTTCACTGAGTGACGTTTGTAATAATGTTTACACGGCAAATTCTGCACAATTTATGTATCGTGATAATTATTAAAGTAATTTGGTATTTTTATAAAACAGTGTTTGATATTTCAATGTTGAGTCGGTCGCGGGGCACGGCGGGGTCGGCGGGCGCAGATCGCGCCTGTCGGCTGGTGGGACCGGTCTGTCGTCTTCACTTGTCCGGTGTTCATTGAGTAAATATAACCATAGGCACGCACGCCACGCCTCACTGCCTCGGCGCAGCCAATTGTTTCATACGTTGCTTACTAATGTTTACATTACACCGTGCTTCTTACACGTCATAAATAATGATAGTTGTGTATATGTATAGTATCCGTATGATATGGCGCAAAGAAACGTCTCAAGTTATCCTAGCACCTCCATGGATTTAAAAAAGTTAACAGTCATTATTGTTACCTTTTTAACCGACGAAAAAAAGGAGGTTCTCAATTCGACCGTATATATATTTATATATTTTTTTATGTATGTTCAGCCCCCTCTCCGTTATTTATGAACCGATTTTGATTATTCTTTTTTTGTTAGATAGGGTATACCTCAAGGGTGGTCCCGTGTCAAGGAAGTCAGGATCTGATGATGGGATCCTGATAAAATTGAGAGAAACCCTTGAAAATTGTAGGAACGAATAGTGTTTCTGTTTACTTTTCATTACTTTATCAGGTATTTGCGTTCAAAAATCATTACATCATGTAGCTGAGCTGATGATGAAAAAAAATCATCAAGTAAAAATCTTTAAAAAAAAAAATTAAACGACGAAAATAGCTAAATAGCAAAAAATAAATAAACCTCGTAAGTCTTGAGGTTATTTACATAAACTATCAAATTTTATATAAACTTATTTTGAGTCGGCGCCAAATAATAAAATGATTAATTACCTACGTATCGCCATGTCTATTTCTACGTAGGTACATATAAACAACGCAACGTTTGGATAATGTTTTACGCTGTTTTACGGTAACATTAATATCGTTTGAACATTTTGTTGTGAACCTCGAAGTATAATATAACGTACCTACTACGCATTAGGACATGCAAATCGATAACTGATAATCGGTTATTTATCGGTAATCGGTCCATTTTGAATACCTACCGATAAATATCGAAATAAAAGACGATAATTATCGATATTCTATAGTAAAAATCATATGAGAATTTTACACAACGAAGAATGACATGTACCTAATCAGGTATTCCAATTTCAAGTGACGACATCAACACACTTCTAATCTTTCTTATCTTCTATAACATATACTTACATATAAACTCTATCGATGGCTTCGCTCAATAAAGCCAGCAGGTGTCGAAATCGAACGTGCCTTTTCTGCAGTTGGAATACTGTGCAATAAACTTAGAACAAGCCTGAATGATAAATCTATAGATTCCTTGTCATTTCTGCGTATATACTTCAGCAGCAAAAAAAAAAAACAAATAAAACGATCATTTTTTTTTAAATATGGTCTCTTAATTTTAACAGAGGTTCATAATTTTATATAGTTTATTGAGAAAGAAGTTCTTAAGTTTTTAGTTTAAAAGATCCCGGAAAACAATTTGGAGAGGATTTAATTTAAAGCTAATAGAAGGAGGCCTGGAGGAGTAATAAATTGATTGGTAGTTATAGGTATTAGAAAATAACTAATGATTATAGTAATTTCTAAACAGAGGCGCTTGCGTTGGCTAAGACATGTGCACAGGATGGAACCTTTTCGACTTAAACGATGTGTTCTTCTGGGCGCAGTAGCGAATGCCGAGATACCTGTTGGGAGCTCATTGCTTCGCTTTAAATATCGTGCCAAGAGCGACATGACTGCTTTTAGAATTGACCACCAAAAATGGGGAAACGCTTGCTGAGAAACTAACAGAATGGCGAGGAATTGTTGCGGGGAGTCGAAAATTTTTCGATGAGGCCTGGTTCGATGCACTAGCTGACAAGAGAGAGCAGCTCTACGTCATCAACCGCAAACTTCTCCTGTCATGCTTGTGGTAGTGTGTGTCGTTCCCGTATTAGTCTTTACAGCAACCAAAAGAGATGTCTCCCAGATATTTCTCCATAAATCGTCTGCTATAGACGTAAAGGCCGATGATGATGATGATTTAAAAAGTTTTTAATTCGTTTAAATATTTATTTTTAATAATATGTCGTGGTTTATTTTAGGTAATTGTATCAACGCACGTACCACTAAATGAGAAACATGTGTTTGTTAAATATTATAACTGTGATTATTTATTAATTTTGATCAATAAACTGCGACAAGTAGATTTGACAGTCCTCTCTTGATGTTAACCAAGTAGTGTTAACTACCCAAAGAATTTTGAAAGACCGAAAAAGGTGAAAATCTGCGGGTGCCAGGTCTATATGGTGGATGCATTAACACTACCCAACCCAGCTCTCTCAATTTTTGTTCAGTGGCCAAGGAAGTGTGTGTTCTGGCGTTATCACTCCTTTTCTGTTGATCAATTCCGGCAGTTTTTTCTTAATTCCTTGTTTGTTCGTTCTCATTAGTTGTTGGCAGTAGAGATCCGAATTGATGGTTTTGCACAGTGGTAAAGGCTTATAATGAACGATGCCCCTCTTATCCCACCATACACATAGCATCAACTTATTACGTGTTAATCCGGGTTTCGCTACTATCTGTGGAGCTTGACTACCCTTTGACTATGATCTTTTTCACACGTTCTTGTCGTAGGTAATCCACTTTTCATCATTAATGATAATTCTTTTCAAAAATGGTTCGGTTTCATTACGTTTCAATAGAGAATCGCAAATGACTACACGATTCATTAGGTTTCTTTCAGCGACGGGTTAGTTGCTGCTGATGCTCAAGGAGATATCATCATTTAACAACTAATTTAACTCTGACTTATAATTTGCCATCATAGCCTATAATCAGTTTTATTAGTTAGGTAAGTGCTTCTTTGGCGACGTCAACGAAATGTACACGTAAGTATATACACATTACTAGACATAAGTAAGGTTCTAAGGTATAACAGCACCCTGACAGCTTGCACCGTGACATCACGTGTTGGCGACGACACGATATCACTTGGCTGACTGCGGCTAACTTTCTCTGACTGGATCGAGGCACCGTTCGACGGTTCCGTTATCAATTAATTCAAAAATAAACTGATTTTATAAAAACCTCAAACGGCAGCTCAAAAAGCATTATTAAATACGAAAAGCAATGTATGCAGACATGCAAGTCATCATCCGTGCATCAACCGTCATTGTATTAGGTGACATTTCAAGATTCCTATCACTAAGTACCTATCAATAAAAAAAATAAGATTGTAATTTTAAAACATTTCTAGAATAATCGAACTCATTACAACTACAACATGATGGGAAAGCACTTTGGAAGGTAAAGGATTGAAGAAGCACTCCACTATTTTACCACTACACTTAGCATGTGTAAAATGCCCTGACTGAAAACGCTTGAACCAACTTTGTGTTACTCTTATTGACTTTGCATAAACGTCACAAATTTTTTTCGCGTCTTGAGTAGCATTTTTTTCCTTTTTTGTAATAAAACTTCAGAATCTATCGCACTTATTCGTTAGATTCACTCATTTTGGCTGACAGAAAAACAATTGAAAAATGGCAGGAAAGTGCTTTTAATTTCTCTTTTTCTTAGTGTCCTATAATAATTGATATTAAAGCCGAACAGACACAAACAGTACAAACAAGAGATTTTTCTTCAATTTAAACATACAATATACGAAAAGACTTCTTCCCCGACCTATTACATAAAAAAAGAGAGAACCTCTTTCTATTTTGAAGTCGCTTAAAAATATTATAATACACAAATCTGTAGTCTCAAAGCCACACATAGTCAGTATAAAAATCTTTTAAGTTTCTTCGCTCGTATGTTTTCCTGGTGGCGCGTGTTGTTTGATAGGTGATAAACCATGCACAGAGCTGAGAATAAGTAGTCTGAGTTCTGTGTGATGAACAAATACCATATGTGTTGTGTGTATTATGTAAACGTAAATTGACGTCACTTGTTTTCCACACGGTGACCTTAGGAGTGTGTTTTTGATAGTATGTGATGTGAGACAGACGACGACGGGCGCGTGTAGCCGGTGGCGATGGGTTAGTTGCTGCTGATGCTCAAGGAGATATCAATTCAAATAATTGTTCTATTTGAGCTATGGATCCTTTGTCGTTGCCTGACAACTGAACAGCGTTCAAGCCTATTAGGATCATTGTCCGTTATGAAATGGGTTGCTGTACCTGTACATGTGTACATATATTGCGCTATACTTAAAGCAATTTTACATCGCTGTGTAAGATATTTAAAGATAACAATATATATATATATATATACATATATATAATATATATATTTGCTAAGACACTTGCTTGACTTGAACATAATTTATCACTTATACACAATGATTGAAATACGATGTTTTTTGACACACTGTATCTTTACCTTAATATTTAGTACATTTGTGTTAAAATTGGAAGTAGGGGTGAGGTTAGGTTTAGTACAGTTTTTACTTCAAGCCCAATATAGTAAAAACTAATAGCTGACCAACAAAACAGTTTAAATACTACTGTAAGACCCATATATCTTAAGTCAGTTCACAATTAATACAAACCACGCTGACGAAGCTATGACTGGCCTGTTGGTCTAGTGATCCTGACTGCTGAGCCAGAGGTCGTGGCTTCGATTCCCACCTACGACAAATAATTGTGTGATGAGCACGATCATTTGTTCTGTGTCTGGGTGTAATTTATGTATTTAGAATGTATAAGTAGGTATGTTTATCAGCAGGCTGGTTACCATAGTACAGGCTCTGCCTAGTTTGGGATCAGACAGCCGTGTGTAAGATGTGACAAGTTATTATTATTATTCTAATTTTACAAGGCGATGTCTCTTCGTGGGTGTCATCCCGTCCCAGTATACGCTATGACAATTATATAAAGGTATAATAAATAATAATACCGTTACGAAAATGTCATAGACTTTTGTAAAGGTTCTCTGGCAGCACGTTATTGGGTGTGTTAGTTTAAGCGCTAACTGTTTATCTCGTTTAAAAAAAATCTTTGAGGAAAACACTCGGGTATGCTGGTCCTTCAAAAAAAATCTTTACTGTTATGCAGGTGATAAATAACTTCAAATATCTATTAATTACTTTAAAAAAAAACAACACTTTGTTTGATGGTTTATTGAGGGATTTGAAAAATAACTCTTCGACCAATAGGACCCAGACCCAGAGTAGTAAGATTAAGCCGTAAACCATCTGGTAAGCCCCAAGTATATGAACAGTTAATGAGATATGCCATACATTTATTAACTTAAAGAACGCGGATATTATATTGTAGCAGTGTAATCGCTATCTTGTTTCCTTGCATGTATATTGTTGTTTTTTGGGTGCAAAGTACGTATGTGCAAGGTCTTGTGTTTTTGTACAAGTTAAACTTTAGAGTGGCGAGTCATCGCGAATCAAGAATCATAACCACGACATTACAATCATGATATCGAAAATAACACTAAATTAACTCATGGAATCGATGTGGTCGAGTACATTTGTCTTGTCATCATACGACGAATGCAACAACTGTTTACAACTTTAGTGGCATAAAACCCAAATATTGTATATTTATGTGTGCATTAGGTAAGTATTTCTTTGGCGACGTCAACGAAATGTACACGTAAGTATATACACATTACTAGACATAAGTAAGGTTCTAAGGTATAACAGCACCCTGACAGCTTGCACCGTGACATCACGTGTTGTCTAGTAATTATCCGGGACATAATATACTCCTCCACTATAATACCTTACATCGATCATTAACTAGATACTTATTCTGTCATATTATAAAATTAAAGCCATTTAGATAATAAATCAGCAATGTCATATTTGATTATCTAATAATTTACTTTACAAGTTGGTAAACACAAAATAATTCTAACGTTGCATGACTTAGCAGTATTTAAAGTCTATAATATATTATAAATGTGTACATTAATCTGTGTACATACTGATTAATATTTGTCTTGTTCATGACAACTGCGCACCGCAAACTTGGCGTCTGTTTGTCCAATAGCGCGTCTGTAACGGACTCAATAATCGTAATTGACACAATAGTCAGAAAAATACAGGACATAAATAGAAGCAACTAAACTGTCTGCTTTGTCAACTCAAATTCTGCCACTTGGCTGACTGCGGCTAACTTTCTCTGACTGGATCGAGGCACCGTTCGACGGTTCCGTGATCAATTAATCCAAAAATAAACTGATTTATAAAAACCTCAAACGGCAGCTCAAAAAGCATTATTAAATACGAAAAGCAATGTATGCAGACACGCAAGTCATCATCCGTGCATCAACCGTCATTGTATTAGGTGACATTTCAAGATTCCTATCAGTAAGTACCTATCAATATTGTAATTTTAAAACGTTTCTAGAATAATCGAATTCATTACAACTACGACATGATGGGAAAGCACTTTGGAAGGTAAAGGATTGAAGAAGCACTCCACTATCTTACCACTACACTTAGCATGTGTAGGGAGTGGAGTGTAGTGTGAAATATGTTCCTTATTTACTAACATTTTTCCAATACTTCATTCAACTTTTTAATTTCATCCTACACAGAGTCCATCCTGAAAAATACTTTCAATTTTAATTTAGATTTTAAATTCTTCCAAATCCTGTACATGAAATCTACACTTGAAAAGAGATGAAATACATTCCTGTGTAGTTACGGTCACGGATAAGTACTGAAAAAACGTACAATCGTTGCTATTAGAAGGAAAATATGGGTACTGATGTGAATATCATCATATATCTTACCAATGTGATAACAAATGTCGAAAACATTAATACATATATTATCACATCCTTGGAGACGCCAGTTGGTTTGATTAGATTATTCACTGTAAAGTGGGTTTATAAAAAAAATTGTAATGATTTAAAGCCCAAAAATATTACATATAGTTTTTTTCACATATTAATTAAAATTCATTGAACATTGAAAGCGTTTGCTTGGATACCGCTCATCGGAATAACTCTCTGGACGATCTGGTTAAAGAGCCAGGTTGCAAGTTTTTAACTATGGACAAGTCATAACTGGGTGAAGATGACGAAATTCCTTCTGTTATACTACAAACTATAGTCAAAAAACGAAACGAAAAACTTGGTATCAAGGACTCAAAGTCTTTAAACTAGGGTCCCTAACATACATATCTATCAACTCTAACATATGCATTCTTTCAGTTATCCTTGAACCAAAAATACATGAAGGAGACATCGGTCCCTATGCGTTTACTAGGTATGTTGCCTTGGCGATTTTTCTAGTTACTTAAGAGGCCACCACCACGTTAAAAAGTAGACAAAAGTAATTGCTACCTGCCTTGAGTAACATTATATGCTCGAGAAGGGACAAAATTAAACAATATCAACTATCCATTTGATAGGTTTCTTTATCGCAAACGAATTAACTAAGGTCTAATAAACCCCACTTTACGCGTCGTCGTCCGTCCTAGTTTAGGCGTTAGGGAACATGGATTATTGTAAACATCCAGTTTCTGTACTATAGATTAAGAGTTTGAATGGATTATTCTGATGTCTGGTATCAACTGGCCTGTTGGTCTAGTGGTTAGTGACCCTGACTGCTAAGCCAGAGATCGTGAGTTCGATTCCCACCCAGGACAAATAATTGTGTGATGAGCTCGATCCTTTGTTCTGCGTCTGGGTGTAATTTATATATATGTATGTATTTAGAAATATATAAGTAGGTATGTTTATCAGCAGTCTGGTTACCATAGTACAGGCTCTGCCTAGTTTGGGATTAGACGGCCGTGTGTGAGACGTGTGAACTTATTATAAGTTATTATCAACAAACTTATTATTATTAAAAAAAAAGAGTTTGTGAGGATTGAGTAAACATAATTTTTATCGTATGTATGTGTACATAAATAGTTTAACATTTTGTATTTAAATTACTAAATGCAAAAAACGTATTTCTAAAATACTTTTATAAAATAAAATACTTTTATAGTCTTTAGCTTTCTTCCGTTTTTAGGGTTCCCTTCCTAAAAAGGAAAACAGGAACCGATAAAGAATCACATTGTGGCCCGTCTCTCTGTCTGTCTGTCAAGACCTTTTTCTCAGAAACCGTAGACGCATCAAGTTGAAATTGTTACCAAATACTTATGTCTGCGGTTCCTTAAAGCTGTAAAAAATAAAGCTTCTAAGTCAATCAAAAGTTACATCCATTTAAGCCTTAGATTTTAACGATTTTTGCACATTTCGCAGATAAATCAAAACCTATACGGTACTTCTCATTGACCTAGAATCATGAAAGGGATATGCCCACATAAAAAAAAAATACCCTTTTTGTAACTAAATTATTACTAATACTAAAAAGGTCGTAAAACTACGAAGTCTAAAGTCAATAAAAATAAAATCCTCGATCAATCAATGCATTATGGCATTTTCGCTCGCCGAATGTGAAAGAAAGTGAGGGTATTTCGTCCTAAAAAATCGATACATATACGAGTATATGCGGTGAAGAAAATCTATTCTTGTCTTGGTGTCCTTTTGTTATCGTTATTTTGTTCAGAATTAACAATTAAAAAATGACGACTATTTATGGACTACCAGAATCTACATATATACGTAAAAAATAAACATTTCTGTGTTTTAAATAATTAAATCGTTCTAATACCGCCATCTCTACGTCTATATGTTCAACTAAAACATTTCGCAATCGTATTTCGTTTCTAGCTGTGCGCTAACGACTCGTTATCTTTTCTAACTGATAAATATCCGACGGCTTTGATTACTATAATGGACCCCAAAACCTCACCCGATAACGACCTTGGCTATGACCCAGCCACCTCACACGATTACACCGGCTTACTCATGGATGGTTATTTCGTGGTTAATAACAATGAAAGTGGCATAGAGGCCATACCACAATACTGTTGTAACTGCTTAGCTGGTCGCAGGACACTAGGGTGTTGTGCCCATGTTATGACCATTGTTTGAATCTTTTTTTTTATTATTTATTTAATAGGTCTTAAGTACAAGTAGATTTTACAATTACCCACAAAACCCTGTAATCGGTTTGACTGTGGGTAACGAGCCTCTATAAATCTATGTATTACTTATTACTATAATTATTATCTTTACTATTGTTACATAGGTGATATTTATTAGGTATAACACAGATTAGATACTTATTTACGGTCAAATAAGTATCCTTCCAGCACACAGGAACGACTGCTGGCAGCGTCATTCACAATTTTTTTTTTTGAATACCTAACCTTCTTTTTTGAAGTCGGTTATGAAAAGATATGACACCGATGCCAAAATTGCTTCTTGCTCCAAAATTCTTAAGCTTTAGGCTCCTTCAAATCATAATATTTTCTAAACGCTTTTCTAAGCCATTACTTAATATATTTATCAGTAGGTACTCCACAATATAAGGGGTTGTCCATTTCTAATGAGTGACATTTTTTTTGTATTATCATTAACTCTCCTGAGGTTATGGGTGCCTGCTACCTTAAACCTTAAGGTTAAAAGTTTCTTTATTTATCTCTAAGCTTCCTGTAGCGTACTTTCTGCTATGGGTTTTGTACAGTTGGTATATTCAATTAGAAACTGCAATTCCATTTTCTTAAAACAACCGGCAAGCCTAGTCCTTTTTTATCACATGTAATGTTAACAAAACTTATCAAAAAGTATTTTGCAAATTGCAAATATAAAATATGTCCTTAAAGGTATTTAAAATAAAATAGAAAATGCTTTTCTAAAACGTATTTAAATACAAAATGGAAATAAGTATTTTGTATTTGCATTATAAATGCATTTCAAATACTATTACTTTAAAAATGACTCATCTCTCGCTGTAAAATCGTTTTTACTTAGTGGGTAGATATATGACGTTTCTATCTCACTATAGTTGGGTCTGTAAAGAAGAAGGCTTTGTCGAATTTTAAAACTTCCGGCGTAGGAGAACAACACAGCTCCGATTTTGGAGTGGTAAATGTTTTAATTGGCGGCACTTTTTGCGTACAACCGATCGTCATTCAGTGGAGAATTCTTGCCAGGATTATATGTACAGTATTCTGAGAAGTGTTCTCGGAAGTACATATTGTGTAGTTTTTTTCTTTTATTTTGGTATTTATTAGTCTCATTACATGTGGCGGTGTCCGAAAGTCATTACATGTGCTGTATTAATTAATTTTATCCACTAAAACTCATCGGCATCATCGGTTTTACACAGTCACGATTATAACAATAATATTTTTGAAGTTGAAGGTCAGGGCCAGCAAGCCTAGCGGTTTATACATTTGTGAGATAATAGATAAAATTTGTTGTTTAGTTACACCGTTCAGTCGTCACTAGTGTTAATTTGCCCTGTCTTTCGTAGTAACTACTACTTCTAATGTTATAATTAAAGGGCCACTTACTCAATAAAAGCAGCCCGATGATAGAATTTGTGTAAACCACTTTGAAAATAACAGATAATGTTTACCATGGTGTCTTCTAAATATGCCAACAAACATACTATACTACTACCATATAACTTTACCGAGATTATTGCGACGTTTGTTTGACGGCTACATTTGTTTGACCTTCATCTGATATAAGCAATTACTTCCTATAATTACCAATAGTTGTGACAAGCGTAGTACAGAATAGTATCTGCTATAGCGGCAAAACGCGGTATTAATATTCCTAAACATATATGTTCCGTATAAATGGTATGAATGAAATATCTGCTTATCAGTTAGCGATGAATCATGCGCTCGGCCAGCTGATCCTTCGTTTAGGCTACCTACTAGGTATTGTGCTTAAGTTAGTGTATCGTATGTCCGGTGCGCAAACAATTACACCATATCTATTTTATTGCCGTTGATAAACTTTAGGTATCCTAAGTTTATAAATAGACACAACTTGGACTATTGCGGGTAGGTACATAAAGTATGAATGAATATCTTTATTGATATTTATTTGTGATACAGTTATCCCTGGTCTCTGAGCTAGTAAAAAACTGTATTACAGGAGCCATAATATTTATGTATGTATGGCTGTGTGTAAATTATTAATAATTCTGTACCTTCAGTGAAAACTGATTTAACACTAAAATCTTTGGTTAATAATCAAAGTGTAAAATCATGGTTTTGAGAAAATTGAGTTTGAAAAAAGTCCCTCTCTTTTTCTACTACACTTAAGAAAACACCAGTGGCAGTAGTTTGCCGCCCCTATAGACCTTTATAATTCGATACTCTAGTTCACAATCATATTTATTACAATTTTTTTTCTCTGTGAAATTGTAAATTTATGATTTGTGCACTATCGTCTTAATAAACTAGGGGACCGATGTGTGAGTTCCTATATTATTTTTAAAAAATCTAATCATTTAATTAGGTTTGCCACAAAAAATAACTTTTGGGTATATTTCTGATCTAATAAAAGCTCAATCATGTACTACTGTTTAGTAAACGTAAACTGACGGTAAACGTCCAATGCACCAGCCTATTGCAATCCACTACTCTCCGAACATGTGCAATGGCACCCTGTCCTCCGCCTTCCGTATCCAACCTGTCCCAGCTACCTTCCTCGGGTTGTCAGTCCATCTGGCTGGGGGGCGTTCCACCTTCCGTTTACCGGTTCGCGGTCTCCACTCTAGGACCCGTTTGCTCCAACGGCCATCGGCCCCTTGGCAGATATGGTCAGCCCATTGCCACTTGAGCATGCTTATTCTGCGAGTTATATCGGTAACTTTGGTTCTTTGTCGGGTGACCTCATTACGAATTTTATCCTTCAATGAAAGTTCAAGCATAGCTCGCTCCATAGCCCGGCACGCGACTTTAAGCTTGTGGACTAGCCCCACCGTTAATGTCTCGCCACTCTATGTCATGACAGGTAAGACGCAATGGTCAGACTTTCGTTTTGAGGCATTGCGGCAAGGGCTTTGAGAAAACTTGACGTAGTGTTCCAAAAGCTGCCCGCCCAACTTAACTGGATTCTTCTGTTAATTTCTTTCTCGAAATTGTATCTGCTGAGCTGGATAACCTACCCAAGGTAGACATATTCCTGAACAACTTCGAACGTCGACCCTTCGGCTTCGGTCTAGATGCGACATGTTTATTGAACACAACCTTGGTTTTGTCTAAGTTCATAACAAGACCGACGCGTCGAGAGGCTCCATTCAGGCTATGCAGCATCTCACGACATCGTTGCAGGGTATCCAGACTCGCCCAGGTCTCGGAGTCGGAGGTTTTCTCGAAGTCTACAAAAGCTATACACAGCCGTTGATAATATTCCAGTATTTTGCACAATCTACCGAACAGTATGAATGTGGTTCATGGTGCTGTAGCTTTTACGAAACCCGGCTTGTTCCAGTATCATTGGCTGGAATTCGTCTTTATGTGGAGCTGTTTGTGACGGCTCTTGAAAACAACTTGTAGATACGGATTAGGAGAGATTAGGCTGTGTGGTTCTTCAACAGGGTGTTGACTTCTATTTTGCACTAGGTGTTAAAGATTGTTGGATGACGGAATAAAAGAGACTCGCTAGCTTTCAGGGTAGAGATCCCGCCTGCCTTTAGAAGCTCGGAAGTAATTCCGTCATCCCCAGCAGACCTGTTGTTCTTTAGCTGCTTTAAAGCCGCCTATCTATCTCGCTTTGGACAACTTCAAGACAATCTTCTCGCAGGAAAGGTGCGTTAATAGGGTTCTGTAGTCATCATCACTGAGTCTCGTTGGTTCTATCATCCGTGATGCATACAGCTGTTTATAAAACGTCTCGATCTCGAACTTTGAGGTGACTGTTCTTCCATTCTCAGTTTTGAGTTTCTTTAGATGGGGCCTCCCCAAGTGCTGAGCAAACACCTTTACCTCCTGTTCTGGTAATCGCCTTCTCTGTTGTGTGAGTGTTGAAGTGTCGCTCTTAACGAATGGTCATGTCACTAGTTCTCGCGCCACAACCAAATACATAACAATCATGTTTGATTTTTTGTGTGGACATACTTCAATTTAGGTATATAAATATGAATCTTTTTAATTTCTGTAAGACACTAAAAAAAAGTGTTGGTCCCAAATTTACTACCCCTACAATCTGCCACCCTAGGCTCCAGCCTACTCAGCCTGTTGGTAAATCCTCTACTGGGAAACACTGATTGCTGTAATTGTTAGAAAATACTTCACAAAATATTTCACTATATCAAATATGAGATTATTGTACTCATATAGCTTTTTAGAAAAAAATAATAATTTCCATTCATATCACTTAACACAATGATTATTTACTTATTTATTGTGTAAAATAATGTAGAATAATTTTTACCATTTTACAAATTGTTTATTGGTTTGGTGTCGAGTGATTGAAGATTTATGTATTAGCTGTATCACGCTTTTTAGATGCAATTGTACCGTTTGTCACGAGAGGATTTTATTTTGGCCTATGTATTTAATGATACAAATTAAATTATATCAATATGCACTTATTTCAAATAATGTACTTTGATCGTGTAAGATAAGAACTAAGAAGTGATTAATTGAGTTTAATTATACACATTAAAGAAATGTAAAATATTAGTTCAGTTCCCTTTATTATGAATAAAAATATATAATTTTACACATTGATTGCCGTTAAAAATGCTGACTTGTACACGAAAATTAACTCTTTCATTTTAAAGCGTAAAAACAGGAGAATTTGATTGAAAAAATAGATTTTTTTTAACGATGTTTACATTGTGTACATAATTATTTGTCTGCTTTTTTTTAAGTTTTAAGGGTTAATACTGTGTGCTTCAAGATTTTTACGTATAAACTCAATCATATCGGTCCTGTTTAATTTCTTGTAGCTTAGTGTAATATATTGTAAATAGTGGGTAACCATAAGTCACGCCCCAGTACTAGTAATGTAGCAAAGCAGTCGGCCAATATACTTAGTACAGTGAAGTGGTGTATTATTCCTGATCCCTATATCCGGCAAGACAGTGCATATCTCTAACACATTACACTTAGAAGTTTAATAAATGGTCTAATTTTAATTTACTATTTAAATCTACCTGTATCCTATAAAAAAATCTTTTAAATAATAATATGCTTTCCTATTCCTTTTTCGTAGCGGTATCTAATTTGGTAGAAATCAAATAAATTATCGGTTCTTTTATTTACTTTTAACAACAAGCACAAATTTTACACAAGTTCTTATTTGTAAAGTTAAGTAGTTGATGGAGCCCAAAATAAGAATCTCACGTGGTTGAACACTGGCAGGCGATTATTACGAAACCTGTTTTCGAGCAATTCCCAAACGGGCGTGTGGTTCGACGCTGCGAATGCTAACACTGATTACGTGTAGTCGTGTAGTGCACGCAGACACTGGGACATGATATAGCGGCGGGCTTGATTACTGGTGGCTTGGCGGCCATGACCTTTTGACATTGGCTCTGCGAGCAGTTACAAATAATATTTTACTTTGCTTAAACAAACGTTTAGCAGTAGCAATGGTCTTATACCATGGCTCCTTAACTGCCTCCCATAATGTCCTCACTGTTGGTAATATATGGCAATATTGGTAAATAATTAAGTATAATATTGTTATTATAATATAGTGAAATATATAGTTTTTCATTAGTTATAGATGCTTTTTAACCGACTTCAAAAAAGGAGATTAACAATTCGAAACTTATGCATGTAATTAACAATTAAAAAACAAATATGTTACTACTAAGTATAGTAACCTATTGGTATTGAAAATGGTGAAGATTCAAGATGAACGTGTGTGAAGTACGCGTGTATTGTTGTGTTGTAGATGGCGCCACGTGCGCCGTAACTGCGAGCTCTTCATTCTTACCAGTTTGCATGAATTGTACGTACTGAAGCCTACTTATAGATGGCGTGGACATTAATAGTCAAAGTTATAGATGGAATAGGATGTAAATTTTAAAATCTGTGGGATCACTAAACATTCTAACCTTTACGCCTTCATTATCAATATCATTGGTCACCGTAATGTGTTTCATAGTAAACAGCATTTCTAGCTATTTCTACGTCGTGGTTTAGTAACAGATGAAAAATAGGTCTAATTTTGTATAGCGATCACAAGATATTAACTTCATATGGCATAAAAACTCGTTATAATATTTTGTTGAGGTAACTGGTGGGTTATTAAGGTAATTATTATAATAACAGTGAAGTAGTTATTTGTTATATATCCGTCTGTTCTTATAATCACACTCAGAATACCTAAATAATATTTTTTAAAGAATTGCTTGGATAAGTAACTACTCGAATGATTTTATATAATGTGATGTAATATATTGTGCATGCAAGTGATATGGGGCTAATACTCTTCACAACTCTTGATCATCGGATCAGTGAACAGAGCTGTTTTGAATATATATATATTTTATATTATAGGGGGCAAACGAGCAGACGGGTCACCTGATGGTAAGTGACTACCGTCGCCCATGGACACCTGCAACTCAGGAGTCACAAGTGCGTTGCCGGCCTTTGAGATGGGAGTACGCTCTTTGAAGGTATTGCTTTCTTGAAGGTTTGAAGGTCGTATCGGTCCGGAAATACCGCAGACGACAATTTGTTCCAGAGATTGGTTGTGCGTGGCAAAAAAATTCTAGAGAACCGCACAGTGGTAGAGTGGCAATTGTCCAGGTGATAATAATCTGTATTATATTTAATTAAGTTGATCATAGAGTAGTGAAACTTTCCTTGATAAACCTTTCACAAATTCGAACTGATTTGACACCACTGTTAACTTGACAGCTCTGTTAGTTGAACAATACTTTGATCAGCCTTTCGGAAACCGGGCGTTATTTATCTTATTTTAAATCTAAATCTTTAGATTACAAATATTATGTTAAATATAGATGTAGTTTTCTTATTTGTGTTTCAAACGAAATATAACAATAAGTATTTAGTTTACAATACTGAAGTATACGTACTTCAATTGGAATAGTGCACGACAGTAGCGCCACTTAGCACAACTATTCGGGATTATGTCAAATAATGACACACAAATGTTTTATTATTTTCTATTAAATAAAGTAATTAAAGGTACATAGAAAGACGAAAAACAGTTTTTTAAAGGAATTTGTTAGAAACAGTATATCGAAAAATGGATATAATTATAAAAACCGGTTTTGAATGTATAAAACACAACATAAGTTTTCAACCTCAAATTCTGTTCAAAAGAAATAAATTAGTTTTATCTCAACCTTATGAAATGTTGAAGAGCTACGAAATAATGGCCAAAGTTATTTAATAGTTATTCCACGAATATAATTAAAATCATGTCTGAATACAATTAATACTTCACATTATTAAAATGAATTAAAGCTTGACATCATTAAATTGTATTAAAACTTTGACATTAGAATAAATATCAGTATAGACATATTAAACATTATTGAATTGTAAATATATGATTATTTGTACCAATAATTATAATGATAATTTGCATGTCAATAGAATTGACTAAAGTCGCATTTTCAAATAAATAAATTTGATTTAATCAGAGCCCCCATCATTCGTCAAACATCGTTGACATTAACACCCTACAAAACAAGTTTAAAAGTAAGTACTCTCATAATTCTTTAAACGTAATGTAGGCTACATCACGTTGTACATTATGTTATTAATAATAGTAATTAAATGTGCTACATTATGTAGCACATTTAATTTAGTATTTTACGGTAGGTAAGGTACTTTAACAAATTTTTGCAGTTCACAACACAACAACAATTAAGACCTATTTCAAATTACAAACAAATTGTAGGAAATCTCAAAGTAATTTTGTTTGACTGATATGATAGACTACCTCGAATTGTTGTAGATTTCTGCCACGGCATGCGCTGCGATTGCTTTATATATTCCCACCATGCACTTTGCACATAGCGAATACGGCACAGACATCTTAGGCACAGACTGTTTAGTTTTCGAATGTCTTATCCATACAAACGGACATACACCTTCAGCTATTATATCTACCCAGTGCTTTACTGTTTGTTTGATAATTAAAACAGTAAGTGGTTCTATTTAGGGTATTTGTGTATTTCATACCCGGCCACGCTCAAGTAGTAGTAGTATGATTATGTTTAAGCTTTTTGGACCGAAGTTCGTTATCGCACGTTACACTTCAAACAATAAGCGGATGGGGAAAAAAGTGTTAGCGCAACGAAAAATGCTGATCGTGAGTTAATTTATTTTATTATAATAAGGAACTTCGTACCTATCTGGTGTCCTACGGCACCACACAGTTTTTTTTAAATTATGATAAAATATGGGTTTCTGCCGATTAGAAATGATCATCAGCGTGGCCAGAATATGTCAAAAGGCCAAAAACTATTCGAATCCGGGCATGTCTTAGAAGTAGAAGAAACAGTTAGGAATCATGAAAATGCAGTAATAACTGGCGAAATTGTAGCTCAAACGAAAATGTTTTAACGTTTATGAATTCAAAATAACTGTAAAGTAATTTCTGAACTCGGGTTTCACGTAAATTAAAATTATTTACGGTAATGTTTACTTACAGTTTTGTTTGTATTGAATAGTAGACTAATATACTACACACAAAACTTAGCTATTTTCACAAATATCATTATAAGTAATTTCTTAATGTTTTTAAAACTCATACTTACATAATGGTTCCTACTGCATTTATCCACCTATGTCGTTTATCACATAACCATGGAAAGTGAGTACTATTCGTTGGAAAGTAATAGAATTTTATACCATTTGACTTATTTTTATTTATCTTTGAAGTGTTTGAGCAT
This sequence comes from Euplagia quadripunctaria, assembly GCA_963859945.1. Classification (NCBI taxonomy): domain Eukaryota; kingdom Metazoa; phylum Arthropoda; class Insecta; order Lepidoptera; family Erebidae; genus Euplagia; species Euplagia quadripunctaria. The sequence continues at coordinate 169,036 of OY982561.1, forward strand.
CCAGAAATGCAACAATACAATTTCTATTAGTTAAATGTTATTTTTCACTGCTTTAATGTGATTATTTCATAACGTGAAGTGCCAATGTATTGTTTACGTAAAATATTGGGATTTTTGACCAGGTGGCAGAGCCATCGTTGTGTTCGTTCCCTATAGGCAGATGTACAGCATAAACATTAAACACGAAAATACGGATAAAAATCACTGATGGTTTAATTTTCTTGTGAATGTGAAACGATAAATAAGTGGGTAGGTAAATATAACCCTTGCATAACTTCATTAGCTGAGTAAAAGAAAGTAAGTTTCATAATATTTACGTCGCCTTGATGACTTCCGTGTGTTATTTAAAAAAGGGTATTTAGTTGTAAGTTTAAATAGTGTACCTCGTTTTATTCGCACGGTTTGTAAGTACAAACCTATAATTTGAAGAAGTCATTGTACGTATCTAACATTAGCTTTTAGATAAACGTTGCAAAAGCATTGTCTTAGCTTTTAAACTTTCGCATTCCATAATATACATATAATTATGTATACCTACACACGTATGGAAATTAATGCTATCACGTAATAGATATTACCACAGATAAGGGGTCGTCCATTTATCATCTGATGCATTTTAGCATCTTTTTGGACCCCCCCCCCAGGTGTATTTTTTTTAGTACAAAGTATCTCAAAAAAAAATAAGAATATTATCTTTCAATAAAGATAAAAGGTATCTAATGCTGGAAAATTAAGCACCGTGATAAAAATGTCCAGACAGACATTACGGTTGTATAATAGGATTGTTTCTGACCGGCATAAAATTATTGCCTGTCAAATGCGAGTCACGGTCACACGCCGCCATTCGGTGTAGAAATCGCGAGTTTAACGAAAAAATAATAATTAGTAAATAAATACACGTGATATGATTATTGGACGACCCTAAGATATTTGGTTTTACATAACTTTGATATACCATGAATCGCCTGACGTTTACCACGGCCAGTGCAACCTGGTCGAAACGTCAGGCACTTTAAAGATATGTAATACCTTTTACGTAATCGCGGTAATTCATGTACGGATTCATTATTAGGTACCTAATATAATCTTTAACATATAATTCTACAATTATATTACTTGTGAAAAAAAAAAGAATTTGCACACGCAACAAAAACTGAGGCGGGTCTGCCATTTTTGCCAGAACAAATATAACCAGCTCCATCTAAGATAGATAAGGTGAATTACTTAGTAATTACCAGTCCTGCATCGCGCTACGAACGTGCTCACACTAATTGTTATGTGTAGTGGCCAGATCTTACAATCCATCATGATGTGTCCGACTATTTCATGAAATATTCGTATTTCATGAAATGGTCGGTCTCATCATGATATGGTCTGGCCATATCAATGAATAATCAGTTTTGTCGACATGAACAGCTAAACGCACGAATACTTCATGATATGGTCAAACATTAGTGATCATATTTTTTTATTTTTTGGCGACACAGAGACAAAATAATGCACAGAGATTAAAAAGTATTTATTTTAAGTAAAAAAAAAATAATATTAGTACCCACAGTACTTTATTATCTACACCATATCATATCGTAAAATACTAACATAAAATCCACAGTTAGAGACACTGATATCGTTTTTTTTGGGATACATTTTTTTAAATCGAATAATAATGTGTAAGTAGAAGCAAAAGTGTAGTAAGACGTTGTTACGACAAGTTTAGAAACAATACGTGGGTCACACTGAAAGTTTTTAGAATGGGCCAGTAAGAAAAGCAGCCGATGAAAAAATTATTTAAATTTTGTATTAGGAACTCATTGGGAATCTGTAGATGTTTAATGATTTCATATGTCATTTGTTTTTACAAATTTGCGGCAATTTAAAAAGTGTCTGTCGAGCATCAAATGGATTTGACTAGAAAATTTTTTCGGTCAATGATTTATTACGACTTTCGTTGCGGTCTTACTCAACAACAATGTTACGATAGATTTCGATTGGTATTTCATTACGAAGCTTCATCTCGTGCCACCGTTCACAACTGGTTTAATGAGTTTAAACGTGGTCAAAGCAAACTCACTGATGATTCTCGAGAAGGACGCCCTTCTACGGCGACTACTGAAGATAACGTGAGTCCTGTGCAGCTAATGATAGAAGCTGATAGAAGGGTGATATATCAACAGATTCGAGCAACTTAAGGCATTGGTATGAGTCAAGTACAAAAAGTCTTACATGAACATTTCGCCAGAAAGCTTTGTACTAGACGAATACCTCATACTTTGACGGAAGATCAAAAAACGCCGCTTAATGCTTGAAAAGTATGACGGAGGTGACTCGAATGCTTTATATGATATCGTCACAGGTGATAAAAACTGGATATATTATTACGAACCCGAAACCAAAAAACACTGAATGTTTCCATTCGAAGATATGCCGACAATAGTAAAGAAGGGCAGAAGTAAAGGGAAAAAGATGATTGCCTCATTCTTTGAACGGACGGGTCATTTCGCAACAATCATTCTAGAAGATAAAAGGACTGTTACTGCAGATTGGTATGTCAGTCATTATCTACCAGTTGTCTTGGAATACGTTAAACAGCAGCGCCCAAGAAGTAGGATCCTCCTCCACCAGACGGACTATCGAATATTTGTCTATCGAAGGAGTGGAGCTAGTGAGTCATCCTCCTTACTCGACCTGGCACCTTATGACTTTTATTTAAATAAAAGATAAACTTAGTCCTTCGTTTTATGAACCCTGAAGATGCCGTGGCTGCGTTTGAAAAAGGCGTGGAAGGGATTTCTAAAGAAGAGTGGGCTCACTGCTTCAGTCACTGGTTCCATCGCATGCGACGGTGCTTAGAAATGAACGGGGACTACTTCGCAAAAGAGAGCCATGCTTCGGCACGTATGGGCCGGCTCGACTCCGCTCGTTACCACGGCCTCACAGAAAACCGGCCGTGAAGCAATGCTTGCATTGCATTTCGCCGCGAGTGAGGTTACCGGAGGCCCTAACCCTTCCCTCTCCCTTATTCTCGTCCTTCCCCTCTCCCCCCTCTTCCTCCTTTCCCTTCTTCTCCTACTCCACCCTTAAAGGGCGGCAACGAACTTGTAGCTCTCGAGTTACAGGTGCCCAAGGGCGGCGGTAGTCATTTACCATCAGGTGACCCGTCTGCTCGTTTGCCCCCATATCATAAAAAAAACAGGCTTCTTTCTATATCATTCCCTTTTTTATTTTCAGAAAACGTTCAGTGTGACCGTATATAAGTTATTTCTTTATTTAGAATTAATTATTACTTTATTTTTATGAAACCTTTTATATTTTGGAGACCCTACATCAATACTTATACAAATAAATGAAATTGATGTATCTGTTTGTAATGTGAAAATAATAGTTTTTTAAGCTCATACTTGCGCGATATCTACGCCTAAAAATCTGTTTTTAAAATTTTTGTCTGTCTGTCTGTTTGTTCGGCTAATCTCCTGAACGGGTGGACTGATTTCCACGGAACTTTCACTGGCAGATAGCTGGTGTTAAAAGGAGTAATTTAGGCTACTTTTATTTCTGAAAAAGACTTAGGGTTCCGCGCAAAATATATAGATATGTACACGCGAGCTAGGCCACGCGGGAACTGCTAGTTAATGATTTGGCCAAACGTGGATTGATGTATCATCGTTGGCGTTTAAACGATGCGGTCAGCTTTAAATGGCTATATCATGAAATACATCATAGGTACAGATACAACCCTAACCCGCCAGGCGCGACAACCTAGTTCGGTTGATGGAAGAAAGCCCCCTAATGTTGGATTCACATCAAATTCTGCTCGTCCTCAACGCTATCAATCTTCAGGGACTTTGTTATTTTTAGCGAACTTGCTAGCACCTATCATTTGTCATTGTACTAATATTGTTTTGTACGCAACCTTCAAATGTCCTAACTGAATATTACTTTTCAGACTTAGACATTACAAGTTTTAGTCTCTTTTAAAAATGTTTGTTCCATTTTGAGAATTATTTTGTGTTTGACTGATGATGATTTAATTTACAAAGATCAATGTTTTCTTAATTATATTTGTTGTGGCTTTGTTGAAATTCACAAAACACAACACACTTATCTCTATGATTTACCTGTTAATAAAACTTTGTAAATTTCAGCAGGCTCTAGAAAATGTGATCTGTGATCTCCTATACATCAATTTACGACAAAGTCAACTTTTTAATCGCCAAGTATTAGTTTGTATTCAGAAAATACATTTTTTTATGTGATATACCAAAATATTAACGACTTTCAGATTTTTTCCTTTTTCTGTGCTGTGAGACCTTGCTTTTTACCAAATTTCATGATTCTAGGTCAATGGGAAGTACCCTAAAGGTTTTGATTTACCTGCGAAATGTTCAAATTTGTTAGAACCCAATGCTTAATGACCGTATTTTTCGACTTCTTAGTCAACGCAATCAAAAAAAATGAAGCTTCTTAGCTTGATTTTTTTACAGCTTCAAGGGATGATCCTCCACGGCTTTCTGAGGAAAAGGGTCGTGACAGACACACAGATATAACTACAAATTAAAGACTTTCGGATTTTTTCCTTTATTTGTTTGCTGTGAGGCCTTGCTTCTTACCAAATTTCATGGTTTTAGGTGAATGAGTAGTCTCGGGTACTCCTTTAAGTAAATCGTAGTCCGAGTGACGGAAATTAATTTTTAGAGATATTTTCCACGATAGTTTACGAGAAACTGTTTTTAAATATGTGATAACTTAATGTTTTTTGCTGTTCCCTGAAAATCTCAAATGTCATCTAAAGAATACGAACAAGAAGCAACACTAAAGTGTTGCTTAAAAAAGACCAGAAACATTATAGCATACATTTGTATAGAGTACTAGCAATTCCCGCGCGTCTTCGCTTGCGTGTACATATTTACATATTTTGCGTGGAACCCTAATTCTTTTCAGAAATAAAAGCCTAAGTTAGCTTAAGTTACTCCTTATAACATCAGCTATCTGCCAGTGAAAGTCCCATAGAAATCAATCCAGCCGTTTCGGAGATTAGCCGGGACAAACTGGCAGATAGACAACAATTTTAAAAACAGATTTTTAGATAAGTCAACGGAAAGTGCTCTATAGGTTTGAATTTACGCGTGAGAGTAAAATTTTATTTATTCTTTATAAATGACGGTATTCTTTTATATTAGACATTTGATTTTTTTTCGAGGATCATAAAACGCTATGGACTTCATCATCATCATCGTTTCAGCAATAGGACGTTTACTGCTGGACATAGGCCTCCTTTAATGACTTCCAAGACGACCGGTTGGAAGCGGCTTACCTCAACCGACGGCCGCTATGGGTTAAAGTAATTTTTAAATTGATACATCCACCCATTTTTGGGAAAAGATTTTGACGCACAGACTATGTGCAAAGATATCCTATTAATATTCGTAACCCTAAAAATGACCTCAAAGCTGCAGCTGCCTGTATTATCATATTGGCCATACCAAGCATGTCATGACGTGAGTCGTAATGAAATGCTTGGTATGCCTCGTTAGGTAACAGTTTGGGTAAAATGAGTGTAAGAGACTAAACTAAACTTTAATATAAACCCAGCAGAACCTTTTGCTTGGGGGTGCCACAATTGTGAATACCGTTATTAAGAGTGATAGGGGCTGGTAAAACGGAATGTCGTATTTGCTACTTTGTGTCACAGGGAAGGCCTGTCCTTTTGCCCAATTATATAGGTACTTGTGTGAGACTGTTCGGCACGTGTTAATTGAGTCTAACGTTGTTTTAGCAGAGTTTTAATTAAAGCGTCCGATGTAGGGCTGTGAGCAAATAAAACGAATTAATACCCAATAAGTTTGTGTATACTGATATTAAAATGTAAATAGAAAAAAAAATACACAAGATAACACATTGTATTCTCACCTGGGAGTGAGACATGTAGATCGAGAATCAAGAACAATTTGTACACGATTTATTGACAACATACAATTAGTATAATTATAAATTAATGCGTCAGCAGCAGTAGCACAATTTGATGACCTTCACATTAACATACAATAAGATACATCAATATTAACTCTTAAGATTTAATCGGTGGAGTGATAGGGGCTGGTAAACCGTACCAGCCCCTATCACTCTTAATAACGGTATCTATAATTGTGCCACCCACAAGCCAAAGGTTCTGTTATGTTAATGTTTAGCTTATTCTCTAACACTCATTTTCCCCAAACTGTTATGTAACGACTCATAACCATCAAGTCATTACGACTCACGCCACGATATGCTTGGTATGATAATACAGGTATACTTCTAATATCTACATGCATATAAATACGATTGTGATTTTTAAAATATTCTCAACTCTCGCAGCAACACCGTTTACTGTGATTCATGAAATAAGGAGTATAATAATATGTTAAGATGTATTAATTCCCACCCCTTTGTTGACCACTAGAAATTAATAATGCATTAGGCGAAGGAAAGTCCGTACAAGTTCTAAAGTATAAGAATATTCAATATTTTTGATGCAGTGGCATCGGATGCATGTATTAACAGTTTACGGACTTTCACTGCGAATTAATTGTGGATAATACACGCTAGTTAACTTTGTTAATAGTTGGCAAACTGCTCGTAAACAAAAGCAAGAAATAATATATAGGACATAACGACGAAGTACGTGCACCATGTTTTGATTGAATTTAAGCAAGACAAAGGCGATCAAATTATTAAGATACAGCGGTCGAATATGCTGTAGTTGTACGCTGCGTGTTTTGTGTTGTAAACTTACTTCAATAATTATTTTTTGCTCAAATTGACGTTATATACCTAAATAATGTTTACCGATAAAGAAGTTCTTAATCGCGGCGCCTATCCGTAAGTAAGCCGCACGCCTCATATTCGCAGATGTGTGCTACAGGGCCGTGCATAGACCAGCACGGTAGATGATACTTGTACTAATATCCCGAGTGTAGATATTCAACATGCACTAGACGAGTAAGACATAGTGCCATTTTCGCATAAAGCCGTAGATACTCTAGAATGACTTACCGTCAAGGGAAGCATGTACTTTTGCAACAGCAAGTTGGGTTCATACGAGGTCAACTACAAATTGCGCTTTATACAGCACAAGGAACATACACAGTTGATGCAGATCATGCAGATAAGAAGGGAAAAGTATTATAAAGTTCTCTCTCAATCTAGTTATTAAAAAAGAACAAGCTCAGTACCTAGTTTCACTTCGAATAAGGGGTGGTAGCGTAATGGCTAAGGGTCGGATCTGCGATCAAATAGTTGAGGGTTCGCACCCCACCCAAGTACACTACCGACGCGACGTGAACCCACTCCTAAAACAAGAACTTTGCGTAGCCCACGTTACTAATATTTAATAAAAAACTTAAACAAAGGGCAGTTTCCAAAAACTTTCTGAATTATGTCAGTGAGGTTAGTAGTATTATTGATATTTGCGCCATACAATATGTACTCTGAACCATCCTTGGACGAAGTCCCTTCAGAAAATTGCAAGTTTAAATAAATTAATAAATCCACCTGCACAAATGAAATGAAACTTCATTTCACATAAATAGAGTTCATTAGGTCTCTGGTGTTTAAAATATAGTCCTTCTATTTAGCCTGCTAGTGGCATGTGAAAGTTGTGTAGTAGTAATTACATTTAAAAAACAATGCTCATAAATGTATGAAATCCTGTACTGAGTTCATCAAAACCAAACTTGGTTTTTCATGGGCGACATTTAAAATATACTAACACGCCCAACTGCTTTTTCCAAATAAAACCCGGGTTTTTTCACAATTTAATATAATCGAGAATAACCTAAACTACCATTTTCATTAATCTAAAAACGTCTTTGATAAAAACTACCTGTGTGTGTGTATATTGCACGTAACCTCAGATCATATAAACAAGGGAGATTTGCCTTTTAGATCGAAATGTATGAAAACCGCTGTCTCCAAATTGTCCCTTCTACTAGCTTACAACTACATATGCAGTTCAACATAACCAATAGATGCGTAGACACACACGCACTTAAGTGTATACGATATCAACAAGTCAATGACTACTAGACAATCGAATACAGACCTTAGTGTGTAAGAAATAGCCTTTTTTAGAGTTACCGCCCACAATGATTGATATCTATGTGTGTGTAAGACACACATAGATATCAATCATTATCGTTGGGCGCGGCTAGTATTACATATACGTTGGTGATTTCAATTATGAAAATAAAGTGAAAAGTTATCGGTATTTAGTGTAAAGAAAATGTTTTAGATAAATAGGCGCTATTTCGGTTTAGGGAAACCTACTAGTAAGCAAATTATTTAAATGGCCAGTAAAGTGCAAATTCTATAATATACTAAAATAAAAATAACACTTAATACTATAAACAAATCTGCATAATTGACACTATACATTTATATTAATGTATTTTAAAGTTCATTGGATAAAAATAAGCTAATATGTGTACTTGACTCAACTTACAGGAATTATAAAAAATCGTACTTGTCTTTTTAACTCGTGTCTTATAAACATAGCACAATTAGATGTGTCGTTATCTTTACATCACAGAGCTATTTACCATCATTTTGAACATTAGATTATTGGCAGTTGAAAGTTGAAATTTAGCGTCCAGCTGGGTAATTGTGTGTTTACATGGGAGAAACAGAAAACAGTAAATTGACGATTTGAAATATTTTGAACGCAATCGATTTTTATGAATACCTAGCGCCTTTCGAAATTATAATAGCAAAGAAAAAAAAACGTTATCTTTCGCAAGAGAATAGGTTAAATGAGTGGAGTGGGAGAGCCTTGCATCGGCACGTATGGGACGGCTCGACCGGAGTGATACCACGGCCGCACAGAAAACTGGTAGTAATTGCTTTACGCTCAGTGAGTGAGGGTACCGGAGGCCCTAACCCTCCCCCCCCCCTCTCCCACCCTTTCCCTACTCCCACCTTAAAGGCCGGCAACGCACTTGTGACTCTTGTGTTGCAGATGCCCATGGGCGGCGGTAGTCATTTACCATCAGGTTTGCCCCCTATATCATAAAAAAAAAGATGAAAGGTCGCTTTTATCCTTTTTTATACCGTTGTGTTACAAAACAAACACTTCATACACAATCTGGTTACTTATATTTGAAAATTGTTAAAGTTTGTGATTTGCAAGAGCCTAAATTCGATTCATGTTGCTGTCTATAAATTTTTAATAGACACTTTAAAAATGTACTATAACTAATGAACAAAATTAATAAAGGAGAATTCACCTACGGTTTATTCAATTACAATTAATTAACCTAAGGTTGATTGAAGTAACGGACGATGAATCGTCACCGTCAACCGTCAGCAGGTGAACCTACTGTTGATTTATCTGTGGTCAATATTTGTAGCCGCAATGGCTAGGTATAGGTTAGGTTAGAACTGAGACTATAACGCCATAACCGAATTCTATTGTTAAATCACAATTTTTTGTCAAACATTAGTGACTCCTCCGTAATACGTTGCAGAATAAAACAGTCGAATGTGAATATAAAAGAGAAATATGTGTGGCTTCAAAACCATATGTATAATAAGTAAACTACCCACCACTTTAGAAATCAATCCAGCGCGGAGTATTAATAAACTACAGGCGATTCGTCCATTAGGTGTTTCATAGATAGATCTTAAAAAACCATTACATTAATCGTTGGTTAGTGCGATAAATAGTTTAATCAAAATAAAGTAAGTAAAACAGTACTTAAGGCGACCAATATGCGTTATGAACATATGTGAATAAACCGTAGTTGTTTCGAAAATAGTTAGAATACGTTTAGATATTATAATATGTAACCAAAAATTTCAAGATTATCTACAGAACTTGGCACCCATTTCGATCTCAATTCTTTTGTCGGCGAAGTCGATAACTAAGTATATTCTTAACATTGAACTTGGCTCCCATTTTCACATTTATGTTTTTGATGGGATTAGAGCTTATACCATGTTGGGTACCTATCTTCAGTAAATCTTTCTACATTATTAGATTCGACATTGAAACTTTCATATTCTTCTCTGATATTCTACAGAATAACACGTAGCGAGCACAAACAAAACTTAGCTATCAACAGGATTACTACAAATGATATTGCTTACTTCAGCGAGTGTTCAGCGCATGTAATATAAAAGTAAAGCAAGTAGAAAGATATGTTTTTTCAATTTTCTAACATCATACACTTATATACTACGAGTAGGTACGCTATTGTAGTCTTAACTTGAATAAAGCAAGATAAAGAATAATAAAACACACAGTGAAAGTACACAGTTAGGACTGAAATCAGATGAATCTGTTGATAGTCAAGTATTGCTTGTAAAGAATTGAATAAATGATTATAACTCTCAGTTCTCCACAACTCCAGTTTTATGTGTGGGTTGGAGTACAATCCGAATCTTCTAACATGAACTCTCCAAATGGTGAGTGGAAAAAATATTTTAAAATCAATTTTAGCAATTAGATATGCAACTAAAAAGAAAATAAATATTTTTAATTTATTGTAAGTTAAATACACTAGCTAATTACGTAGTAACGCTATAGGGGACGTAGGCGCTACATACCTAAACAAGCTGACAAATACATCGTTATGTATAGATAGTTTTTTAACATTTTAATATGCTCTTTTACTCTTAAGGCTTTTATCTAACTGTAATGACGTCGCCAACCTCAAGAGATTTTAAAGAAATTTAAAAACCAAAAGCACTAAATACGAACGAAGCAAAGTTAATTAAAGCCTTTCTAATATTAAACAAACAGTTACGTGTCGTGTTATTAACCCTAACTAATGTTGTAAAGCGAAAGTGTGTTTGTATGTTTCTTTGTTTTGCTTTCGCGCCGTAACTACTTAATCGATCAACATGAAATTTTGCATAAACGTTGGTATGTGTACCGAGAAAACATAGGGTACCTTTCATCTAGTAAAAAGTATTGTTCCAGAAACATACTCGGATTGAATGACAAAATCTGCATTAACGCGAGCGAACCTAGGGTAAGGGATACCGCAAGTCTCGGAAAGGGAACAGGGACTGAGACTGCAGTAGCTCGCAGAGACCAGTGTCGTGTACCCGAATGTCCTGTATTTCCTGTGACTGTAGAGGCCTCTAGGACAACAACACGTCCTTCAGTAACTAAAAAAATATACATTTATCTTTTATGATACGACAGATAGATCAAATAAGAATTTCGATAGGTGTGACGGGGAAACTGTCTACGTAGTGGAATATAATAATCTGTATAAGAGCTGATTTTTTCACTTAGTAATCTTATGTGCATTTTAATGTTATAGGTTTTCATATAAGTAACAATATAGGGTTGGCAATGCGAGGGACGGGGGCTAATAGTGCCGCACAGTTAGAGCATTTCCGTGTCCGGAGTGAAAAATGGTGGCAATGGCGTGACGTCACGTGGTACCGCCTCGTCCTTATGTAACTATTTTGTACTGTGTTATGTTTAAAGGTTTTGAAAAATATTACACCACGCTTACATTTATCAAAAGATGTTTGCAACAGGGAATTAACAAATCCAATAAACAGGGTTTTTATTTTTTTAATGAAAAACCCTGTTGCACTAGACCTTTGAAATGTAATTAAACAACTTCTGTACGTTATTCATTAAGCGACAGATTGTGGACTTTGCAGGACGGCCCTGAATGTCATAAATTAGAAGCAATGCCGGAATGTTAGGCGAACAAAGCACTGATTATGATAATGAATTTTAACACTTTCAACGTTGTTGAAGCGTGTGAATGGTGAAATGTCTGAAAGATTAAACTAAATAATATATAATAATAACTTGACACACAGGTAAGTAGGTAGTTAGGTCCTTTATACATTTGGGCCAACAAGGTTTGAGGATTGCGAGTAGGGATTGCAGTATCGGGGCTAAGGAGAAATACAAAATTCCCGGTACTAGACTTAAACCAGTACCGGGAGTCCCGGGAAAAAGCGGGAAATTCGGTACCCGACACAAAAATTTAATGGTTATTTCCGTAAATGAAAACGATAGGCTAATTTGTACTTGTTTTAATCAAATTTTAATTGTTTACAAAAATGTAAACACTTATAAACAAAATAATTATTAATCTTCTGAAAAAGCTAGCTAAATTTTTTTAAGAACAAATAATTACGGTGTCAAGTCTCTGGCTTTGTACTTGCTTAAATAAATAAGAAACGTTTAAAATAATGTAATAAACCTTTAACAAAACACTTTTTATTCTTCCAAGTAAACAAACTTTTAAGAAATAATTTAAGGTACCAGGTTTCTATAATAAGTTTTCAATTAAACTTAAAAAAAAAAACAACCTTAAACCACTACTTAATAATACTTGTATGTATGTAATGTAATATCACTTAAAGAAAGAAAGAAAGAAAATAAATATTCCTAGACACTTAAGACTTAATTATAGTAATAAAAACTTACATCTTAAAACCAGAAACGCGTTTAAAACATGTGTACCTCACGTGGCATTATTGTTTTTTTTTTTTCGTGTTTTTAACCCCCACGGGCCGTCACCTCACCGTGTCAACGGCAAGGTGGTATGTCGGACTCGAACCGACTAAAACCACACGGTGTTCCGTCACGGGTCAGGTGTGCCCTAGATAGGAAATCCTTGTGAGCTCAACAGCTTCAATAACAGGCGACCCCACAGTTTGGTGCAGGAGCCTTGCCCCCTCCGATCTAGAAAGGTGCACGTGGAACACGTCCAGACGCCGTCTCGGGCCTGCTTCTGCTAGGGCGACGGGTAACTCAGCCCAGCACCCTCAGGCAAGCACTCATGGAGGTCGGAGATCATTCTGCACTCTTCGGCGCGTGGTGCGTCTTCTGCGAGACGAGTGAGAAGTGGTTCTCTTAAGTTCCCTTTCCGCACACATGGCTTCCTCGCAGAATGAGGCAGCGGAATCCCATGCTCTCTCGCACTAGACCATGGCTATATATATGGGTTTCCAGCGAGATGCTACCCATCGCTTTAGTCAAAGAGTGCTTTTGTGACAGTCTTGCAGCATCAAAAATCGGCTTAACCTATTGACAACGCTGGTCTGCTTGAACATACAAAACTAATTGATACTTCTTCCTAAAGTCGTACCAACAACCAAACGTATTTTTTATAAAATTCTTTGTTATTTTTCTTTTTTATTTTTAAAAATGTAAATTAAGCGCCGTATTAACATTGAACAATGAAATACCTTTAATATTTTTCCCTAGAGGCTAAGTATAGCTTTAAAAAAGGCATGAAAACGAAAATTCAACTTTATTTTTTATACACAACACATGATTTATGATTTGATATTACTGTTACTCATAGAGTCTCAAGACAAGCTCACTCTCATATCAAAAGTCTTGGTTGAGTTCCGTTGATTAAACTTACTTGAGAACATTCACAGTGTCCCTTTCGCATGCGGCTCAATTTTATGTAAATGTCTCTTTCATTAAGGTTCAGTAGGTACACAAAGAGAAAAAAAAAATAACGCCAAACCCCTAAATGGTCTTATTTAAGTAAATCTCTCAAAAAAACCTTTTCAGTCTTAAAGATAATTCAAACTGTGCAAAAATCCGGGCACGCCAGTGATAAATTATAATTAAAATTTTCGTTGATAATAAGCATCATGTAATCCGATGGGAGATACGAATGACGGATGACCACTGCCGGTGACCGCCGGCCGCAGCCTTCGACCCGGCGAAGCACAGCTTGCCTCCGCGCCGACGGTGACCTCTAATTATAATAATGATAAAAGATTAGAGAGGCCGACGCGGCCACATTTGTCACGATTCTAATTAACAATGAGATTAATAACCTCATTTGGCTGTGAGGGATTCGGCAGGAAATTGTGCCCAACGCGGGACAGGCGCTTGTTACCCTGATAATATCTTAAAACTGAATGATGATGCACGTCCATTAGAAAATGGTTTTTTCTTGTACGTTGTTAATAAACTGTTGCGTTGACAGACGGGCGTTTACGGGCGTGTAGTGATGCCCTGACGGATAGTGTAATGTTGTCGTCCCAACACACACAATGTTTGTTTGCTTTGGACACTGGCATTTACTTATTAACTGATCAAAATTTAACAACACGTTAGTGTACAATATGTTAATCAACATGTTAATGTTGATTAACATATTAGTTTCGTGGGCTCAACAAAGTTTTATTCGTTCTCTATACAGGGCATTGAACATCAACTTACTACAATACATATAAGAACATGCAAAACTCCTCGAACAGGAATGTAACCCCTTTCAAGTCTAAATTATTCAAAGGATATTGAAAGGTCAAGTTACTGTAAGTGTAGGTAGACAAACTGGGACCCTAAGTTCACTAACGGCTTTCAGGTTCAGGCTGAAGATTAAACATTCATACGTTAATTTTATTATGATGTGCAGGTAATTGATATATTTTACTCCGAACGAAATCATGAGAGGACGATAAAATGAATGAATGGCCAGAGAAGCTATGATTTTCATATGAATATGTAAAAAGTACAAAACAAAGCAAAGTAGCAATAGTACAAAGTCCTACTAATTGCGCTTCCTTAAGTTTTCAAAGGCGCGGTTAATTGTTATGCAAAAACTAGAAGATTTTCGGTCGATATATGGTATTCTGAAGCGAGATATCAGTGTCAAATTCAGTTAAAGCTTGACTATGACTAACAAAGCCGACTATGACTAACCAAAAAGGACTTCTGTCGGCCTGAAATTAAACGGACATCCCCAAATTACAGATGTGACTACAACCTTAAAAAATAAATATAGTATGTTTATAACTCGATCTCTTTTTCAAGTAAAGAGAAACAGTGGATGTCAATACTACAAATGAATACTAGTTTACTTAGTGATAAACATACCAATAATTTATTGAAGTAATCAAGTAATAAACAAAAATGGAACCGACGCTGCAATGGCAAATTACTTTATGTCATTTACACTGTTCTTTTCTTAGTATGTTAATGCTCCCACTAAACGATGCCATAGTGCATTTAATTCTATATAAAAACACAAGTTATCTTTTGCAGCACCTTACTCTTTCGTTCGTTTATTGCTCGTGGTCCACCTGGGTGGACCACGGGTAATTTTTGTTTGTAAAAATAATACTGTAACTTTAGTGAAACGGAGAAGAGAAGTTCGTCAGTTTACCTGGCTCTTCTAACAGGCTTAGCATTATACGTAGACAGGCAATAGATGTATGTCATTCTCACTTTCATAAGTGTTGTTTTAAACCACCGTTAGGTATAAGCTCTTTTATATCAATAAAATATATCCTACGCAGTGCTTGTTATGTCTGTGAATGACAAGTGCCAAATTGACGGTTGTTGCGTCCATGTTACACTACACGACGCGTTTACAGGTACGTACATTACCATTGATTGGACGTATTACGTCTTGTTTAGTAAGTGATTAAATATGTGCATGTGACGCAAGATCTGTTTCAAAGAGTTTGCGGCAAAACATGCTCTAACGGTTGGTAGCAATAACAAAATTTACTGAATTGTAGTAATTATTTTCATTATAGAGTTTATAAATCAGTTGGGAATAAAGGTATTTAAATTTAGTGTCGTTAGTAAATATAATATCATAGCTCCATCACATGTTTATATTAACCCTGATATCGTATAAGACAATTTGGAAATCTGAAATCGCGGAAAAATGAAAATTATTTTAAATCGTGGTCATTGGAGATTCACAAAATATTTAAGTAATACTCTAATTAATAAAATAAAACGTATTTTGTACAAGAAACACTGACGTATAGCATAAAGTGTTAGACCTGCGATCAAAACATTAAGGTTCCGAATCCAAAGGTCCGACATCAACCATTTGAAGCCACTCCTAATACAAGAAGAGTAAGTATATTAGAAATGTTTACATTTCCATTAGTAGTAATTTTTTGTAAATGTTCAACATAAAATTTTTGTGCGAAATTTCAAGTTGTAATTCTTCAAATATCATTGGATTTGATTTGTGTTCTATGAGTGAAATGAGGTTTCATAACATTATGTTATTTTTACATAATATGTTGTATGAAGGATTTTTGTAAGGGTATTCGTTCATGACCTTACAAATAGCTTTAATATTTCTAATTCGTTAAATTTTACAAAATCTTTCAGTTTCGGATGCCATGTTGATGATGTTATATACTTGTTGATAAGTACTGCATGTAAGGCTGGCTCAGTAAGTGGTTGTTGCTGTGTCATAGACCCACATTAAGCAAACACGCGCGACACGCGAACGCACTCTCTCCCCCGCGCGCTTCAACAACATCCAGTTACGAGAATGTACTACGTCTACGTAGTAGGTGCTAAGAACGTAATTGATTCTAACAATGTGTTCAGGCAGTTCCGATGCTAGGGTGGAATCCTGAAATAAATGTAAGTAATAAAAAAACATGAACAAAATTTGTATAGAAGCAGTCACTTTAAATTGAGAAACTTCTGAAACATTTGATAACACTTATATTAAAATAATCCTAAGATTTGGTCACTACGACAGTAATTAAGCATTTTTTTTACACTACTTCTTAATGACAAATCTCACAGTCTAAAAGGTTTCATCGTAATTTTAATGTACTTTTGCGCGCTACAGTACTTGTAGTTGCGTAAGAATGTTTTTTTAGCCACAGAACCAAATAATATAGCGTTGGTCATTGGTTATCACAAACAATGTGAGGCGTCGTCGTGCGACTTTGGTACTTTGACGAAAAAGCGAGTAGAGTGATGAATATAGACAGAAAGAAAGAAAAACATTTATTCTGACATTCACAGGACTGCACACAATTAATACAATAAAAATAAAAATAAATAAAACTATAACTACTGTGCATTGCCAGAAAAGGCACCTATCTCAACATATTGCTACAGCCTGAGAGACTATGATGAAAGTATTATTATAGGGCCCGCGCCCGGTCACATCTCGTGTGAGCAGTGTAGCGAAGTGTTTACAGAGGTGTGCGTAAGTACAATACAGGCACTATTATAAAAAATGAAAAGAAAAAAAAATATATAAAAATAACATATGTATGTACATATATATACACATACATACATATACACATATACATACCCACATATACATATAAATACAACTTCAAAATATTTAGGAAGATGAGGAATGTATACATATTTTTAGCACATTTCAATTATGTTTTAGTTGTTGCTAAATAAATAAATAAATTTTAGGTCGACCGATTTGCGATTTGAATATCTAGACTATTTACTATTTCTCATAGCGTAGGACACCGGTGCACACATAACATTTGCACCATTATTGGTAAAAAATATAAATGTTTATATTTTTCCAAACACATTTGTTCATGATATTGCGTAGCCATATTTTCACGGTACAACTCTCACACTGTGCGACTAGCGGACTATATGCGAAAAAACACTGTTTGCCAGAAAACCGCTCTGTTTGTTTTTATTTATGTAAATATTACTGATATGTACCGACATACCGATAGTACGAGACATGCCTTTTAAGTTTTGTCGTTTGTGAAAACACAACTAGAACCTTATAGTACTTTTTGTTGTTTATTAAAGTATTCACCACGTAGTTTAATATACTTTTCCATTCGCTCGAACCAGTTATTAAAACATTTATTCCACTCCAAAGTAGGCGTGTTCAATATGGCTGACTGGAAAGCGTCGACTTCTTCTTCACCGGACTGAAACCTTTGACCCCGAAATTTTTTCTTAATTTTAGGAAATGTAAAGAAATCGTTAGGTACCAAGAATTTCTACGTTTTCCTGCTTCAAATATTGAATCGTCTGACGAGCGCTGTGTAAGCTTGCGTTGTTATGGTGTAGGATGATGCGTCGCTTTGGGTTAGATTTTCGATGTTCGGCGATGACTTGTGTTAAACAAACTGCGGTATACCATTCTCCATTAACCGTTCTACGATCTTCAACTGCAATCATCGCAACATGATCATTTTTTGCAAAGAACGTGGCCAAAATCTTCTTTGAAGTGCTTCGTGAGCGAACAACTTTAGGCGGCTTTGGCTCATCTTGGAAGACCCAGATTGTAGACTGTTGTTTAGAATCAGGATTGTAGGCATAGATCCAAGACTCGTTACCACTGATAATGTCGTAGACGTGATTTGACTCTCTTCGGTTAAACCTTTGAAGAGTTTTCTTACACCATCTGACGCGGACCGCCTTTTGATCGTCGGAAAGCAAATGCGGTATTCAACGGCTTACAAGTTTTCTTACACCAAGCGAAGATCTTTTGAATGGTTATCCCCGAGATGCCCAATAACGCATCTATCTCTCGATATGTCACATGACGATCTTCGAGAATTAATTGTATCACAGCAATGGTGTTACCTTCAGTAAAGGCAGATTTTGGACGTCCTTCACGTAATTTGTTACTAAAACTGGTATGGTATACTCGCTGGATCTAAATACTAGCGTTCGACAGTCCGCAGACATGGGGTTTCATCATGATGAATCTGTGTTCCATGGAACACAGATGTTAGCTCTTAGAAACACTGAAGCCGTGTTAGGCCTCTCCGAAAATTGTAAAAAATTATTGCACGTACATTTTCTTTAGAAAGGTGCACTTTTGTGCGTGACCGATTACAGATTCGAAACAACGCTGTGACTAAACATCCTAATACTTTCAATTATTTTAAGATTCCAAATTGAAACAAATTAGAATATTGAAAACTTCAAACTTCAAACTGTTTATTGGAAATTGAACAGTTCCAAATTCAAAATTAGCGGTTAATATGTAAAAGACAGAATTTAAAAGGCATGCCTGGTATTTGCATAAATACACCGTTTAAATAAATCACAAATTTGATATTATTAACATAAGAAAAATACGTATCTACAATCTCTTGGAAGGTTGTCCTCATTATAGTAAAAGTTATAGAACAAGTTGTATTACAAAATATTAAGAGCGTAGAGAATAACCGTTCATTGGTACGTGCAAGGGCTTCTATACAATTTGAATTCAAATATCATTTTCCTTTATGTTTATATATTGGAATTGTGGCATATTTAAGGTTAAGTATTGTATAAGTCAACTAAAGTAATCAAAAGTAAAAGTCGAAAGAGAATATAAAACCGTCAGTTTATTTACCGCCTTTATCCTACGAAGACTGTGGTAATACTGCATTACAAAAATTGCACAATTTATTTATAGATAGTGCTACTAGTTTCAAAGTTTTGACTATATTCATTGTTTTCGCATCACGTGCTCTGTCTATTTCACCAGGATTTTTATGTTGGTCTGTCAGTATTTTAAATTGTTTATAATTTTTTTTTCTTAAAAGCATTTTTCAATTTAAGTATTGATCCTCTTCATATATGTTTCGATTTGACACAATAATTATAATCTGTCTAGCAACTGAGTTGTAAGGGAAACCTTTGTAAAAATCTAGAGTTTCATGAAACAGATAAAAATGATAGAATTTATTTTTACTTGTACCTACTATTGCGTTTTTGACAATAAAACATTGCATCATGTAAAGCGGTATGAGCAGCCTGGACATCTTTAGATTAACGTGATGATAGATGTGATTTTTTAACACGCCGTCCGTTGCACCTCTTTTAAAAGACTTATTATCGTACTGCATGCATCTCGCCGGATAAATGCAGTTTGATTATAAGTCTCATGTCAGGATTTGTAGACGAGAAATAGAAAGATAATCTTATATGTTTTGAACACCGTTATGTTAGGTCTGTTAGGTTTGCGGGTGATCCAGTCGATGCGGCTTACCGGACGGTTGTATTAACTGAGCGACGTCCCTCTGACCTATGACCGAGCTGTGTGCCCAATTAGTGCAGATAATCTGTCCGTTCAGGTCACGTCAGGCGAGTTGTTCTTATATTCTACACACATACCTACACACACTGGAATTGTTAGGTAAGAATAGATCTCTAATAAGCTTCGTAAATATAGCATGTGTATATTTAGGTGCATGTTCTGTCATCTACATATAAGCAAATAAATAATAGTGTTTTTATACATTGCACTAATATTGTATAACTATCTGGTGATATAAAAGAGTGGCCGTGAGTTCGTTTGCCCGATTTCTTCTCACAAGATTTAACTATTTGCAAGACGGTATTATTGGTAATAATAATTTAACGTACACATTGTTATCATATTAAGTTAAAATAAACGACGACTTGAAACAGTTTTTAAAGAATTTTACTAACCACTAAAAACTAAAACAGGATTATTGTTTAAGTAAAATTTTTAGATTAAATTGAATTGGACCTTTAACTACTAGTAGACCGTTAAATAGTACTCTATTGAATAGAATAAAAAACCCATCAATCACAATCAGATTATATATACCAAAGATGACAATAAAGATATATCCTCAGAGATTTGACTTTCTTAATAAAGATCTGCTTACAAGTGGTAGTGGTTGGTGTGGCAGGTATCTCCAAATCGCGACACGTCTATCGCTTCTATGCGCGTGTTCACGATTTGGGTGCGCTTTTTATCCTAATGATCGCCCTCTACTTTTATTCCAATGGCAGTGTATAAGTACTACAGCTTCCTAGGCCAAGTCTATTTTATTTATGTATGGTTTTGGGTGTTGAATACTTTTGTGATGAGTCCTGAATAAGAAAGATGTACCTTTAACGTGCGCTAGTTAATTATGTGCATCATGCGGTTAATGTTATAATGATCGGCTGCTGGCAACACCAAACATACATACATGTGAGTAAAACCGTACATCCAAAATATATA
The DNA here is from genome assembly GCA_963859945.1 of Euplagia quadripunctaria. NCBI lineage: Eukaryota > Metazoa > Arthropoda > Insecta > Lepidoptera > Erebidae > Euplagia > Euplagia quadripunctaria. The sequence continues at coordinate 189,753 of OY982561.1, forward strand.
GTCGAAAAAACTATTCACATTTCTACCGTTGTATTGATTATTATGTTGTATTGATTAAACAAAGCAATGCTTGAACTATGGGTTCTAAAAAACTCATAAACATAGGTACTTAAATATTTTTTTTTTGTAAATGTAAATAAATGCATATCAAACATAGAAATACCCAGACCAATGTCTATTTACAGACATAATTATTCATGCATACAAATATTTGCACTGATCGGGTATCGAACCCGCGAACCGTGCGTTGCACTCGAGCGCTCTCCCGCCGCGCCACACACATCGTCAAAGCTGTAACAAAGATTGCAGTGAGTAAATATCATACACTGTACAAGTTCTCTTACCCTTATTAACCCTTCAGAATACACATAAAGAAGGCTTCTGCGTGTACCTTGACAAACTCGTGATCTAATTAAAGAGCCACTCGCCTAGAAGACGCTGCAAGTGACACGTTTATAGTATTTTTATAGAGGTGTACTAAAGAATAGCAGTTAGTAAGTAAGTGATAGTTACAAAGTTAGTAGTCGTACTGTTCGGCCGCAGTACGACTACAACGCTATCAACCACCGGCAGCGTGTGAGGAACCTGACTATGGACAACACCTTGTTCATAACACCGACTAGTTGGTCGAGTTGAGGTTTTATTCAACTTAATATATTCTATAATGCTCATTAAGTGGACTGTAATGTTGTTTTTGAGTACAATAAAGATCTTTAAACCTATCTTTGCCCTTGCTGTAACCCTTTTATTCATTTTGGGATTGGCAAACAAGCAAACTGTGTTATTGATCATTTCGGAATCTCATAAACTAGTGTTTCGTAAAATAATTGTGAGCTACAAGCATTATTTTGTACATTTTAAACGAAAACCCTTTCTTTCGAAACATTGGAAGCTCTAAGACGTTGAATACGCTACGATTTTTTTTTGTCGCAAATGCTCAAGTGGATTCTTTAAAAGAGGCATTTAACAATTGATGCAGTTTGCTAAATTAGTGATAAAAGCATGTTGGATACAAAAGCAATAGGCAATAAAATAATAAACTTTATAACATGTTAAACCATATTCAAAATAACATATAAGTAGCGTTTCTATAATAGGTGGTTCTTCACTTTGTTTACTGACTTTATTTCTACGTAATAATTTACCGCTGGGCGAGTTTGGCTTTCAATTGAAATTATAACTCATTTGAGTCCCTTAGTTACCGTTAAACTCGTTAGCGTACAATTCCAGAATTTAAAAGCCTATGGTAATAAAATGAAAATAAAATAATTATATTATTATTCGAAATAATTATTTTACAGTGGTTTTGGAAATCATTTGTACAATGAAATAGTACATTTTGAAACAATACTTTAAAATTGGATCCATTCATGTGTACTTATAGCTTTTATTAAATTCATATAATATGTTATTAATTAAATAGTTCGTTATTTATGGATGGCCAAGAGTCTTTTCAAATTACTTTTAGTTGCCATAGAGTTTTACTAAAGCACGCTGATCAAGAAAATGATTTCAATTAGGATATCGCTGCTAGTGGTATAGTGTAAAGTACCTGGGAGACCGAGCTTCGCTCGGTAGCTTTTTGTAATTTTTTTTTGTAAAATTGTTTTTTTACAGGAAATACAAGTAAGCAGTTGAACTTAAAATGCAAAACTGTATCTCTATACAAAATTTCATCAAAATCGTTAGAGCTGTTTCCGAGATACCCGAAATATAAATACATCCATAAATAAATACATAATACATACAAGAATTGCTCGTTTAAAGTAGTAAGATTTGAAAGAATCAAGTGTGTCAAATAAATTTCTCTTCATCTGCCACGGCAAGCTTCAAGCAAGTGATGTGCCGGATATCCGTATCCGTATCCGCGGATATCCGAGGAAGAAAAAAGATCTGTATCCGTATCCATATCCATTACTTTTCGGCGGATCTTTAACGGATCTTTTACGTTATTATATTTCATACGTTTATAAAATTCATAATCTATTTTCTTAAAATTAAATATTAAATATCTGATGTAGTGAGTTACTAATATTATTGTCAGTTGTAAGGTACTATTTGACTATCTTTATAACGAGATCAAACTCTAAATCTTTGTGATAGGTGTATTAAAGTAATAATAAAAAAACACGAGCAGTGCAACTGCAAGTTGCAAGTGTTATAGCCCTCAACGGTAACTAGTGTGTCAAAGTCACGCCTATCGTCATCAAAAAAAACTTGAGGTTCGTATCCGTATCCTTATTTGCGGATCTAGACACTAATAATCCGTATTCGTATCCGTATCAGCGAATATACATTTTTAACGATCCGGCACATCACTAGTACCTACCTACACTTTTTTTGTTACAAACTCGTACGAGGGAGAGAAACAGAAATTGCTTGCCCTTGTCCCAAACCTACAAATCGTGTTCCATGCTTTAGTTGTACCACATTGAAAACTCAAAGTGATTTTTTAATGCATGTAATTAATGTTAATTTAACTAGAATATTTTTCTTTTGTTGTAAGTTGTTGTAATGTTGTAAAACAGTGTATGGTGTGGAGCTTTAATGCTAAGCTTGTACAAACTGATGGATGTATGCACTTTTTCCGCAGAACAAATTTATAACGAGGATAATGTTCGTTCGTCGGTCATGCCGGGCGCCTAGTGCAGTGAGTACCGGCGGAGAGCGCGGGGAGCGTCTCCTCAGCGTGCAGAGCCGTGATAGTGGCAGGACATCAATTGCACGTCGTTGAACATGACTACGATTTATAATAAAAATGTCAGTTTTATTAAGCTACGGAAGTGTAAGTTACTTAACCTAATATTTTTAGTTGTAACAATTGATTGTGTTGATATAATGTACATAGGAAGGTATTATTATCGGATGTCCATTTAGCAGCTTTGACGTAGGTAGTCTAACCAACTGCAAGACTTATAATTTAGAAACTGGTTTCATAACTTGTATACTTAATTTTAACATAAGCTTAATATTATATTCTTGCATATTATCTTTATCTTCTTTTTATTTATAAAATATTTTTTTAAGTACAGACTGTGAATGTAAAGACTTACTTAAATATTGATTAAAATATTGGACCGCACTGAGTAATGGGTATATAGGTTATGTTTGACGCAGACATTGCTGGTGTGCAAGTAATGTACCGGCAAGTGATAGTATAACTAATAAGACTTTGTAACAAACCTTAGATAGGTTACCATTTCACCTCTGAACAACGTGTAACCGATTTAACCATGAAGCAATCAAATGTATGTAAATGATAGCAGTTGTCTGAATTAGATTAGTCTTACTTATTAAGAAACATTGTATTTGAGAATTTTGAGCAAAAGTGCAACAATGTGTTGTTTTATAGAAGCGGAGGACACAAGTTAATTTCGGTAGCACCTGTTAACTTGTTGCGAAGATTTAAAACAATATATTATAGCTACGATTTTATGTAAAACCTTGTGTAAATTAGGACATAACTGCGGTAATATTTACGATGGTACGATGTATTTTTTTTACCCAACGCTTTGATCGAATTGCACCGATCGTTTTCCCAGGTGGACTGATGACTGTTGATCTAATTCTTTAACTGGATTTTTACTAAGAGGAGTGTAAGTGTATCCACATTAAAGCGATGGCCAACATCGGTGGACTGTAACACAGGTATAATCTTATTCTACTTATATCTATAGATTATAAATAAACGAGTTACAATCCAAGCAAGACAAGTCATACGATATTTCCATTAATAGAAGAAACATTCTTACCAAACATCGGTAGCTCCCGTTCATGTCAGGAACAGTGCATGTGGTGTACAGATTAGTTTAAAATTCGTTATGCGGCTATTGAAATTCCACTCGAAATTCCCTTTTTTAAACTTAGCAACATACACACTTTCAGCTATTTCATTTAATATGTATGTATGTCTCCGTAGACGGTAGACCGCATACCTAATATGGGTTACATATAAGCCAAAAGACCCGGCTTGCATGAAAAATATTACACTTGCCTTACTTCAGAACACCCAACATGGTTTTTCTCCATTCACCTCGTAAAAACAACTTTAAAATGTAACTGTACTAACAACGCATTGATCCCTTAAGAATTTCATTTTAAACACAATTATGAGGATAACCGCCATCACTGCGAAAATATCCTTCCGCCTTTGATTTAAACTTACTAAAGAAACTCAGTAGGGCACATTCTCACTTGCAATTTGTAACTAAATACTCGGAACAAACAAAATTACATGGGTAGTCGTCTGAGAGACTGGTGTGAGTTCCTGCCGTATTTACTTTTACTTATGTCAAGTACGATATGTATGGAGTTTAATGAGTAATGATAATTCATGGTAATCCTTTAATGCCTTACAAATAGTTGTTTAAATTAAGGCAAGTAAATAAACTCATATCCCATAGTACATAACATGTTAAAATTGCAACGAAAATTTTCTACCGCACAAAAGTTGTGAGACATATTGTAAACCGAAGTCGATTATTTGACTTGGCAATAGCATACGCCAATAGAATCGACATACAACGAAATCCATTCAATAAAAGCGCTCACAGCTCTTTATTTGTGTTTGTGTATGCCCAAATTTGGTTCAATAGCGCTAAGTTCGTTGAGGACTTTTACAAAAAGTAGATTATTCTTTAGTGATTATGTAGCGGTGCGATGGCCAAGTTATTCCATTTATTAAAGAAAGAGAGCCTAATGTCGACACGGTCCCTCTAAGATGTTGCTAGTTAACAAATTAGCTCACAATTAGATCTCACAATTTTTTGCGGTACAAGAACTGCGTTGCAAGACTTGCATTGTTTACATGTTATCTTTTTGATGTGTCGTCGCCACATCAAAAACTCTTATTTATTTTATTAAAAATAGGGACAAACTATAATAGATGATAACACGGTTCACTATTTAATAAGAACAAGTTAATAGCATTATTTTGACTGGTTATACCGGTAACGCAATGGTATTGGTCGATTGATAAATATGAATGAATAGTGGGGTTATAAAAGGGTAGGAATAAGTTCAGAACGTGGTCTTGAGTGCGAAGAGTGGTACGAACAACTTGGCAGTTGCTGTTAGTTAGTGATTATCATATTTTATATCAGTGGTTGTGAGACTTAATTTATTTATTTATTTCTTTAATAAATAGAATTACATTATATTAAAAATGGTTGCGATAAAAGGATGGCACGGCAAGGCCTCCGTTTGTTTGTTTTTGCTTGACTAGGTGGGAGCCCTCCCAAGTCCCTCAGACGCGATAGATTTCACAGTGACTAATCTAAAGTGCTCTAGATTAGTCACTGTGAAATCTATCGCGTCGAAGATTTTATGCGAGAAATATTTAGTCGCTTTTATTTTGGTCTAATTCAATTCCTACTAGGAATTTTAAGAAAGTAAATTGGCAATTTTCAAAATAATCGCAATAGGTAAATAAGAACGTAGTCTGTTTGAATGTAAGTAATTACCGGCGAAAATATATTAGATTGTAACTCGAGACTTAATCGCGATAATATTTAAAAGATAATATTTACAATACCTCTTGGTTGTATCGAATTGCACTGATTGTGGTCACGAGTGTATCAAAGTCGCCAAAGTTTAAAAACAGTAAAAATATAACACTAAGTATTCGTAGAGTAGGTTAGAGGCCTTACTCCAGCTATTGCTCCCCAACCCATCCGTATAAAGGATATCCCTTTCCTTCCATTGCCGTCCCTCGTTATCCACCTTTCAATATACTCCAAAGTGCCCAGTTGACGGCCATTAGCTTGCTATTACGGGATTGAGACCAAATTATAGTTGGCAAAGGGTTGGTGTTTAATACGCCTCTGCCTACCCCTTCGTGGACACAGGCGTGAGTGTATAAATGTATTTACGAGTAGAGTTGGTTAGTCATGGTCTTTTCTCGGGTGGCGGATCTTCACTAATTTTAACAAAAATCGTCTCCCTCCCGTAGACCTAACCTGTAAAGTATGGTAGCCCAAAGAGCAATAAGTTATTTCCACTAGATGGCGATGGGAGCATTCGCTATAAGCGGTGTTGCCGCAACAGATATAAAAACTTTTCTATATACATATGTAGTATTAATGCAGCTGAAACTATTGGAGAGCAGAGCTCCTCAACCTGGAGCTATCGCTGATAACTGGTTTCTGGTGGTCTGGTATTATACAAATTTCATTATTTTGATATTTGTTTACTTTGATCGAATAAGAAGTGGTGTATTTTTATGAAATTATCGGTTTATTTAACTGTACTAGCATGATGGAGCGTGAATAATGCTAATAAAACGTAGAAACATTTTTTTCATCGGAATTGTTCGGGATATTGTCCGATCTTCTTTCTGACCCATCATTAAAGGTGTCATTAGTACTATAGTCTGTCTTCGTTTAAGGGAGCGTTTACGTAATACCCTGTATTTAAGTAAATAAAATACGTTAAAAACAATTTTTAAAAATATGTAATCTTACAGGTTTTATAACAATATATATATTATTATATGATTTTTAATGTTTTACGTAATTCTCAAGGTATTTATTTTCTTACTGTCATGTAATAAATTCAAGTTCAATAGTGACAGTTTCACATGCAACGATTCAAGTGCAAATGAACAAAAAAGTAATATTTATCAAATCATCACTGTTTTATGAGCATCTATGCTCATAAACCTTCAACATTTTATGATAATGAGATCTTCTGTTATTTATCAGTCACTCGCGAATGCGACGGGCACTAATGAGATCAATTTTGTTGCGAACTGTATACACCCAACTCAATGCATCGTATTTCTTGTTAACAATGGATCCACTGTTTCAGAACGAAGCGCTTGGTATTGAGAAAGAATCAGAATGAACTATTAGATATCATAATATGCGGAGGATCCAAGTTAGTTTTCTTTGCCTACCACTTCAATTAATCACAGATTGAAAATGTTATAGCAATTCTTTTTTTTAAATTCATTCACAAATTGCGTCTGTGTACAGACAGAGTGTTTTTGTCGGTATAGGCTACCGATGATCAGGATTGTCAATAATTAGGAGAGGCTAACATTTATAATGATAATTTCTTCGTGCCTCAGCAAAGGAGTGTATGATAATAATTTTCGTATTTAAAAAAAACTAGACTACAACTAGACAATTCACAAAGGCACAGTAGCGTGCTGTCGCGTCGCAGCTGGTAGAATAACAACACGGTCTAAAAACCTCACGGTTTCAAACCGTTTCAAAAACTTATTGAGTAACACGATGCCAGCAGATGTAAAAATTCAGGACAAACATCTGTAAGTATATATATGTATCCCTTAGTGGTGCGACTTCAACTACTGCCTGATTTGAGTGCACGGATAGCGCGGTGGCGACATCGTCTACTGCCAATTGTCGACTGTTTTAATTTCAAAGTCCATATAGGATTGTCATTTATGAGATTCCCTAATAGTGATTCCTTGTTGTGTGTAGTCTGTTTTGAGTCCACCTCAATATTGGCTGTAAGTTTTTGTTGCTTCAACCTGATCTCACCGTCTGTCAGTAAATGTAACATCTAACCTTTTATTATATTAATGAAGTATATATAAGTAATTATATGTAACTTGTAAATAAATTAATAATTGTATATTATTTGATTTAAAATAGTCCTGCGTTTATACATTATATTACCTAAATAGCATTGACAGATAGATCCCAGTAGATTCGCAGGAAAGGTATTCAATTACTGCGACTACTATTCGAAGCATTTTTGATCAACTTTCGATATGATCCAATTTTACATCTAGTACATGTTAATTGCTAATGTCCCACTACACAGGTGACACATTTTTTCTGCTAAAGTTATACGCTATGTTTCTTTTAGGATTCTTATAGTTGTTTATCCGCCAGTGATGCGACTCTCACACATCTGCGTACCTATGTGACGGATATGCTTGCCGGTCGTGAGTGACGCATGGTGCTGATCGTTTTAGCTTTAGGCTTCAGGGAATCATGTGAAATAAAATGTAACTTTACTTAAATATTAAATATTTTATTTGAAAACAAACTTATTCTGTTTATGTATACATATAGTTTTATGATTTACATACATATAGTCTCCGTATCATACAACTCGTAGTGTCACCTCTACTTAGATCAATTTTATTGTAAAACTTTGTATCTATTTCATATTTACAATTTATTCTATACAAAAACATTTTATTTTGAATGTTCGTAATTTACAATACCTATGCGTTACACAGACATACAACTAAACGTTCAAAAACGCCAGAACAATATTGTTATACATAACTATAGTTATATTACACAGTGGATAGACGACGACTTTTACCACAAACATACGTTATTCAAAGTTTTCATTAAAAATTATTATAAGGTACGTCTGCAGCTGCAGTGAAAAGTTGGCAATTTAATCTTAACATGTGGTCTATATTCAGGTCTCCCTATTCAATAAAACGGCTCGTTCACCACTACGATAATGCGATTATCACAAGTTTTCGACTATCGTCATTTAGAATAAATAAGAATTTGCAAAACGAAACGACATCTGCTTTAAATAAAAAGTCGTATCATTTTCATTGCTTATCGAAATGTTGGTGATTTACATTAAGGATATAAAAGTTATCACCGTCACTATGTCGTCGTCTGTCACATCAACGAGTTCATCTATCGTAATAAAGTAATAAACTATCTCTAGTATATTACACTAGACTTATTACTGAAAATACTTCCTGTCACGCACTGAGTACGACAAACACACATACCATAATATCTTCAACTTATAGGTGGTACACCCAGTTTAGTTTAGGGTGAGTGCAACAGTGTGTGTGTAAACACAGGCTTCTTTCTACACCGACTGTGTGTGTGCAGTAGCTCAGTGCCGAGACGGCTATGTGTGGGGGTGTCTCCCAATGGGTAGTACAGCCGCACGTTGGTTTTAAAAACGTGTATAATTATACAGTTATGCATATTATATGAAACATCACATGTAATCAAAC